>JOMC01000065.1:0-388049 GCA_000812125.1 Aspergillus ustus
CGTTCCCTCCCTCCCCCCCTCACCCCCTCACCCCCCCAACCCCCCTTTCCCCCGATACCTCTGTACTAGACACATGAATCATTAGGCTAACCACCGCAGCGCTACGTCTCCTCCCACCGGTGCCGGTGAACTTTCGCCAGGCTGTCAAGGACACGTCCCTGCCAGTCGGAGGCGGTCAAACTGGGGGCGCCCCGATATATATCAGAAAGGGTGACATGGTCGGGTATAACGTGTACGCCATGCATCGCAGGATCGATACGTGGGGGGAGGATGCTCATGTATTTCGGCCGGAGCGATGGGCAGAGAATCCACCACGGGGGTGGGAGTATTTGCCGTTCAATGGGGGGCCTCGAATTTGCCTAGGACGTGAGGCTTACCCATTTATATCCCCACAAGATCTCCTCCGTTCTAAACTAATATTGCTTGCAAACAGAACAATACGCCCTTGTAGAGGCCAGCTATACTACAGTGAGGCTTTTGCAGGAATACGATGTCCTCGAGAATGCCCAGCTGGACCCAGCCGCGCAGCCGCAATTGCAGACGAATTTGGTAATGGCTCACCGCAATGGCGTACAGGTGAGGCTTTACCATTCCACAGGGGCTCAGCAGGACGACAGCGCGATGTGAAAGCACTGGTTGAAGTAGTTGCTGCGAACAATTGTCGTCAGCAGCGTACACTCGAGTATTAATGACTTTACCTGTCCATTAAATGAGAATACTTGCATCATGATGGCTGTCTTATTATTTCCTCTAGAGTGTAGACTTCATGGGGTGTAGCCAACTGATCTTCCCCCTCATGCGCTCCTCCCCAGCGACATAATCCAGCGCCTGCCCCTTGCGAAACTCCGGCGCCATGACAAACCTCATGAACAGCTTCTCAACCACGTTCGGAACTATCAGGTACCGCGAAAGAATATAGTACAGGCTATTATGCCACGCATGCATCCTCGTCTCCAGTCCAGACTTTAGGACATCTCCTTCAAGTGAGGACCCAGAGCTCATCCGGTCAGCCTTGTACTTCTCAAAAACCTCGGTGAGTACCTGAAGGCCAGGGTCCCCATTGGACGAAGCTTGCACAGCCCGTCGGAGACTATTGCACAGGATGACGGCATCCTGTATCCCGTGGTTGAAACCAAGCCCCAGATGCGTGGTCATTTTGTGGCACGCGTCACCGACGAGGACAATGCGGCCAAGGCTCCAATGTTTGACGATCCCCTCGTCCAAGTTCGTCAGGCCGGCCCCCAGCATTTGCGGCCAAACGTCCTTGACCTTGACCGTGCGCGTCAGCGGGAACTCTGCAAACTCCGCCGCGACTGTGTCAATGTCCTTCTCTGTATAGTTTGTCCTCTCGCTCGTCGGCCTTGGCAGCCTCTTGTACAGGAAGAACCAGCCGCGCTCCGCCCCACTAAAGTACATGATCGCCTTCCCCTTGGACTGAATGTCGTACCCCTGGCCCGGCGGCGACGGTGACGGGAACGAGCCGTAGAGAAGCTGGTATGTTGCCGTGTACGGGTGCGGGGCGTCCTCCCACGGCTGGTTTGGATTGTCCCGCAGGCCAATATCGCGCATTATCTGGCGCGTCTTGCTGTACACGCCGTCGGCACCGATGACTATGGACCCATGAAAGACGCTGCCGTCGACGCAGGTCACGCTGACTCCGTCTTGGATGGTTGTGATGGCGCTGACTTTCTTGTTCGTAAGGATCTTTTCTCTGGCGGTTTCCGGCAGGCCGTTGTACATAATCTCAATCAGTTCGGCGCGGTGAAATGCGACTGGGCCATGGCCATGGCTGGTAGGTAAATATCAAAATATCAGCAGCCAATATCTGGTTATATGCTCCACAGCTGCGGACGACTCACTTATCACGAATCACGGAGTACCGATCCCCCTCACTAAAGACATGCCCGTCGGCAGTAAACGACAGATGGTGGTTTAACTCCGCACCGCGTGGTAACAAGTCATCGAGTATGCCGAATTGCTGCAGGACACGAAACGTGTGAGCGTGGACGACGAGACTGGCACCCCTGTCTTCGAAGATGGCTGGCCGGCGCTCAAGAACGACAAAGTCGATACCAGCAAGATGAAGGGCGTGCGCGGTGGCCAGTCCAACGGGGCCTCCGCCAACGATAATGGCCTTGAATGGGGTGCTGGGCGAGCTCATTCTGGTGCTGGATCCTGCTGATCAACCTGGAGTCTCAGTCCCAGGTGGGTGTTCCTTTAGTAGTTTGCAATTTTCCTATCGGAGAGTCGTACGATCGTTATTGCTCCGAGGCATCTCCGGGTGAGCGTCCGTTTTAAGGGAACAATTCAGGACATCACAGGGACTCGCACTCAGACGATGCTCGCAGCTCGCTTGCCGGGCGGGTTAAGATCGATCTGGAGCGGAGGTAGCGGAGGATCTTCACACGGGATGTTATGGGGCCTCCGAAAGATCCTCTGAAGAAGTTGTCCTGAAATTGCTGTACCCCCATGGCGACCAGCAGTTCATCCAGCAAGGAAATGCCAGGCTATCTATGATGCTTATCTCCAAAGTGACCACTTTGTGCTCGTAGATAACCTGGAGAACTCACCCCTTTCCCCCAGGACATCACAGGGACTCGCACTCAGACAATTCTCGCAGCTCGCTTGCCGGGCGGGTTGAGATCGACCTGGAGCGGAGGTAACGGAGGATCTTCACACGGGATGTTGTGGGGCCTCCTGAAGAACCTCCGGAAGAACCTCCGAAGAAGTTGTCCCGAAATTACCGCACCCCCACGGCGACCGGCAGTTCATCCGGCGAGGGAATGCCAGGCTATCTATGATGCTTATCTCCAAAGTGACCACTTTGTGTTCGTAGATAACCTGGAGAACTCAACCCTTTCCCCCAGGACATCACAGGGACTCGCACTCAGACAATGCTCGCAGCTCGCTTGCCGGGCGGGTTGAGATCGACCTGGCGCGGAGGTAGCGGAGGATCTTCACACGGGATGTGATGGGGCCTCCTAAAGATCCTCTAGAGAAGTTGTCCCGAAATTACCGCACCCCCACGGCGACCGGCAGTTCATCCGGCCAGGAAATGCCAGGCTATCTATGATGCTTATCACCAAAGTGACCACTTTGTGTTTGTAGATAACCTGGAGAACTCACCCCTTTCCCCAAGAGGCAGCCCGCGGCACACCCGTGACGAGTGCAACCCACCCTCCATCACCATGTCCAAACGCGTCTCCGTGATAGTCATCGGTGGCTCCCACGCAGGGCTCGCAGTGAGCCATAAGCTACTCCGACAGACCTCTAGGGCGACAATCACCCTCATCAACCCTTCGGATGAGTACTACTTCAACATCGCCGCTCCGCGATTCCTTACCAAGCCCGAGAGCCTGCCACCAAGCAAGTACCTCTACTCCATCCCCGACGCGTTTCGCGAGTACCCAGCGGAAACCTTCACTTTCGTCAAGGGCGTGGTGACCAAGATTGACTACTCAACAAAATCAGTCTCGGTCGCCTTAGCTGCTGCACACTTAACTGCGGCTACTACTACTTCAATCGCCTTCGATTACCTTGTGATTGCCTCAGGCAGTACAACGCCTGCAACGCTGGGGCAGACAGGGGTAAGACTCCCATTCAAGGCTACTGCCTTTGAGGATACGAGAAAGGCGATATATGAGGCGCAGCAGAGGCTGAGCACCGCCGAGCGGATTCTCATCGGCGGCGCGGGGCCTCTCGGGGTCGAACTCGCTGGCGAGCTGGCCGAGGCTCCGGGCCCCAAGAAGGTCACATTAGTGTCTCGGACCGGTGTGCTGCTAGAAGGTGCGACTGCGCCTGTGCAGAAAATGGCGTTGTCGCTTCTCCTTCGGCGGAATGTCGATGTCCTGACCGCGCGCACGGTCGTCAACGCGGTGTACGAAGCCAACAGTCAGACCTGGGAAGTGAAGCTGTCCACGGGGCGCACCTATACCGTTGATGCCTATATCGCTACAACGGGCACTGTTCCGAATAACGCCTTTATCCCAAACAGCTTTTTGAATGCCCAGGGCTGGGTAAACGTTGACGAGCAGCTCAGGGTTCTGGAAGACGGAGTCAGCCGCAGTGACACCTACGCTGTCGGGGACATTACCTGTCATTCATACCGACTGCTCTCACGGGTATCTCTCCAGGGAGAGACCGTGGCAGCGAACATTGTGGCAGCGATTGAGAAAAGGGCCCAGATCGCCACCTACTCGGCAGAGGCGCAGAAAAAGATGATGGTCGTCCCCGTGGGGCAGTCGACAGGGACAGGGCACGTCGGTGGTTGGACACTCTTTGGATGCCTTGTGTGGTTCTTCAAGGGCAAGGATTTTTTGACGTATGAGGCTCCGAAGTTCTTGCGAGGTCAGATGCGTTGACTACGCCAAGCAGTTATTTCAATATTGCTAATACTTACATTTTATGGTATTACCTTCAACTGGATACACTCCCTTGCGCTTGTTATCCCCAAAATCCCTGGGCAGCAGCTCAGGCCACCAGTCTAACAACAGGCCAACAGGTTCCTTCTCGAGGCCCGGAATCTGTACTTAGATATTGCGACCCCTAAGTCCAAGTTGCAGGTTATCTGGGGTTGTTTCTCGGGTCGCTCTTTCTATTCATTAAACTTTAAAAAACATTATTTAACTGCTTATGATTTTCTTGGGAAGTAGTTAGAGGTAGTAGGATTACCTAATTATACCCAACATTCTACCATGGACATTCATGAATTGAGGCAGATACGGCACAAAAGCAAAGGGGATATAAGCGACCAGCGTTTTGATCCCATCTGATGCACCAGTTTGTATAATACCATTGTCCGCGCAGGATTCCACAACAGCCAACGGGCCAGATGGGGAAGCAATATGCCCGGGGGCGACGTCCTTACCCACCACCTGAAAGCCATGCCATCGCCTGCAGGAATGTTCGTTTACCAGAGCGATTCATTAGAGGACTGCCTTGTGCTGTTTCCGAATAATTCAGGCGGATTGTTATGTAACTAGGGTGTCTGGTAACCTGCTATGCAAATGAAGAAACTTTCTCTCCAGAGCATGAGGAGAATTACTGGTTTCCTTTGGAGACTCTCTTGGAAAGACTGCTAAGAATAATCATAATTAGGGAGTTCAGAGCTGCCGTGTACAGGGACATCGATGAGGGCAACAACCCTTTTATAAGCGCCCAAATAATTTGGGAAGGTATCCCGTGGAATAAGCACATTCTCAGACAAGCGCTTGTGGTGTATAAAGGGCTTGTTAAAGCCATTACTAGTTACTTACCAGAGTTAAGGCGGCAGTATCTACTAGAAGCAGCAGGTATAAATAGAATAGAGGAGAGCCTTAGAAAAGAGATACAAGCCTTTCCCAGAGTATTCCTCCTTAAAATATTAAAACCACGCTTTTAATATATTACTCCTAGATTGACAGTCTATGGTCCGATAAATCCACCTTTACTAGTCTGCTATCTATCCCACTATAAAAAGGATATATATTGTGGCTTACACTATGCTAATTATTAGCTACCACATATTTTTCTACTCATCCTTTACTACTCTAACCAGCGCCACATCATTCGCCTTAACCATCCAAGACAATGATAGCACTTTAAAGACATTAGCTATGAATGCTCGGGATGCGCGCGGTGCGCGTGTAAGCGCATGTGCAACAGCACCAGTCCCTCCTTAAAGATTCATCAATGGACAGACCGTTAGCTTTGATAGACATTGTTGTCTTTTCCTGAGCTGGTGGTCGCGGATATGCGTGAAAATCGCCATGGCTAGGTCGTTGTTAATGGCGGAGTTGATCATAATGTCGCGGATGTACCATGTAGGCAGATCAAGACCAGTGGAAGGCGGCATTTGTGCTCTCTCGAGCTCAATGATGTTCGCGCGCTCTAAGGCCGTGGTGAGTAGCTCACGGGGGCGGGCGACTTGCGGAGGACAGGTTAGGAGAAGGTAGAGAGTCGTTAGTTCGGGGAGCTCGGCGAGTGCGGTGTACGCGGCGGTTTCGAGACCGTTATGGCGTTGAATTGCGATCTGCAGGGTGTGTAGGAAGGGGCAGTGGGCTGTAATTATCTGCTGGATTTCCTCGGCGCAGAGAATAATGGGGCCTGTTTGGCCTCTTGCGCGGAGGCGGCGGAGGGCCTGGTCGTTCAAGTCTCCTGGGCCGATGTTAAGGCGCAGTTCTCGTAGTGTTGGACCGTGCTTGCGCACTGCAGGTGTGACAAGGGTGAGTTTGTAGGTACCCAGGAGACGCAGGTAGGTTAGCGGGGGTAGCGAGTCGAACATTGCCTGTGCGGCTGCGTAAAAGGATGTCTCTGTGTTGTGGTCATCGTGCGGTGGGAATAGTGCGAGAGTGAGGCGGATTAGCTGCTGGAAAGGACGAAGATGGGCAATGGCCCCTAGTACTTGGGCGTCTTCAATGCACCCAGCGGTCCACGATCTCAAGCAGCTGTATTCAATTAGCTGATCCCACTTGAGGAACTGCTCAGCCGGCATCCGCGTGTTCAGCGGCCAGGATAGATGTTCAAGCTTTGGACGGAACCCCGTTGTGCCACTCCCTCTGCTCCTCTCGACGGTCACTGTTTCGTTGAAATCCGGCCTGGGACCGATATGGCCGCCCGCCGCGATCTGTAATGCAAGCCTCTTAACATGGGGTGCACGCACAACCACATCCTCAAGCACTCGATCGGGGTGGTCACTGAAGTTTCTGCGCCCTGGGTACTCGAAACAGGTAACATGCGCGGTGTGCAGCTGCGGCGACAATAGGACCAAGTCCTTTACCTTGTGGAATATATTTGCACTCTGGGCTTTAAAGTAAACAGACAATTGGCAGGCTGGGTGATACTGCGCGATGACGTCGTGAAGCTCAGCAGAACCACCGTTGGATATAAGAAGGTCAATATACCGCAGGGAAGGAATCTTCCGAACGAGGTCAATTAACCCGGCCCAGTGGCCCCGTGGGCAAGCGCTGACCCTAGGGATGCTCCGATCTCCTAGTTTGTAGTCGTCTTCAAGCGTACCTCGTAGGCTTGCGTAGGCACAAAGTACTGATTTCGGTGTTGGGTGGTTGACTGGATACCAGGTGGCGACGATGCTGAGTCGTTTTATGTGGACGAGGACCCGGTTGGATTCTGGGAGCCAGAGTAAATTGAGCGGTACTTCATTTTTTAGTACACGGATGATGATATGCTCGTACAGGAGCGGGCTGGCAATTCTGTTCCATTGTCGGTCGACTACGGAGAGGGCGCGCAGGCTCTGCAGGGATCCGTTGCGTGTCTTCCGGATACAGTCAGAGATAATATCATTAGGAGAGGTTTCAACGTACACATTCTGCAATTAGATACCTGATCTCCAGTGGCATTCGATCCATCATTTGTATAGAGTTGAGGTGGGTACAGGGAGAATAACGAGGGAGCCTAGAGCTGGGGACAGGCAATTGTTTAAATAGATAACTAAGGATTTTACCCAGAGATTACCTAATATTGATATAGGTAGTTAGTTACAGTAGACCTGCGAATTGGTTAGGCCCAGGTTAGCCTCCTGCCTAGTGGAAAGCATACGTAAGGCCAGGGTTCCGGCCTGCACGCTGCGCCACATCGTTGACCTCTTTTAGGGCACGCTTGGAACCAACTAAATACTTGCAATATAAAACAGCATATGATAGCAAGGCGCATAGTCACCCAAGTCCTCAATCCAGCACTCATCCTCGTTTGTCCACACCCTTACCTTGGAAATCGTCTTCAAACCCGTCGCCGGACTCACCGTCTGGTCGGCGCCCAGCGCCGTCTTATGATTGATCACGAACCACGCCTGCGCCTGCCCATTCGGCGTCCCCAGCAGCGCCTGGCCCGACTCAGTGGCCGTATCAAACTCCCAGTAGAAGACCTCGGACGCCGCGGCGTCGTTCGCGGTGTCCATGTTAATTGCCTCCTCGATGATGTCGCGCGTCACCAGGTTCACTACGTTCATCTGGAAGATGTATTTGATCGTGCTGGGATCTGCTGCGCGCGCCGCCCATTCAATCCACATTACGTCGGAGAGCTGACGGATGGCAGGGAGCTCGTAGTTGTCATACCACTCGCCGTCTTCGACCATTTCGTTCATCTTGTATGTAGGGCTCCATGCGAGGTCAACGATTATCGCGCCGTCGGCGGTGTTGTACCAGCATTGAAAGTTGGCTCCGGTGGCCTGGGTATGTTAGTTAATTTGAATCCGAGTCACAAGGAATAGCTATCACCGGGAGTAGGATGCAAGACGCTCGGCAGGTCACAGCGAAAGGAAAAAATAACAGGGAAAAAACATACCGGATGCGTGTCGTCCACAGCTTCCGTGTGCGCCCAATCGACAACCACGTTATTGGCCGGAGTGATTCCGAGCTCGTCCAGCATTGTCTGACCCACGTATGCGGCAAATTGAAGATCAGGGTCCGTGTTGGTACTGATTGTCCAGCCGGCGGCCTGCAGCTGGGCCCTGGTCAATGCCGTGGCTGCGAAGCTGCGGCCGATCGTAGCCAGTGCCTGGGCATCTGTCCACTCGGTTTCGCATCTGAGTGTGTTGCCCTTGGCCCTACAGATACTATATTCTTGCGAGGCCCTCTTAGCGAGTCTGTTGCTGGTCGGTTTGTCCGGTGAAGAGAGGCTGGAGTGGGAGAGTTCACGTTTAGAGAAGAGGTTGGGTAAGGCCTCTGCCCAGGTGCCGCCGAGAAATAGGATGCTTAGGAGAAGGGAGACAGTGGCTAGGGTGAGGCCGTGTTTGAATAGGATCATGGTTGGGAAGTGCTCTTGAATGAGCTGGGATCAGGCTGGAAGAAAGTGTGGATGAGAATGAGGCGAAGAGGCAACGAAGAAAAAAGTAGAGAATGACTGTTTGATGGGATTTCTTTGCCCTGGGTACAAAGAGAGTTGGCAAGCCATAATAAGGAGCACCGCATCTCAACACCACCCAGCCGCCGGCTCCTACGGGGGGCTACTACTTCCCCGTCCTAGTTCCCCTCCCTCTCTGAGCGCAGCTGGGCTATCAGTTCACCCCATGGATGGTCAACGTGCCCTGACAGGCGACTCTTTTCCGCCGCAATTTCCGAATGCCATCCACTACTGCGGCTGCTGAACCCTAGATAAGAGAACAACGTATTGATAGTCGGCATATTCCTGATCTTCGGCCGGATATGCGATAGAAATAGCAAGAATGTATAACCTACCTGCATGAACTTCAGGTTTCTCCGAGGCCTCGCCTACAAGCGTAAGTATTGAGCCTGGAATAACACCTGGACCCTATGTACATTAGCCTGCTTCGCCTATAGGACCTCGCGGTGCAGCCAGGGACCAGGTGGGCTAAGATAATCTAGGGGAGATCATTTAACCAGATGGAATGGCCCCCACGCGCCGCTCATCGTGGTGCATGCAAGTGGCAGGGTGCCTGATCCTGCAGCCTACTACCCTAACCTCGTGGAACTAGCCCTTGAAGGTGTGGGCCGTTGCTAAACTGGCTAGTCGAAGGCTTGCGCGAACCAAGCTAATGCTTGGCGTTGGTTATCGCAAGTGGCTGGACTTCGTTGGCCGGCTCGCTCTGGCTGGTGGCGGGATACGACCGTAGAAGATAGAAACGGTTCAGATTGGAGACTGTAGGTAGGAAAAAAAGACTGGTAACTATGACGTAGTAAGAAGACTGCCCTTATTTTACCTACTGGGCCTTATTTCATGGTGTGGGGTAAGGGGGGGGCAGCTCAAAGGACGGGTGCTGGGAACGGTAGCTATTTGGAATTCAAGGCAATAAACGTATATTGGATTGTTGCCCTCCCCTGAATTGCAGGGGACGCGTCTTTAGCGTATTTTGAAGGTAGTGTTCCAGGCGTCTTCTGAGATGAGATCTCGGCAATATCACTGAGTTCGGCGAACATTTCCTGCTGTGGGTCAGTCCATTTCCCAGACGTAGATGAGGAGTCAGACCAAAGTCTACCTCGGTTGGACTCCTGTATGGAGGGGGCCCAGGTTAGAGAACTGGGGTATGTTTTGGGGCTAAAGCGATATTGTGGCGACTATGTTATACCATGGAGGACTGGATGCAAGTTCCCTTGGATAGGCGACTAGTCAAATACAAGACAGCAATAATGAACCCATTTGGTACCTCCATAGCACAGAAAGCTAATTTACGCCATGTCAAAGGCGACCAAGGGTTGAGCGAGATCACTGCACCCCAATGCAAACATAGTACCCCAGCCAAAGCGAGCTACATCCATCCCCGACAGTCGGGTTCAACTCGTAAAACTCATCCAGCGTGATCCCCGCATCGCTCGCAATAGTCTCACAGTCATCCCCACTAACGACAAGATGGAAGGTATCACAGCCATCCACCATCCCGCTCTCATACGGTGTGGGAGTCGCGATTACGCTAGAAGTAGCCGTCGTCGTGCTCGCACTGATGGTTGTGGTAGTGGTAGTTACAGACGTCAACTCCACGGCGCCAACGCAGACATAATCGTCGGCCCAAAGAGAAGAACAAGCATCGCCCACGGCTGGATTCCATGCGTAAAAGTCAGCCAGGGAGATGTCGTAGTCGGCGGCGATCGCGGCACAGCTGTCGCCGCTGACGACGAGGTAGAAGGCATCACAGTCACTCACCATGCCCGTCTGGATGGGCGAAGGGGTGGAGATGGACGCTGCCGAGGTTGTGGTTGCGGATGTTGCCGTGGTTGTGAGGGTTGTTGAGGTGGAGGACGCGGACTCCGAGGTGGTCGTCGTTGTTGTGGCTGAAACGGCGGTCGAGGAAGCGGTCACAGTTGGAAGGGTGTCGATGTAGCTGGTCTGCACACAGTAGTAGAGATCAGGAAGCATGGTGCAGCTGGTGCTGTCTGCTGTCAGGACGGGGTTCTGATGCAGCCTTAGTGTCTGTTCTCCAGGGGATCAAGAGCCTTGCGTTACCCATTCTTCGAAGTCCTCGGTAGTGATGCCGAAGAACTCCTCGATCACCTCACAGGTCACGTATGGGATGTACTTGATCCAATAGCTACAGGCCTCGGTACTTCCTGGGGCGGGAGTACCATCGGGGGTGACCAGGTAGGCTGCGGCCTGCCCCAAGGGGAGGGCGAGGAGAAAAAGCGTCCAAGCGAGGAGAGTCATGCTAGTGTTGCGAGTGTGACTGTACAGAGAGGAGAGCGATGGGTATCCTAGAGGCTAGATTTATCTGAGGGTTCGAGATCCTGCGGCTTTGTCGGAAATGAGCCCGCTACCCGTGCCGGAATCGGGCGTGGCTGCTTCGACTAGTTCCTCACTATGACGCGGCCCGCAGCGAGCTTAACCTCTCCACATCCATTTGACATGCTTGCAGGGTAGTTAGGTCCTTGAGGCGTAAAGTTGAGTCAGGTTGGGCATGCCTAATATGGCCCCGGCGCATTAATACTCACAGTTAACCTTGATTCCTGGTCCGGTTGGCGACTCTTGCACACGGCTGCAGGCTGTGCCTGGATGAGAAGATCCGCCTCGGAGATTACTGTCTGAATGCGAGTATCCTCACGCAGGCGATTAGCATAAGAGACATGCCCTTTCCACCGAATGAAGAAACCAACCCGGTACTCTGTCTGCCCTCGTCCTGTCTTTTCTCTCCTTCCATCACTATTGTCTGTCCTTTCCTTCCTTACTGTCATTCGTTCTTTGAGCCTCTACCTCATTTTCCGTTCCCTGCCCTCCATCATGCGGTGGATCAGTGGTCTGACGAGTGTCTTTGTCGGGTCACTTGTCCATCAAGCAACACCAGGCCTGGCCCAGATGGCAGACGTGGATCGATCAGAAGTCTCCTCGTCTGTCAGAGCATACCTAGCAGCACACCCCATCTCCACGCGAAAGGCCTCTGAAACGCCAGATGCAGCCACCTTGAAGGCAGCCGTGCTGGCAGGGAACTTTTCCTCACCCATCGCGCACGCAGCAAAAAGCCGTTGCCCCGTAAGCTGCAGCGAGAGTGGGCTGAACTCCAGCTCTTGGTCCGTCTACCACCGTGTGGAGCGCCTGGACTTGTGCGACAGTCCGATGCTGCTCGACTTCAACCTGTTTAACAAGCTGGATGATTCGAGGGCGCACCTTAGCATTGCTGCTTGTACTGCAGACCTTTCGTTGTCTTCTTCTGATACACGAGATCTCGGCGCCCAGGCTAGTTGTGTGCCAGACTCTATCAGCCGGTCAACTGTCACCGCGTCTATTCAGCTGGCCGCGTCTGGGACTACATCTTCCGCAAATATCACGGATATTGTCAATCTCCTTGAGCAGCTTCAGGCGGCCTTTGCAGTTTCCGGGTCCACCTGTAAGGAAGATATCCAAATTGCGTATACGGACACGACGGCCATTGGTGTCTATCTTGGCTCTGCACTGGGTAGCCAGGGGGTCATTTCGTCTGTGTTGGGCAAGTTGGTCGCCCAGGTTCAGAGTGACAGGGGAATTGCGCAGGAGACCATTGTCCAGCTGTGTGATGATTCCACGGCTAGATATTCGCTGGGGGTCTATGTTAGCACCAATGGAGACCTGTCTTCAGTCCAGAAAGCCTTGCAAACCTGGCACACCAGCAGCTGTATGGCCGCGGACGATGCAAGGCTAGACTGGTACTCCATTTCATTTTTGTTCCCTTCCTCGAGACAGAACTCCACGGTGGCCAGCAACTCTACCCACCTCGCTGCACGCGAGTGGGTGCACCGCCGCACACACTCAGACAAGCAGGTGCAACACGGGGGCTACCTGCATTCACATCTCCACCATACTCGAGATACAATAAGGCTGCAGAATCGCGACGACGGCGATGAGTGCACCACCATACAGGTCGCCTCAGGCGATATCTGTGACACGCTAGCCGCAGAGTGTGGCATCACTGTCACTGAATTCACCGAGTACAATCCCCAGTTAGATTCCGATTGTACTCTGACCGCCGGTCAACATGTTTGCTGCACAGACGGAGATCTACCTGATTATGCTCCCTCGCCAGACTCCGACGGTAATTGCTATTCGTATACAATACAGACTGGAGACACCTGTTCGGGATTGGCGGCGGCGTATGACATTACTGCCGACGATATCGAAACCTGGAATACCGGCAGCAACGGCACCTGGGGTTGGATGGGCTGCAGTGACCTCCTGGTAGGCAGCTACATCTGTCTCAGCGATGGATGGCCGCCCATGCCAGCGAATGTGCCCAATGCAGTGTGTGGTCCTCAGGTCAATGACACGGCCACCGCACCCCATGGAACCGATCTAAGCACCTTGAATGAATGCCCTGTTAACGCGTGCTGCGACATCTGGGGCCAATGTGGTATTACCGCCGACTTTTGCACGCCGTCGAATTCGACCACTGGGAACCCCGGCACGGCCGCCGAGGGCCAGAATGGCTGTATTTCTAACTGTGGGACAGAGATTATCCTTGGTGATGCCCCTGCTGAAACGTACACAATTGCCTACTTCGAAGCAAGTGACCAAACGCGATCCTGCCTGTCCATGTCGGTGACCCAGGTCAACACCTCCATCTACTCGCATATCCACTTTGCTTTTGCCACCATCAACAGTGACATGACAATTGCCGTAGATGGCATGGAGGATCAGCTATCTCTACTGTCTAACCTAACGGGGGTGAAGCGAGTTCTGTCAATTGGTGGATGGGATTTTTCTACTAATGCCGACACGTACATGATCTTTCGGGACGCTGTTACCTCCACGAATCGGGCAACCCTTGTCTCCAACATTGTTGATTTCTTGGATGAATATGACCTCGACGGCGTGGACTTTGACTGGGAGTACCCGGATGAGCCCGATATCCCTGGTATTCCCGCAGGCACCACTGCAGACAGTACCAATTACTACCTTACGCTTTTGGCTATGAAAGAAGCTCTACCGTCTGGCAAAACAGTATCTCTGACTGCCCCAGCCTCGTTTTGGTATTTGGAACGATTCCCGATTGAGGCTATGGGCGCCGTGGTCGACTACATTGTTTACATGACGTACGACCTGCACGGCCAATGGGACTATGGCAATGCGTTTGCAGATAGCGGCTGTGATGCCGGCAACTGCCTCCGCTCGCATGTCAACATGACCGAGACCCTGAGCTCCCTGTCAATGATTACCAAGGCGGGCGTCTCGTCGAACAAGCTCGCTATCGGGGTCGCCAGTTACGCCCGATCCTTCGAGATGACCGAGGCTGGTTGCTGGACGGCCATGTGCACCTATACAGGACCCGATTCAGGCGCCTGGCCCGGCCCTTGTACGGACACTGCCGGGTATATCGCCAACTACGAACTCCAGCTGGTGATGGCGGAGAACCCCACCGCGGAGAGCTATTGGGATGAGGACGCGTACTGCAATATCGTGGTCTTCAACGAGACTCAGTGGGCTTCTTGCATGAACGACACCAACAAGGCGGTCCGCATCGCGCTTTACAACGAGCTGGGCTTCCTCGGCTCTGCAGACTGGGCCGTCGACCTGCAGTCCGAGGACGGCAATGAGGACGATGATGGCTCCGGCATCATCTACATCGACCCGACCATCTTCAGCGAACCCAGTCCAACCGTCGCCGGGTACCCTCCCTTCACCATGGTGTGGCCCACCTCGACGCTTGCCACTCCCTTGGTCGTCAACTTCCCCCCGTATGCGTGGGTTAACATCGAGGGGGGGATCCCGACGACCAGCTGGGTGCCGGTGCCATCGACGACTGTCTCGTTGGTCAGTTTCTTCCAGTGGGAGGGCCCTTCCTCGGGGATTCCAACCACCACCTTCAACCTGGTCAGCAGCTTCAGTCCCTCACCGGTGGTCATCCTCATCTCTGGTGACACCTTTCCCACCACCTTGTACCCGCCACCGATCGAGTCACCCTACACGCCCGTGGTGGGAGTCATTGGTGGCTCCTCTTATACGGCCATGAGCGGCATCATCACAATTGAGAATGGAGGAGAGACCTCTCTCGTGACAGGGCTCCCTGGGCCCGCCACCACGACCCAAACAGTCACCGAAACCGTCTTCATCGAGGGCGACACCGCGACCTCAACAACAGTTGTGGTCGTTATCCTCCCAACAGCTCCCCAGGGCTCCATCGCCGAGGCCACGCTGACCAGCACAACCTCAGTTTCGGGCACTGTCATCTTCACCTGGTCAGAGGCGCAGATTGACAGCCTGGCTACCATTGACTCGACCACGACGATCACGACCACAACCACCAGGGACTCCACCACAACCGCCATCATCCTCCCTATCAATACAGGCGGCTTCTACTGGTCTCCTGTCTCCGTGCCCAACATCCCACTGCCTACAGTCAACCCCCCAGACCTCCCACCGATCCCCGACGCCGCCTGCTTCACGCTCTTCGATATCTTCACTATCGACTGCCCACCCAACGGAGACAAGTCACAGAAAACAACCCACTACACCAGTGCTTCGGTATCCCCCATCTGCACCCCCAGCACCGCCAGTTCCTGCGGCAAGCTGTGCAGCACAAACTGCGACCCGTCGTCCACCGACTCCACCTCAACCACCACATCGACAACTTGCACCTCCGAGACAACCGTAACGGACTACTGGGTCACCTGCGCCGAGTCTTCCTACTCAACCACCTCCTCCACAACGGTCACCGGCTGCTCCATCACACCGACAACCACAACAACAGGCGTCTACTGCGCCATCACCCTCGCAGACGTCTGGTCCACCGACGACCAAGGCGAGAACGGCGTCGAGTACTACACCGCGACGGCTACCACAGTCCCCGAGGAGGTCGTTGTCTCAGGAACAACTTACCTAGTTGGCGCCGGCGGCGCCGTGACCCTCGCCGACGGCGAGGTCATCACTGTCCCCACCACTGGGATAGGCGCAGACGCCACGGTCCTTACCATCAACGGCGAAACCGTCACCCTTGACCCAGCCGTGGAGACAACCATCACCGTTGTCTCGATCGATACCGCGGCTGCCACCTCGTCGAGTGCGACGTCCACGACGACGGATGTCTTCTCAGTTTCCACGACCAAGAAGACAACAAGCACGACTACTGAGGAATCAACTACAACTACAACCACCACCACCGCCACGACAAGCACGACGACAAGCATCAGCTCCAACTGTATTGGTGGAAGCTTGGACGCATGCCTCACCAAGCTCAAGAGCGACTGTACGGGCGAATGCGCCTCGTGGCCGCCGACAACTCAGTTCGCGTGCGTTGAAGCCTGCCTTGACACGGGGTATACGCCTTGCTATCAGTATTGTTGAATATTTGGGGGCGCGAGGGGTCCAGCGTGATTTTGAACCCGAATTTGTCAAGTAGGGTACTGGTAAAGATATATCATGTGTATGCTTTGTTGGACTAGGTGGACTAGTTGGACTTGACTTGAATCTGGTTCCCTCCTTCCGGCCCAGCTACCACTCGCTATCGGTGCTCATAAGTATTCGGCAGACATGGACAACACAGCGTTGACCCTAGCTCGCCGCTCTAGCAGTTAACAGTCATTGATGACTACATCTATAGTGGGCCGGATGGTCGGACAGTCGGATTCCGGCGCGGCTGAAACGCCTCCACCCCAGTAGTTCCAATGGCGTTTGCGGGTCGACCTCGACACAACTTTCCTGGGCTGATAGTCAAAGCCTCTCCGTTGGCATGTACCGGGATCCAAGCTACTTTGAACGCCCTGGCGCCAGGCGGGTGGTGTTTTCAACACTTGAATCGTGGTCTCGAGACGATGTCCATCTCTCGGGTTATTACCATGCCCACCTAGTGCCATTCAAGACTTGTACAATTCCTTTATTATTCGTTCTTGCGCGTAGTTGTTCAATAGATCGCATTTGCAATACCGTAGCTTTTTGTTAAACGGGCGACTATTGCAATCTTCAGTATGTTGGTGTGTCGATATATATATATCAATGTAGCAAGGCCCAAACATCCACGTCTTTGCATGGTCACTTGGTATACTTTGCCCGGTGCAGTTCTACATGCCAACAACGCCCACGAGCACTACTGCTGTTGTCGGCCCCCATTTACATTGCGTTGCTTGTTTGCGAGAATCTATGTTGTGAAGAATGCATACGTGCGCGATGGAGACAACACTGAACTAGAGTGGTATTAATCTTTATTAATTAGCTATACTTGATTGCTCCAAAACCAGGTGCAGGATAGGTTGGTACATAATAAAAAAACAGAAACCACAAACCTAAGACAGATGGCCGACATACAGTGGACGTATATATCAATCAACAAAACAACAAGAGGAAAGATCAAAGAAATGACGGAAGCACCATGGCTGGTGGACGCAAGAAAGAAAGAAAGAAAGAAAGAAAGAAAGAAAGAAAGAAAGAAAGAGAGCAAAGCATGTATGATACGAGGGCTAACGGAGATCCATGCTATACAGGGCACGCTAGGAATAGAGGGTATCCGCAAAACTGAACCCGATGTCTGACCACAACGGCATGACAAAAACCGACTTCTGATACGGGGTAGAGCATGAGTGGTCGAGGTGATGGGATTGCAGGGTCCAGAGATATTCGAAGGGGTAGGGTGTGGTGGAGATACCGATCCATCCGAGGATGTCCGCGAGGCACACGCTTCGGAGTACTGCGATTGCGCATTCCCCTGCTGGGAGACAGCGCGCTCGCTACCGGCAGCCCAGTGAGTGTCAATGCTATTGTTGAAGGACAAGGAGGAAGGCTGTACAAGAGATCTCCCCTCCTCTATCTCTATCCGCCTGAGCTTGCGAGCACAGCAGTATTTCTTGCGTGAGGGCTTTGTGATCTTCCACCGTTTCAGCTGGGCGCGCACCTGGGCTTCACTTTCCAGTGTATCAGCATTCACCAATTTCGCAAGAGCAGCAACGCATTAACCTTGGGCAAAACTTCTCCGTGCTAATCTCTTTGATGACATGCTTGAGCGGCCATTCTTCATGACTGTATGGCTGGGTAATCTGGACTCGCTTGGCCTCCCATACGTTTTTCGGAAAAGGCGTCTTCATGGTTTCATGAAGTTCTGCCTGCTCCTTGCAGAAATAATTGTTACCTAGTGTCACTCCGTCCAAGGGCCGTCTTGAAAAAACAAACGGCCTTATGCTTGCGGGACATAAGGCTGAGACAGGGTCTTTACATTCAGCCCGCTGCCCCGTCCCTTCCTAGGATGATGCGGAGGTGAGTTGGGGAGGAAGCTAGGGGTCGGGGAACAGTAACAGTCGGATCCTGACACATAATATATTGACCTGCTCGCCACAAGGACCGCTATGCGTCGGCAGATCCTACCATGAGATTCCCTTTGATGACACAAGGCAGCAAGAGCGGCTGCAGGATTCACTAGCCCGAGGATTCCACTTTGAAGCAGGGACCGGGTGCGGTACCCCAAACGGTCCTGCGGCCGTTGGTCCGGTCCTTGAAGGGTGTTTTTTACAGTATTGGGCCCCTTTCTAAGCTGGCTGTTTGACCGCCGCATCGTGTTTATGATTGGCAACGCCCCGCTGGTCATTGTCGGCTACATCATGTTCTTCGCGAGCGATGACCCGATGACACGGTACGGTGCCTCGTTCCTAATTGCCAGCGGCGCGTTCTCCTTTGGCGCGCTGTGCAATGCGAACGCATCTAACAATGTCATCTCCGACACGGCGCGGTCATCGGCCATCGGCACCAACGTCATGCTTGGAAATATCGGGGGCCTCATCTCAACCTGATCCTTCCTCCGCTCGGAGGGCCCGGACTACCCAATTGGCAACGGGCTGAACCTTGCCACATCCAGTCTTACACTGATTCTGGCGGCCATGCTCTGGCTGTGGATGCACAGAGATAATTCCCGGCTTGAGAGGGTAGCGGACCCGCTCCAGACGATTGTGGGCTTGTCACAGGCGGAGATTCAGGATCTCGACTGGAATAATCCGCTGTTTAGGTGGCGGTCTTGAAGAGAGGGGAAATTCCTCTCTAATCGGACGCGGTTGCTGCGGATGAACTGGCTGCTGGAAGTGTCCGCGTGGTGGGGGTTGATGTATACCTTTTTTCTAGTGATGGCTGTCGTCGTAGTATCTGGGCTCGACGTCCAACCACATAATCAGATTCTGCAGCAGTTGCCGATCTGCTCGGTCGATAGGAAAGCAGTTATGTGACATTTTTTGGGAATCTGCGCGTCGGGGTTTGCTGCCTTGTACAAGAGGATGATATCATAACATAGGAACTATCTCCGATCTAGCATTAGTAGAACAGTAATCAGAAACTCCACGACGGACCGTGACCCGGTCAGCCCAGATGCCCTCGTCTTTTGTACTAGTACCTGTCGCTGAAATCGGGGCATGAGCTGCCCTCACACAGACGGTAAAGTCGCCACCTAACTCCACAAAGGAAGGCGATACGATACGATCGGAATAAAGAACGAAATCCCCACAATCCCATTTGTGTCTCCGCGATAGATGCTGCAGGGAACGCAGTACCCGGATTGGGCAGGGTAGCCAAAGGGGGCTGGGCTGGTGAGAGCAAGTCAAGATGCGAACCTGAGCGGGCTGGAATCCGGACAGAATTTGGTGGCTGTAGTAGTGTCGGGGACGATTTCCACATTGTCCTCGTTAATAAGCAACACGAGGCCCCTTTCACCTTTAGTCGTGCAAGGGCTGTTGACATTTGGTCGCGGTCGCACCAGCAAGAGCAGAACCACAATCCAGAACTCGCATTTGCAGGGAAGCCACGCGCTCGCGCTCGTTAATTTATCTTTCGCCCTGTGCCAATGCCCAATCTTTTCTTTCTTGCTGTGGCAGTTACACATACGCTGTTCCGTTGATCTCGCTTTGATGGAATTGGACTGCCTGCCTGCTGGTCCGCCAGAGAAGAACGAAAAATGGACAGCAGCATCAGCCCTAAGGAGATCTCCCCGACGACCATGTACGGAGTCATCTGGGGCGAATTCGCATTCTGTACAATGGTCATAGGCCTGCGAGTATACCCACAGTTCTTTGTCGTCCGCAAACCTGCTGCTGATGACTACGCGATGATCGGAGCCTGGGTTTGTACAACCCCCATGGCCTGCCCCTGCAGCCTTCTTTCACAAACAGCCCCTCTTCATTAAGCCCGCCCTGAAACAAGCAACTCTTCTAGCTATCGGTATTCTCCCACATAGCAGGCCCTGCAGGCAGTTGCATCTATCATATCCTCGGTCTCAACCGCGTGGGGCCTGCGCACTTTTTTGGCAGTCTCTCCGACGAGCAGCGGACGAACAGTGCAAAACTGGCGTTTGTCTTCCTGCCGTTTGGGGTTTCCGGACCCATGCTCGGTCGAATATCTTTCATCATGTTTATCCTCCTTTCCCTTACCATGATCTATAAGGTCCGGCGATGGTTTCTCTGGGGTTTGTTTGTGCTCCAGGTTGTCCTCAATCTCATCCCGGTGGTCATGGAGTTTACGCAATGTTTTCCCGTGGAGTCGCTTTGGGACTCTTCTCAGGGCCAGCAATCGTGCGGTGAAGCTTTCTTTAAGCAGTATTATATATATTTCCAAGGAGGTAAGTAACTCACAGCGCGACAGGCAATGCTTTCCAATGGCCCAGGGCGCGAGGTTTCCGATTCAGCTCTACTCAACGACCTATTGCACAATATATACAAACTCTCTCATATCTTTTCAAGCCGATGCATATTAATCGGGCACCTGCATTCATGACTGTTTTCTTTTCTTTTTCGTCTTTCAGCTCACCCACTATTTCACTTGCTGAAAGGGCGCTTTTTACGCTGATTCGACTGACAAGCCACAGCCTTCAACGCCTTTACAGATCTGATCCTCACTGTAATGGGTATCTGGGTTGTTGCGAACTTGAAGTTGCATGTGCTCACGAAAATTATTCTGAGCGCCGTGCTGTCAACAGGTATATTGTGTGTCCACCCCGAACCGGCTGGCCGTCCTTCTCCTGGCACAAACCAAAGAAGAAGAATAACATGATGATGACGAGTTACCATAACTGCGGGCCTTATGTTACTTTGCTAACGGAAAACGCTTTGCCCCGAAAATAACGCAATGGCCGTTGCAATCCTCAAAGCCATCCAGCTCCAGATCCTCCGCAAGCATGATATGAGCTTTAAGTCACTTGGCAATGCATGCCGTTATCCAACAATACTGGATTATACTTATTAGATGTCCATTTTCCTCTGTCATTGTAGATGGCTACGCGATGTGGAATATCTGGTTCCTGTACGTGTACAGCGCCGGTGAAATCTTTGTTTCCTTTTGCCTCTTTAGCGTGCAAAGACAGCACCTCATTCTATATCTCTATATCCTACTGGGTTAACAATATTATTCTTGTTCTTATCGCTTAGCACGGAGGGAACAGTCGTCATTGTCGCCACATCCGCCCCGCGTCTGCGCGCGATGGTCTTTGTCCTGCGCCGCAACGCGCGCTCCTCATCCCAGCATACGGACAATAATATAGTCTATGGTGATGGCAATTCCCGTGGCTATGCATACGTTTACGTAAATAGAGCCCAGCGTCCTCGCGCAGAGTCGCACTTGCGTAGGGGAGCATGCGGCGACATGCATACACAGCACGATATCCTCCTGCTGGAATGTTCCCCAATTGGTCCATAGGCGGCGAAACTGGACTGGAGGATGATGACCTCCAACGTATCACGTCGCGATCGTGATTGCGAGGCTAGTGAGGGTGGAGGGGAAAGTTTCGGGCAAGAAATACACAGGCATTGGCATGTTTGAGGCCTTTAGCTTGCCGACACAGCAGTGACTATCATACTCACCCCAGAGACGCCTGCCGCGTCCGTGACTCTTGATCTCCTCTCAGCCGCTTTAATTGTCTTAACCCCCGCTGGCATCCATTGCCTAGTGACTCGCTCTACATCTATACCTTTAGGTATCTCCATTTAATCATGCTTACTATAGAACTCGAACCCCACTCTGCTAACTACACATGACTGTACTAGTCATAAACTCCAACCCCCACAAGGTCCGGCGCCCAAGCCGAGAACCCTCCTTCACCTCCCTCATTCCCAAACACAACCTCATTCGTACCAGCCTCCCACCCAGCTGTAAGCACACCCAACCGTCCTGAGTCATACCATCCCAGCCCTGGTCCGAAGAGTTCACTGTGCTGTCCACTGAGTGGGACTTCCAATCTCACATGCTCCTCATCGTTCACGCGGATGGTCAGGTTCCGGGAATTCGAACCCCATCCCCAGGAGGAGTCAAAGGCAACCTCGTTGTTGATGAAGTCGATCTCAATGTATTTTAATCCCGAGGTAGTGGAGGAGATGTGGAATGTTGCAGTGGACTTGGCGTCCAGGTTTGTGAGTTTTGAGCCGGTTGGAAGGCAGGACGAGTTCGGGCAAGAGTAGATCGCGGTGTCGCCAGCTAGGGTTGTGTTCTGTGTGGCTGCGTAATAGGTTGGATCTGGCGGGGACAGATAGATGGAGGATATAACGACAGAGCCATTAATTGTAATTGTGTTTGCTGAGCCGGCGGTTAGGGGAACTAGAGCAGAGACTGACAAGGCACCGGATGGGACTGAGATGCGCACGGGTGATCTAGTCGCGCCCGTCGTGACGAATATGTTCGTTGCTTTTGGTGGTTGGCTGAAGGTTATGTTGAGGGTGTATCTGCGGCTTGATGTGATGGCGTAGACGGGGGAGAACGTTGTCGATTTCCTGATCCATTAGCAAACCTCCACAAACATATAATCGCGATGTCATACCCCTTTCTGTGGGCAAATATCTCACTTGGATATTCACCAACACGCAAAGTGTCACTTAACTCGACCAGCATAACCCCATGTCCCTCCACTTTGGCTGTATACGACGTTTTGACATCTTTCACCCCTTCCCCACGCCAAGTGTTCCTCAAGTCTCCGGCAAATTGAACACCGACGTCTGGAAGATCAAGCGTAAGCTCCCTCTCCTCACCAGACCAATTGATCAACGCGGCAACAACCCTGTCCCCTTCCAACGGTCCAGACCAAACCTCATACCCAGCGTCAGACCACCTTCTCCTCAGCCTCGCGCTCTCTCCCAACGCGTCCTGATTAAAGGCAATCACATCCCCGTTCCCCAAAATCTCCAATGATTCCGTTCTCATTCCACCGATTGCAGCACCAATAACCAACGGCGACTTCAATACCGCCCACAGTGAGAAATGCGTCTGTTCCTCGGGGACACTAAGCACGCCATCCAAGCCAACAAGCAACATATCCAAATCCGGCCATTGCCCTGGGCCTGCAAAGTCGGTTTGGGGGACGGCCTGGTTTAGCGTTCGGAAGATGGACCGCCAGTGCGGGGTGATGTCGTTGCCAATCCGCCACGAGTGGCCGAGGGCAGGCGCCCACAGGGCGGGGAAATCGATGCCCCATTCGCAGATCTGGAAAAGGATAGGCCGGTCCTGGGATTGGAGGTATCGTGACATGTTTGCGAAGCGTGGGTGTGGCGACGTCGAGGGCGCGTAGTTGACGTTCGGGTAGTTTTCTGCAGCATCAGAGTAGCAGTTGTCGTCTGGCGTTATTAGTATACTAACAATCAGTGCAAGCACATGTTAGGGGTGGATATACACTTCAAAGCATCAACCTCCCACTCTGCAAAGGTCCTCGCGTCGGTGTCTTCATGGTCTACAACAGTCAGCATCCCCCCGTCCCATCAAAGGCATATACGTTGTAGTATTGATACGTACATAAACTCCCTGTCTGGTTCGGTGGACTCCCACACAACAAAATGCCCGAATCGCCATACGCTCCAAACAACAACCCCAGATCATGCAAAAACCGTCCTAGGGCTGGGAACCCTTGCGGAAACAGCGTCTCATTCCAGGTGATCGTGCCGTCGGGCAATCTGTCTTCAACGCTCCAGCCGCAGTCGATTGTGACATAGCGATAGCCCAAATCTGCCAGCCCGGTGTCGACTAGTGCTTGTGCGTTTTCGTGCACGATGGACTCGTTTGGGAAGCAGTTGTATTGGTTGTACGTGTTCCATCTGCGTGTCGTTAGATATTTCCGTCTTCATATTTAAACATGGGCTTTTTAATGGGCTTTTTAAGGAAGAACGAACCCCATTTGAGGAGTACGGGCAAGCCCATCGTCAAGACGTGGCTGGAGGGAACTCCCCATGGCTGTGGAGAGCAGCGATGCAAAAGCTATGGCAGCCATTCTTGTCACTGTCATCAGATCCGCTTGCCACAAGTGGGATATAGGTGGTGAATTATTATATATCCCAGGCGTCAGCTCCGGATTTTCTCCATTTAGCCTATACTTGTTGCATGAATCTACATAAAGGGCCGGAGAATTTCCTAGTTGGGATGCAGATCCTCTCATCAAGCCTATTCGGCTAATACATAAATTGAGGGGTTCCATTCGACCAGGCCGCTTCACGCTCCGTTCTACCCCACACTTCCGTGTCCCTCTCCATGAACCCTGCATAGATGATGTGGGGGGCCGAACCAGCGATTCCTCCGTAGAACTCAGGACCCCAGTGAGTGCCACCAC
This sequence comes from Aspergillus ustus, assembly GCA_000812125.1. Taxonomy (NCBI): domain Eukaryota; kingdom Fungi; phylum Ascomycota; class Eurotiomycetes; order Eurotiales; family Aspergillaceae; genus Aspergillus; species Aspergillus ustus. The sequence goes on from JOMC01000065.1 coordinate 24,389, forward strand.
AACCAGTGTAACGTCAAACACCGGGATCGCGGGATTTACATCCGCTGGCACCACCTCTCGTTCCACCGGAAAGGAAAAGATCATTGTCACCACGCAGAAGACTCGATAATGTGGTTGACCGGATTTTCGCAGCAGCGGGCCGCTTGTTCATAGCTGGCCCCCTTAAAGCGGCGCCAAGTGGTCGCCATACAGCTAATCGTTTCCAACTGCACCCCCAACATTGCCATTATTATACGCCTTCTATCCGGTGAATACACTATCTTCCACTCGAGGCCTGGCACCTCCACGGGCGAGTGAGAGAGAGATAAAGAGGAGAGAACTAGAACCTGTTATTAAGTACGATATGTCCTTAAAGGAGATAGCACGCCTTCAACATCCCCTGGCAAACCAAGGGATCCGAGGTCGTTTGAGAGTGGAATGATCTCGTCCCATGGCACAGAATGATCGGGATTTGCTGGCGACACTGGTCCCGATGAGAGTACAGGTGGAACATCCGACGTCTTCCAGGTTGGATGTTGAAAGCAGACGAAGGACAATGGCATTGTTTGGCCGTCGCGTACCTCAGCTTACTTCGAACTTTTCCGAAAGCTGATTTTTTCGTTTCAATATGCAAGGACCCACCGGCCTCGTCGTTTCCAGTCGAGCCGATATACACGATCGGACGTGTCGCGTCCCACTCTGCGGCCTTTTACATCGCAAGTAATGCCGTTTTTCTAGGATATAAATAGCCACCGGATACTCGATCTTGTAGATGTGTCTCATGCTTTCCAGCCTTCTGCACCTCTACTAGTACGCAAACTTGATTTATTTTGCCCTTTGCCTGTGGAAGCTATGAGCAAGCTTCACTTTTCAATCGCCACTGTCTTGTGGGTCGCCCGTGTCTCATGCGGTGCTGCTCATACGTACCTCCCAGAAATCAAATGTAACGATCTTGTCGCCCCAACAATAGATGGAGCATCCGTTATCGCCATCACCACCGCAGAAATCAATAGCGCTGGCGGCGCCGTGTGCGATGTCAATGTTACCCTGACGCACAAGGATGCCAACGATAAAGTCCGCATTGAAACGTACCTCCCCCTTGTTGGGTATACTGGTCGCTTTCAGGGACTTGGAGGTGGCGGAATGGTTGCTGGAGTGCCTGGAACCGAATTGGCAGTCCCGGCTGGACAGGGCTTCGCAGTTGTTACGACAGATGCCGGCCGTCCGAATGCAACTGTTGCAGACGATACTTGGGCCGGGGACGAACAGCTTCTTATCAATTTCGCCTATCTCTCCGTGCATGAAATGACCGTGGTTGGGAAAGCTCTCGCGGAGCAGTTCTATGGTCGTCCTGTGGACTATGCGTACTGGTCAGGATGCTCAAACGGGGGTAGACAGGGCTATGAAGAGGCCCAAAGATACCCACAGGACTATGATGGTATTCTTGCCAATGCTCCCGGTATTTGCTGGGATCGATTCCTCGTTACGGATGTCCATCCGTACTTGGTGGAGGTCGACGCCGACAACTTTCCACCAGCATGCGTCTGGGAGGCCATCACCGCTGCATCCATCACCGCCTGCGATGAGCTGGATGGCGGAAGGGATGGCATGATCAATCTTCCCTGGAGCTGTAAGTTTGATGCAAAGACCACTATTGGCCAACGTGTTTGCAACACCACCATTACCAAGTCCCACGCTCGCATGTGGAACGATATCACCAAGGGGCCCCACGATGTCCACGGCAACCGCATATGGGGAGGCCTTCCCCCAGGGACGAACTTCAGTTCTCTCGCTGCACAAAGGCCATTTTCGATCGCTAGGGCATGGATTGGTGCCTTCGTTGAGGGTGATCCAGACTTTGACGTGGCGACTATCGGTCTTCAGCACCTGGGCGCCGAGGTGAAGAAGTCGGAACGCATGTATCGACATATTATGGGCGGCGACAATCCAGACCTCTCCGGCCTTCGAGATGCCGGCGGCAAGCTGCTGACATGGCATGGCCTTGCTGACCAGCTGGTCCCCGCCCACGGAACTATCGACTACCGTCTTCGAGTTGAGAAGTCAATGGGTGGTAACAGCGCCGTGAACGATTTCTACAGACTTTTCCTTGCCCCGGGTATGGATCACTGTACGGCAATTGGCAACGGTGCCGAGCCTTCCAGCCCACTGACAGTCCTGATTGACTGGGTTGAGAAGGGGGTTGTGCCGAATACGCTACCTGCAACTGGAGTCGTTGGGGACAGGAATCTGTGTCCCTTCCCCCAGAACATGATGTATATCGGCCAAGGTGATTTGTCGGACGCTTCGAGCTGGGAATGTCAATAGCGCTTCCGCTGCATTGCATCCGGGAGAGGAATCGGGACAAGAATAAATTAAAATGTCAACTTCATGTCAAGCAGTGCCACTTGGTTTCATAGGACAAAACAATCTCGATGCATATATTTCTCAGTGATGTGCCAACGAAGCAAAAAACAGCCTTCTTTGGACGGTTCATGGCTAGATAAAGCAGAAGTAGCATCCGAACATCTTCATAGCAAGGTCGCGGTCGTCGACCCTCCCCCCAGACTTCGTTTGTTGTTCAACGAGTTCCTCCAAAAGCAGAGCGGCGCGCGAACCATTTCTAGTTACGCCGGAACTCATCTGAAATGGGGGAATGATTTCGCTGTCCTCGTCTTCATCTAAACGTAGCAGATCGACTATTGTGTGGCCGACATGACATACGACAAGCTGAGCGCTCTGTGGGAGCTTGACCCTGGCTCCGGAGCCTATCTAAATGAGGTTCGTCCGCCATGTATGCTTTGAATTGCAGAGTGCTGACACGATCGACTCAGGCAAACGCTTTCGAGCCCGGATGGCAGTGGTCGTTCTTTGGGACAAACTACCCGCGCCTTCGGCAGATCAAACGTAGATATGACCCCGATGACCTTCTATGGTGCCCTCAGTGTGTGGGCAGTGAAGATTGGGCTCAGGATGACACCGGCAGACTTTGCAGACGCTACCAGCCGTTCTGATACGGCTCGTAATCAAGATCCACCACACGCATTGGAATCCGCATAGTAACTCTGGGAAAGAGAGGCGTGAGCACCATACTCTATGTAGATTTGGGGACGCAATTGGAGGGGGTTTATTTTCTTAAATGTGCTATACCTGCGGGTAGACGAGTCTTGCAAACACGAGACGCCATAGCCTTTCAAATATCCTTTATCCTGAGTAATTATACGCTGGGCCATTATAGTCAACTCTCTACTAGTCTTCTGGCGGCAGTTCAATCACTGGTTTATCCTTCCCTACTTCCCCAGAACCAGCTGAATGGGGATATTTATGCTGGGCCTGTCTCCTGCCGTCGTCCCACCACGACCTGGGCAACTTTATCCATGCTGGTTCTCTACAAATTTGAATGGTTGGTAATATATCCACTCACATCTCCAATGGCGAGAACGGAGCACACGATATCCCGATCCAACGCAATTAAGTTTTTCGCAAGATGCAGCTTTGCCGACTACTTGATATGTGGCAGTTGGACAATACCCCTTGTCTGCAAATTTCAAGCTTGATAAAAGAGGCTCCCCGGAGGCCTTGCTTGGTATTCTAAGCATCCGAATATTCGTATTCAGCCGCGGGTGGCGCTGAATCTTCATCGTGTCAAGCATCGGGTGTCGGGTGTCGGATAACTCGCTCGCGAGCCAATCGGTTATTTATTTCCACCAGGAGTATCCGATCTGGTTTACAAGGCGTCTGCACCTCCGCTACCCCGTGGGGATCAGTTATGTTAGCAGATAGGCACCCACCTCCAACTTCTCAGCTGACAGCCTTTTGTTGACATGGGTTGGCTCTCCGAATATAGAACCGCGCCAGGCGCCATCAGCTCGGTGCTGTTTAGGCCGAACAACAACTGGGGACAGTAGCCTAGGTCCTGTCCATTGTGCCATCAACAGTTAGGCTAATACACACACGTATTCTCTCCCAATCAGTGACCCCGCCTCTCGGCCTCTTCGCAGAAAATGGCCCGAAGGACGAGTAGAAATAAGGGCTGGGGCAAACCCAACTGTCCTCCTCGCAATGCGCACACTTCCTTGTAACCTTCTCCATGGCCAGCCCTTCCCCGAATACGCTGTCGGAAATGAGTCATCAAGCGATACAGCTGCCTCATCTGCGAAAGACCGCGCGTTCCAGCCAACTCATTGTCAATGGAGAACCCATGCTGGTTCTCGGCGCAGAGTTGCACAACTCAACCCTCAGTGATTCCCGCTTCTTCTCCTCCTGGCTGCCCAAGATCAAAGCCATGAATGTCAACACAATTCTGGGGGCTGTTAGCTGGGCAATGATCGAGCCGGTCGAGGGTGAATTCGACTTCACCGAGCTTGACCGATGTATCTTAGCTGCCCGCAAGGAAGGCTTACATCTGGTCCTCTTCTGGTTTGGGTCGTACAAGAACGCCATGAGTGTCTACCCTCCTGCATGGGTCCAGCGCGATAACAAACGGTTCCCTCGCGTACAGCTCAGGCAGGCTGGTGGAGTTCTAAAGACAGTCAATGTCCTGCAGCCTTATTCGGAGGCCGCGAAGAATGCGGATGCCAAAGCTTTTGCCGCCCTGATGAAACACTTGAAGGAATTTGACTCGGCTTATAGCACTGTTATCATGGTCCAGGTCCAGAACGAGGTGGGCTTGATGGGCGACTCGCGCGATGGGTCCCCAACCGCCACTCGGCTATACAACAGTGCTGTGCCCGAAGGGCTTCTCGCCTATCTTTCAAATAACTGTGATCGCCTTCACCCAACATTCCGACAGAAGTTCGGCAGCGTGAAAGGGAGATCCGGGCCACTTTCATGGGGCGAGGCGTTCGGTCCTGGGCCTCTAACTGAGGACTTGTTCATGGCCGATGCATTCTCCAGGTACGTGCAGTGCGTTGCGGCTGCGGGTCGGGCCCAGTATGATATACCAATGTACATGAATGTGGCATTATGCTCTGAGGAGCCCTCCTGGCAAGACTTTGGCTACATTCCACCGGACGTCCCACTAGGCGATTGTCCGGGGGAGTATCCTTCGGGGGGCCCCGTGGGACACAATCTGGATGTGCACAGGTACAATGCTCCTGACATCCAATTCTACGGACCCGACATCTATCTGCAAAATTACGAGATTATCAGCGAATGCTTTCGGCATGATAACCTGCCACTTTTCGTTCCCGAGCAGAGGCGAGATGAGTATGGTGCGCGACGGATTTGGCCCGCATACGGTACCCAACTGGCAATCGGTTGCTCGCCCTTCGGAGTCGACTCTTTGCTACCTCACGAAACATGTCCCTTCACGTTGCCTTATAAGCTGCTTCATACCGTCAGAAAATACATTCTCGACGCACAGGCGAATCGTCCGGACGATATTTTCGGCTTCTACTTCGACGAGGAGGAGCACCCACAAGAGAAGCCGTGGGTCAAGTCATTCGGTGACTACGAGGCTACGGTCGAACGTGTGTTCTCTTTTGGCAAGAAAGGCCAGGCTGTCGGTATGCTAATTAGGCAACCGGACAATTCCTTTATCGCTGTGGGGTTCGGGTACCAGGTCATATTCCGCAGCACCGATCCCCAGTCTATATTCACCGGCATTCTGTCCGTGGAGGAGTTAGAGGGTCAGGTAGATGGCACCTTGCACCGTGCGCGTGTTTTGAATGGCGATGAGACGCAGCACGGCAAATGTCTTGTTATGCCACCGCAGGAGCCGGACTATGGGGGCTTTCCTATCCCCTTTCACATTTCAGCTCGAACTATGATTGCTCGTTGTTATCTCTTCAGTTTGAAAGCGGTGGAAGAAGACGTATAGAGGAAATTGAGCTTCTAGATTGCTTCCATTAGTCATACCTAGTCTATCTTTCTTCGCCACCCTTTTTAGGACACAATGTCATCTTCCACAGCGATCTGCTGTTGTCCGCTTTCGCACGATATCACACAGTCTGGAGTATCGTGTCCTGGGCCAGATTGAGGGAACGAATACCTGCGCGGACGAGTCGTCCAGGATGGACAACAGCGAAGATGATCATGATCGCAAACATTATGGCCGCATCGAATACATAAATGAACGCCTCATGCGAACTCACGTAGCCACCCTCTCCCTGCAAGAATTCCGTGGCGCGTACAATGCTACGAATGATCATGAAGACCGTGACTCCCTCGATAGCACGAAAGTATTTCTTCCAGTTTCCCAAGACCTTGGTAATCGACACGCCGGTCCGGTCCCGAATAATGCCACGGTATATGTACCACGAGGTGAGTATGAAAAAGCCCAGCGCAGCGAGCTGGACGACCAAGCCAGCGATGACGATAGTGCGACCCTTCCTTATACTGGCTTCATCACCATTGACGGGCATCAGCGCACCGATGAACTGGCTTAATATTCACGCAATATCGATAATCACGTAAATTTTGGTCATCCATCGAGTGCTGATCTTGGAGAGATGCTGGGCATGGAGGGCGCGGGTTATTCGTCCAAGGCTCATATAAACGGTAGCAGCGAGGAACGGTGGGCCGGCAAGAAGTAGCACATTCTGAAGAATAAAGGGTCCAGGGCGAGCCGGATCATTGTGTGACCAGGCGCGACCGACGTAGCCAAATGTCTCGCCTGCATTTTGTTATCAATACGCTGTCTAGGACTATGGGGTAAAGAAGGAACTCACAAATCCCCCCGAGCGAAAATGGGATAAAAAACCAGGCGCGGAGGATAAACGTGCAAACAAGATGTACCAGGGTAACTATTCCAAACAATGCGACAAAGGTTATTGCCACGGGCTGGTTGGGCCTGTACTCGTAGAAGACGATTTGTGTGCCGTTGACCACAGGTCCAAATGGGCCGGCATTGCTGATATTGGTGTTCATTATCGCTAATGAGGTGAAAGTGACAATAGTATTCTTTCTTGGATGCTCTGAACGGTTATATATATTTCAACACAGCGGGACTGCTTTCCTTTAAACATGACATTGCGTGGAGCCTGGCCTGGTCGTATCACTTTACGAAAACTACTGTCTCGATCAGATCAAAGTGGCATTATCTCTGATTAGCCTGGTAGGTGGCCATAGAGTCGCTTCAGGGCGTTAAGTGCAGCGGATTATTCGTATAAGAATGCGAAAAGAGCGCCATCCCATTGGCTCGCTTCGCCCCTCGCCAAGACACCACCGGTTTTCTGATTCTATCCAAGAACCAGTTAAAGTATCGACACGTGCGGATTGGCCTGCTCCACTAGGTCCCATTTCGATGCTCATACTCCTTTGCTGCCCTTCTTCAACTCATGAACAGTTTTTCTATTTTGGGTCCCACCTAAACTCAATACAGGTTTGTGGCCTAATAGCCTGTTATAGTAGTTACAACATGCTACATACGAACCTAGTGTAGAGAAGACTTGGGGGCAACGGAGAATACAATGCCGAAAACCCTCATTATAACTTCTAACACCTGATGCCCTTGGTTAAAACCAAACTGTCCAGATTGATCCTGCTCCACCCCTCCAGACCTGAAATACACGCACATCTCGGGGAGGACTATCCGTCCTTCGACGTACCCCCTTCCATCTTCGCAATTTTCTGGGTCAGGGTTAACGTCTTGTGGAATCGGCAGGGCTTAATCTTTCGCTCGAACAGTTCGTCGAGCTCGGCAGTAGATCGCCTGTTCCATTTGTTAACGCACAATGCCGCCAAAAGAAATAAATCAAACATTAATGAAAGCTCAAACAGTGGGGTCAACGTACCCAGCGGTCTCCGGTAATAAGAACCACAGCGCAACCAGAAATGGAGCTCCTATTCCAGTGAAAAACCACGTCGTCTTCAGGCCCCAGTTCCATTGATTTGCGTTAAGCATGTATGGCACCAGAATACCCATCACAATACCAACTGGGCCAATGATCCCAATTGCAAAGCCAACGGAGTATGTGCGAAGTCGCAGTGATGAGACTTCGCTGAGGTAGGCATACCCACCAGCACTGTTTGCTATAAGACCGATATCTAATCACAGCAGGGTTAGCATTATACCCAATAATGAATGCCACATGAGACTTCTTACTCCAGAAGACTGCAAATATAACCAGAATGATGTCCGATGCGCTGCTCTTGGGCACAACGCCCAGTATGCCAACCCCAATGTTGCACACCCAGCATAGCGTGCTTCCCCAAGTGACCATCCACCGGCGGCCAGTGATATCCGCCAGATAGATGATCACAATACTAGCAGCAATGTTCACTCCGCTTGTGATACATGTCGCCATAAAAGGGTCCGAAAGACCAGCTTGCTGGAAGAAGTACGTGCCATAGGTAAAAAAGACCTGTAATCCAAGGAACTGTTGAGTCATAATAGCCCAGAAGGAGATGATAGTTCGAATTCGATTGGTGCCCCGGAAGATCTCCCACCAGCTCTCGCCTTGCTGCTTCTTTGCAACCTCACGTTCATGGTCAATATTGATGGACAAGAGGTTGTACTGATGGCCAAGGTCGATCCCTTCAACCCGCCAGTAGATGAAGCGGAGGCTCCTTTTGGCCAGTTCCGTCTTTCCACGCAGAATGTACCAGTTTGGGGACTCCGGTATTACGAGGAAGATAACAAGCATTAGCCCAATGTGGCCCCACTGGGTATACACCGGCGTCAACCAGTTCGTTGGGTCAGACTTGGAAAACGACTGAAGAGCAATAGGAGCAAAGAACTGCCCGGTCACCCACCAGAGGCTGTAGCACATCAGGAAGGTTCCCCGTATTCGAATAGGCGCAATTTCCCCGATGTAAAGCGGAAGGGTGGCCTGCAGACAACCAACACCAAGGCCTCCTAGGATTTTCGCCACGAGCCACACTCTCCAGTTTCGAGAGACCCCTTTAACAATAATGCTTAGAGCCAGGAAGAGCCAAAGCGTATACATTGCAACCTTCCTGCCGAATCGGTTGGATACAAACGAAATCAGTAGTTGGCCAACAAGCTGGCCGACGGACGAGAGGGATTCCCATGTGCTTAGGACGGAGGAAGCAAGGGCAGGCTGCCCAGCGTCGTCGATGTGGTTCGCGAATACCGAGACGAAGCCAGGATTTGCAATAATGCTTCCTACTAGGCTTTTGAAATGGTCAGCGCTCGGAATCAAACTCCGGCATCAGGCCTAGGGTAAGGAACGAACCTGATCTGGTATCCTTCGGCAGCGGCGCCGAGCGCAGTAAGGAAGCAAATGGCGGACGCCGTTTTGAACTTCTTGATACTTGCCCAAACACTCAGGTCCTCATATCCAGTCAGGCCCTGACCATGCGCGGCAGCAGTAGAGGACAGCCCCTTCACGTCCTCAGGGGTCTCACCGGTGTCGCCGGTACCCTCGATTTGTTCGACCGTTGCGGCCAGAGTATCTTCGTCCTTGGTATGAATCATGCCGAAAGGTTGGGGTGATAAAAGATATTGGTGATGAGCGTATGTGGTCTGAAACCCGCGTATTTTTAAGCTTAGCATTCTCCTCGGCTTTTACTATTCCGCACACCGAGTGTCATGGGATGTTTTCCGATAGACCCGACGAACTTGTCGACTTCAATATGGGGAAGCCGTGCAGGAATCAGGCTAAATTCCCCATGGGCACGATACGAAGCGGGGTTCCATGGATCCAGTGGGGTTATCTATGTCAGTCTAGGCCTTGGATTATTCGCATTGAATCCGAAAATTATCCCCAGGGTTCGATATACACTACACGTGGAACGAGAGCTGCCTGGGTCTATTCCGGGGAGCATTGGGGAATGTAGGGTCGTTCCAAGACCCTATTAACACAGATTACGGCACATCGAATGGCTCATTCTGATGGTTGGATGCATTCCTAAACAGTATAATTACAAGGTCGCAATTAGAACGCTATTCCGTTTCACACTGCCATGCTTTCGACGTCAAAAGATCGGCTCATTTTGCCCTTCTCCAGTGTCATTGTCGGATCATCCGGCTAAGACGGAGAGTTTGTTCTACGCTTGGATCGTGTGCCCGGGGTAATATCTCCCGAGTAACATCCCATCTGGACGGTAAAGACCGCTGAATCTTGTTGAACACTCCCTTCTCCTAACACAGGCCATGTTACTCGCGCTACAGGCGAGCGCCCCAGACGAATTATCCGGGGTTTGTTCCACGCCGCGCATTAGTGGCTACGTAATAGAACGACAATTTTCTTCTTGATGACTCGCGATCAGCTGATGTGGAGAGCTACAGCGCATTTACGTGACACTAATCGTCCAATAGAAATGCATTAAGAGACGAGAAATGATCCTCGTATTAGTACCTCAATTTGATTTCAAAAAGGTTCTCACTCGTGTAATTGAAGGACCATGTTTCTGAGACCTCTGCGAGTATAACTTGCCCGTCAGGGATCCCACAAACGGCATTGTCATCTATAATTTCAACAGATGTTTCCCGAAAAAGAAGCAAGCGCTTCACCCTTCGTGGGTCTATTGCGAGTTTTCTCGACATTTGTTCAACCAGGCTGTGAGCGGTCCTCTCACCAAGATATAAGGCGTGATAATAATCAACCTGCTTCTGATCTATCCCCGCGAATCCAATGTAAAAACACGCGACTAGAATGATGTATTCAGTGCGGGAGACGATGCTTAATTAATGATTTCCTTACCGGATTTGCTTTGCTGGTGGGTGGGTGGCTCATAGCGTGGGTCAACATCCAACACTTCGATGTAAGTATTTGTTGCGTCTTTGGCGGAGTTTCTTGGAACTTTAAAAACTTGGCAAGCACTGCTCTTGTCCCGGTTATTACCTGGAGACAGATGGCCATGTACCTGAAACAGGCCGGTTTCCCACCGAGAGCTGCTGCTTGACCGGCCCCGACGATGTTTGACGCTCATGGTAGCTTGGTGATCTCCGTAAAACATGTTAAATTCGAGCTGACCTGAATGGTCGCCCACAGGCAGGTCGGGGATATCATTGACATCACCTCGCAAGGACAAAACAGTTACAGGCCTTGGTGAAGAAAGCATCGCCTGCAGTAAGATAAATCTCTCCTGCAGCTTTTCCAGGATTCTCATCTGGTTCCTATTTGCTTTTGTGGAGCACCTGGTGGAAGCCGCCGAGATGGAAGCGGTATTCTGGTCGCCTCCGTTGAGGTAGGAGTCTGTTGCAGGTTCATGCTTGTCGATTTCCTTCCATAGTTTATCCATGGCCTTCCTCACGCGTGCAGCATCTGCCGAGAGCTTTCGTTCTGCTCCGTACATACGAAAGAGGTTGACTTTGTGATAGCACACCTCTGGAGCATCTCCTTCACGAGGTGGCTTAAATGGTGTTCCAACTGAGGTCGCAACCATCTCCGTCCTGGCGCATAGCCGAACTGGGAACCCCTTCACGCCTTTGTAGTGGCAGAAGTCCGTTGTGAGGAAGTTGAAACGGACCGCGATGGTACATTCGGGTGGTGTCTTTGTTGTTGCGGAATTCCTGCAAGACCAGATGATACAGAATCCGTCGAAAGAAGATTTTTCAAGCTGAACTTCCCGGCTGTCTATCCCTTCGTTGACAACCGTCCCTCCTAGAAGATTATCCAAGTACTCGATAGCACACAGCGTCTCGCTTCCTGGCCCCTGTTCCTCATCGTCTTGTTGTTTATCAGATAACACCCGCGCGGCCTTCCAAAGCTTCCAATGAGCGATTGGGTTCGATCGTTGGTCATCTCTATGGAATGATATGCGAATATGCGTCCTGTATCGTACATATGCCTGTTCCGATGGGGCCAATGGAGGCATGGTGTCTGTGATTGTTAAATGATATCCTTGGCCTTTGTTGAGGTACGTAACAGGTGGCTCCGTCGGATCGGTGACCATCGCTGTGGGCGCTCTTAGTACAACACGATATCGAAATCTGTCCGAACTCAACGCGATTAGTGGGCGAGCATTGTAGGTGACACAGGGATATCGGCTATACTTTTCCTCAGCTTTAAGCCTGTGCAGATTGGAATCCACAGGTGCTGTGACCGGTGCCTGTGGTACTGCGGTTCCCTCGAAACTGCCCGCGATGTTAACCCTTGGAGGATAGGCCGGCCAGAAGGGATAAGTTGTGGTCATGGTGTTGTGAGGATACATATGGCGGTCACCGGCTGCATACGCAGAACTCAAGCTAGCGGGACTTGGATAGTAAGACCCTGGTAGCTGAGCCGGGGAAGCCGTATGCTGAGGCGTTATATAGCCTCGTGTCTGCCAATTTGACCTGGCAAGCGTCATGTTGGTGCGGTTGTGGACACCAGGATCAATCATGAATCTAAACATCAAGATTGCGGGGTTAAAAACCTGATTGTCCTGCTGGGCTCGTACAACTATTGTTGACATGGGTCAGTAATGTAGAGGTGGCGTACAGATTGTGTGATGTGTGAACAAGACGGTCATGAACATCGTCAGCGTCGGGTGGAGCACTTGGAAGGCATTTCGGTCCTTCTGGATATCCCGTCAAATGGTGGTGATTCGAGTCCTCATCCGGCATTGTCAAAACAAAACTACATATTTGGACATTCCTGTTAGCCCATGTGGAGTATTAAGTTCGCTGTTTCGCCAGAATTATACTTTGTGTGCACCATTGAGGCCTCGTTTTAATAAGCTCCCTAGCGAGAAACGAGAAAGATCGGAAGACCAGGGTGGAAAATAAAAGGGAATATCATAGTACGTCGCAATAATCGTGTAGCTGAGGCGTGGGCTTCGTTGTGATTGTTCCTTCTGAACTCACACAGAGGTGCACGGTGAGTGTCGTAGGTCCGGCTGGAATTCAACAGCGGTGGTTTATCCACAGGTACAGCCGGAGACCCGACATGGGGAAATAGGAGGGCTGGCGGCAAACAAATGAATCACATGAAGCACACGAGCCACAGGAGCAATAAGGCGGCACAAGCGACTGAGACAGGGAGTCAATAGGCGGGCGGGCCCAATAACAACTGCAGGAAGCGATTCTCACCGACGGGGCGTGATGAGTGGCGGTGGCCTACGAACCACGCAATTTTGGCCGAAGCTCGAGACGCCACAGCATGTGCGCGGCCGCCACAATTTATCTACAAACACCAGTTGCTTTCCCGTCCGTCCTTTCCATTGACGATTCGCAGCGTGGCTGAGCAAAGCCGACAGAAAAGGTTTTAACTCGGCGGCGGGTTCGGATTTGGACCTGCACGTTGGACCCGATTTGGCAGCGATCTGGCATCCGATGTGCAGAGAGATCTTATAGCCGTCGCTAGTGACATGTAGCGCAAAAGGGCTGTCACATCCAGATAAGCGAACCGCCTCGACAACTGGCCCATACACGTCAGCACGCCCCTATACATATCCCGCTGCAGCGATCCTGTCAGCCTGTATCTTAAGCCTATTCCAGAACACCTTTCTCGACTTCCACTCTACACGATGAAGCGTAGGCCAATGGTGAAATTATCGACTCGGCTTAGACCTCAAAGGGCGTCCGACTTTGGGTGGTCTTCAAGGGACCAGCTGCCGATAACGTAACCTGGAACTGGAATTGGTTTCCTGGTTTTCGCTGCGGATTGTGGGGCAGCGGTGGATCCAGTTATGAGGAGCAGCTCAAATCAGGAGGAAGATAAGGGGAGCGCACAATCGATTGCGCTAGAGGTGGCTTGCTTGGGAGCGAGGGTCTTCCTTGCCACGGCCCGGAGGACGGTGCCACGTATCCATCTAGCTGCAACCGCTGCAGCCAGTTTTCGGTTGGGAACCGATCTGCATGAGTCCAAATCCCGTCGTCCCTCCACTGACTGCGGTGATTGTATGGTGAAAAATCGTGGCCCCAGAACAAGGTCGATTATATCCTTCCAAATAGGTTCGTTCTAAATGATAAAGTTAGTTCGCAGACAGTAAAGCTGATACATCCTCCGCAAACACATGAGAACCCATAACAAGAGCTACTTGTTTTACAAACCACTATGTCTCGAAATTACAATCCCTTGCATGCTCGGTCTCAGGCCGGGATCTGACAAGCTCGACAAGTCACCAGACGCGACTAGTCGGTTGAATGCCGACGGAATGATGATCTCTGCCAGGAGCGGAGGAGGTTACATAGCAAATCTTCCGTTTTTGGCAATCCCTTGGGTGAGCGGCCACGTTCTCCGCAACGGCGCAGGTACTTTTACTAAGCTTTCAGCTCTTATCTGCCAGCTGAAATCCCTCTCGCTAAGGGCGTCAGTAGGAGGTAAAGCCAAGACGTGAGCCACGCGTATTACGTCCCCTTGCTCCTTGAACGAGCATAATTGCCGGCCATTGAAGTACCTATCAAAACTAGAATAGACGCTTTTAGTCCACGTCATTGGCATGCATTTACAGCATGGCGGCTTGTCACTCCAGTTAGCTAGACGCAGTAAAGCGTGGTGTAGCGTATCTGTTCCCATCGGGTCCGCCAAGTACGTGGTTTTCTCTCCAAACTTGATGTATAAAAATTGAACACATCTATTGGCACTTGGGCAGTTGATATTTTACTTATGGACTAACTGGATCGCTAGCACTAAAGCGCCCATCCTGGGAATCAGCCGGCCAGCCACGATCCCCTGCTCCAGCTAACGGAGACTTTCTGCTCGTTTGTTCGTGAGCGCCCGACTCTCTCCTCCGGTTGTGGAAGAGAGGTTTCCATACTGCTGCCGAGGTGCAAATGATATTGATCGCCAATTCCGTGATCTCCCAAAAGAGGGCAGCGATGCTGTTTTTATTCAGGTTCGCACCGATGCCCATTGCCACGTATGGTATCCGGATAATTGTAGCGATTCCAGCTCTATGTCAAGGTAAGAGTGGCGAATAAAAAAGACGGACACAAGAGTGTTGCTTACATTGATCCCAGCCCTAGTAAAGCGTGGACAGATAACCTTGTTCCCAAATTCATTTGGCACCTCCGGAGTAGGATGCAGGGTATAATAAGGCCCAGGACCACATCTGCGATCACAACCCACGCCGCATGGACGAGAATGGCGGTAATTCGCGTCCAGGGGGCATCGCAGTGACCGCTGCCGTCGGGTTCGGCGAGTTGCTTCCAGAAATAGGAGAACGGACGACAGTAAAGGAAGGACTGGACAATCGCAGCAATGGTGACGATTGCCCCCACCACAGTAGTCACGTACAGAACAAGTCTTTGTGCGCGTGTTTGGGCAATACGGGACAGCGTTCGGGCAAAGGACAGCTTCATGACAAAGGTGCCCACAAGATACAGCATGTCCATACTGAATCCCACCTGGTAAGGCAAATATTGTTAGAAGCAACAACGTAATCTAGCGAGGAGGAGAGCACACCTTGACTCCAGTCATGTCTCTCTCAATGGTTGACCTTCCCTCCACGTGGTACCACGCATCGACCATAAACAATGCAGCGAGGCCCGTAAAGATCACCTAACACTGGGGTTAGAAAACAAATGAGTACGGACAGAATAGTGAGGGACAGACAGTTCCGATAAAGGCCAGGATATCGTCCAGAAACGGCCCTCCAAGTAAGTGAATGCGCACATAACCGCGTACAGCCAGGCAGCCCCAGGCCGCAACGGAAAAGCAAAGACACGCGATAAAACATGCCAGCGGGTCGTACGGCATTATAAAATCCAGCAGCTTGCCTAGGCAAACCCTAGAGCTACTTGACTTTCGTGCACCTAAAACCCCCTAAGAGACAAGGTTCTCTCAGCGAGCTTCGGCGAGGGGTTTTACATGCCCAACAGGTGGCTGCTGATATCATGAGGCGAACCACCCACGGGGGATAATTGAAAATCCAGCTGGGGGTGGTATCAGGCAATAAGAGGGTCAACTAAGAGTCACATGACGCTCTATCAGCCTTAAATCATAACTTTAATCGTATTTTGCGTGGTCTGGTTGGTCTTTAGGGCAAATATATTACGTACTCATATTCAGATCATCCATGGTTCTCATTGTGGGCACATCCGCCTCCCCAACCCCCTCCAACGGGCCTTTGAGCGGCAAATTTCTGTCAATGCCGGTGTCAGCATAGTTTCGTCCTCTCCCTCGCTAGGATGACAATCGAGTTGACGAAGGGTAGTGTGATATTTTCCCTTGTCTGTGCTGTGTCTTCGCCGTGGGCCAGGCGATTGGGACACATCATTGTCAATCCTAGAATCTACCAAATATTTTGAACACAGTCATTAAAAATTGGACCCCGGTAGTGATTCTCGTTGGTTTCCTCGCCGGAAAGGTCAAGCGCATACAATCTGAGGTGGAACCAGTGGAGGGTAGGCCAGGGTCAATCTCTTTGCCTTTTACCTCGCTCAGCTCGACCTAGCATGGTGCTTCCCTGAATCTCGCAGACGTGTCGTTAGTGGTCTTGAACGCAGGTAGATGTGGATATAGACATTCAAATAATGATTGAGCAGGACGAGCCTTACATGGAGCGGCAACCTGCAGGTTCAACGTATGTATCACAACCCCGGATTTCTCCAGAGTCTGTAACAAGTGAAAGGCAAGTCAAGATACTGGCACTGCACCACCGAGTCCCCAGCAACGTAACTCTGCACCCACCGATCACACGCGGATGAGTCATCCCCAACACGCCACTCAAGGAAACTTTCCGGGGCTGAGATATCCAGCTGTTCCTTTGCCAGCAATATGCGGGAAAGCCGAAAACTCCTGAATGAACTGCTGGTGCGAGTCAGGGCCACTGAGTCGCCGCGAGTACCATTTTGGAATATTTTCCCGTAGGACGCGCCCTCGCAGTCTGTATGGGTAACCATTCATTATGGTAAGTTCGGTAACGAGCTGAGAAACCAAGGAGGAGACGTGGTTAGTCTCTTGGGCCAATATTCGATGCTTGATAGGACCTATACTCACAGTAGGGTAGGCGGCAACACCTGCTCCGAGATGGAGAAGAATGGCTGCTAAATATGCGATGACAACTACTCGAGATATCATTTTGGAAGAGGCCCTTTTCTCTGCGAATCTGTGTTGGCTGTGATGTGTATGTAGGCCGCCGGTCTCGTGGTTGAGGAGGTATGTACGTCGCTTGGCTCCGAGATAGTTACCGAATCCAGAGAGCTTCTGCCCATCGATAATTTGTATTGCTGTTGTGCCTTAAGTTGAGCATGGAGCGCATAGGGTAATATATGGTACAGTTCTCCCTTCTAAAAAGCGCAAGAAGTAGCGACGTCCAAGACGCTTTGTTAGAGGGACTACCCCTATGACACGGTGAGAGTGTCCAGTACACTGCCCTATTCGTAGCTTTCATGAAACGGCCCTTACTGCGCCCAATATTATTACTTAAATTTCACGCTAAATGTTCTAGCCCTCGGAAGGACAGGTACAGGTACAAAAAGAATCCTTTATTGCAGGGACTATACTGCCCACTACGCTAAGCCATTCTCAGCACTCATGAAAGATCCCTCACTGCCCTGTTGCTGTACGCCCCACGTGCTATCCCCTATTGTATTACACTTGGTATGTACGAACAAGAACCGGGGCCGGAAACAAACCCCTACTGGAGGAAAAACGCCACAAGACTTGGCCCTGTGTCAAAAATAACGCGGCTCAAAGAGAATTCAAATTCAATTGGCAACGTTCTTCGGGCCAAATCTTCCGGCAGGCTTCGATCAGTGACTGGTACATGCGTTACTAAAACCCCAACGCGATGAATTCATCACCAGGACTCGATGCCACTGCGCACCTGACCAAGGCGGCCATCGCCAGTACGGGCGAATTCCCCGTGGGCAGTTCTCAGAAATTATAACATACTCCAGGACTGTAGGCACTGAGATATAATCCAAAAACCCCGCAATATTCTCCCACTTGACCTAGAGATCATTTGGGCTTCAGTGATCGCCAGACGCACTGCTACCGCCCTGCCGTACATCCGCGGCAAACCCTTTGAGCGACATTCGGAGTCTGATTAGGCGAGGGTCATAGGATAGTATTGCACCATGAAAGACGATCTCCTAAGCCGTGTTCAAATCCAGGCTCTCCGAGCCTACCAATAAAGCTCTGTTTGATATACTCTACTCGCGATAACATGCTGATCAAATGTTATCCCTTAAGCTTACTGTCCCACAAAGATGAACTGCCACCGCCCTAATCTGGCTTTCAGCTTTGTTCCTCATTATTAAGTTCACATCCGAGCGACCTTGGATAAGCGCGAGAACAAAGGGGCATGCAGCATCGGGTGGGTCTGCAAGGCACCAAACCTTCTTGGTATCGCATGGTTGGGTCGTGAAGATTCTTAGTATCAAAGACTGGCGACAATTTTCTATTTCAGGCATTCCCTCCGCCCCCAATCCAAGTGCTCAGTGGTGGTGACAATCCAGGCCCAGATAAGCCGACGAACTTTCCTTGGCCCGTCTCTGAACGAGATACTAAATACGTGGTGACAGGTGGGAAATGCAACATTGGCGGCGAGGAGGAGCGGTGTCCTATGTGTATGCGTCCATTGTATTAGTAGCTGTCCCACCACTCTACGGCCCTTCTACAACAGCGCATAAAGTAATCACACAGACTAGAATATGTACCGTATGTCGGAAAATACTGCCAGTGAAGCCCCTTCGATGGCTAAACAGGATGCAGCAAGCTGCTCTCTGGAAGTCATCTCACTAGGGCTGCGGCGGATGGAATATGGGTGAAGGGTCTACTACCCGATCGTGGGATTGCACTAGAATATATGTTCGTCCGATGCGAGTCCAGAGGTGGCATATCTGCAAAGTTACTTTCTTACCATCGGGACCACGGATTTGGATGGATGCAGTGGTGATACTCGAGCCCAGGTTGCTATGCGGCATCATGAACATCCGGGCGACCGTCTATCTATGGTGTACGGACGAGTCACGGATAGAGCAGGTTGAACAAGTTAGATCGAAAGAAGTGTCACGAAGGGATTCACTATCCGATAATATAACGGGAGGTACCTAGTTAACGGTCGCAATTGAATCAAATCGGTTTCGCATCAGCAAGCTTGACCCTCCCCAGGACGAGCGGCAGCACGGTCTGAACTCGGCTCGGCAAAACGCCAATACTCACTGTTCGAGATAGGCACATCTCGAGATTCCCCTCCGGAAAACAGAGGAGCATCGAGGTGTTCTCTGAACTTTGCTAGAGGAAGGTAGGGAGGGGGTGGGAAGTAGCACTGCTGCTCGCCATTGAGCGTTAGCAAAAGCCTAATGTGTCGCACTAGATGGAAATACCGAACTCATGGAAGGACCATAGCTAAGCCCCGAAGAGAATCGGAGTGTAATAAGCAAGATGATCGTTGGGGCTTCGCAGGCCGAATTCTCCTCGTGATCTGTATTCCTCCCACGATGGAGACGATATTCGATCGCAGACGGATTTCACAACCAAGAAGAAAATGTACGGAATTAATACAAGTGGCAGCTCCTGTGAGTCTGCATTTTCGGCGGCATCTCTTCTCTTGAATGAAAGATTTTAAACAGCAGCAAGATGCTGTAACTACCAGGACGTATTATATTTTACGCTTCCTAATGCATGAACGTACGACATAGCGGGGAAACCCGCACAAGCGAAATCATCACTGAAGTGTCCCATGGGGCAGGTTAGAGGAATCTGTAATTCGGCAGGCATTCCAATTTCCGGGTAGGTCGGAATCTCGTGTTGCGTCCAGTTAGGGGGGGGAGCTGGAGATTGATGGAGGGAAGAAGGGGGTAAGGCCATCTCCAATTCCCCACAGGTTCTCCATGAGGAAGTCGTGGCGCAAATCTTCTCTTCACCCTAGCTGTGACATACGGAGGAGAACCTTACAGGGCGCAATCTCGGAGCCAACAAGAATGATTGTGTACCCCAGACGCCACAGCAGCGCCTCCCGTCGGCCCGACATCGCCCCCACTGGTCGGCCCCAGAGAAGATCTTCACCTCTCCATGAGACCCCAGGATTCGTTCAACTGCCAGGAAGCTGGGGTGAGGGGCTCGGCGATTTAACGGAAGTTCCACTTCTAATATTAAGCCGTGTGAAGAACCAATCTTTGTAGTAGGGCTAACGCAACTTGTTGCTCAATCTGTGCATCGCGATGTCGATCTGTCGATCTGTCGGGGTAATTTCGCCTGCATTCATGCTGTTGCGACTTGTTGATGCCTGCAGTTTTCTGTTTCCTGTGTTGTCTCAGAGCCGTGTCGTCATTCAAGGAGCATGTCAACAGCTCGTCTTCATGGCTATATAAGATGCCACGGTCCTCCATATGGAATCGTGCTCCAACAGCTTGACACCCACCAAAGTCACCGAAGACAGCACCAACACCAACGATATACAAATCTAAGAATGAAGCTATTCACCACTCTTTCGTCTCTCGCCCTCGTTACTTGTGTAGCAGGCCACGGGTACTTATATGAACCGGCAAGCCGGACTCGTCAGGGAAATGAGGTAGGCTTTTCATCCTCGTTCCAATTCCCCTGAGCATCGGATCTAATGTAAATATAGGCTGGTACTGACACATGCCCCGAATGCACCATCCTCGAACCCGTTTCAGCCTGGCCTGACCTTGACGTTGCTCCTGTGGGCCGCAGTGGACCTTGCGGCTACAATGCCCGTGTGAGCGCCGACTACAACCAGCCTACCAGCAACTGGGGCACTGAGCCTGTGATAACCTACACGGCGGGCTCCGAGGTCGAGGTTGTCTGGTGTGTCGACCATAACGGGGACCATGGCGGCATGTTCAGTTACCGCATTTGCCAGGACCAGAGCATTGTCGATCAATTCCTGGATCCCGATTACCTCCCCACTGACGACGAGAAGCAAGCGGCGGAGGATTGCTTCAACGAAGGTCTTCTCCCTTGCACTGAGGTTGATGGGCAGGACTGTGGATACAGTGCGGATTGCTCGGAAGGCGAAGCCTGCTGGCGCAACGACTGGTTCACCTGCAATGGCTTCGAGGCATCTGAAAGCCCCAAGTGCCAGGGGGTGGACAATGCGGAGTTGAACTCGTGCCTGACGACTATTGCGGGTGGCTATACGGTTACAAAGAAGATCAAGATCCCGGAGTATACCTCGAACCATACTTTGCTCTCGTTCAAGTGGAATTCGTTCCAGACGGGGCAGATCTATCTGACATGTGCGGATATTGCCATTGAGTGATTTCTTTGAAGTGTCGATTCGGACTGGGTCATACAGTTGTGATCCTGCAATAGTTGGTTTTCAGTGTACTCAGGAACGATAGGGATGAGTTTTTGCTTATTTTAGCCCGACTACTCATACCCATTATGTTGCCGATGAAGGCTTGTGAGGCGGTGGGTATAGCACAAACAAGATCGTTATTAAGCAATCGAATGTCAAAAACGTCTATCATTTAGGTCTCTCCATTGTCGTGTGATGCATAAGCTCGTATCATAGATCTCATTCCAGCAAAGGGCCGTCAGACTAGGCCAGTTGAGCATTAGCCATCTCGTGTCTGAAATTGCACCGGGCGCTCGATACGAGCAAGAGGGGGCCCGTTTTAAGGGATCAACGAGCCTCCGCCCACATTCTCGAGAGACGAAACTCAAGAATTTCCATTGCCAATCTTCGGGATCCACCCAGCAGTCTTCTGAAATGTCGACGAGTACAAGAACATCAAAGGTACTGCGCATCATCGCGTGGCCATTCGTCGCAGTTCTGAATATAACCATTCTCATTATCATTTCTCCCGTCGCCTTTCTGTCCGGAACCATTTACTTTTGCCTTCACCCTTCCGCAAACCGTGGGATGCGCCGCGAGTCCATGCCCCCCGTACAGACGTACCTGGACCACTTCCAACGTCTGCACCCCGATCTCATGTCGAGAATCCGACGGCACGCAACCCAGGACCGCGAGGGCTGGATACAGAGGGAATTGGAATTATGGCCACACTCCGGGAAGACAGGGTTCATGTCATCGCCCGCTAATCATGAATCCTGCCCTGCGGCGATATTGTTCTCCGGGCTTGAACACGCAGGCTGGTCGCGCAGGGTTATCTGGGATTTGCTCCGCGGTCAGGTTGAAGGAGCTGGATTGGTGACAGACACGGAGAAGGACGCGTTTGCACAGGTCATGTCCCGGACGTGCGACCACCAAATTACTGAAAAGGTCGCGGCGATGATTCGATGGTCTATGCGGCATGGGCTTCTGAACCAGGAACAGACAGTCACATTACCTGACGTGGATCCCGAGAATGGGGAGCATACAGTCGAGGCCTCGACTGATTCTCTCGCTTGGATTTTGGAAGGAGGCAAGGTCGTGAGGCCTCCGCGGGTGATCAAGGGCCCGAAATCGATTCTGGTGCTTATGCTCAACCTTCAGATAGAGTTTTCTACGGTATGGGAGATCAAGTCGACTACGACGCCAGTGATGCCCGCGTACTGGCAGAATCTGGAGTTTCCCGATGAATTCATGGAGTAGACCGCGCAGTTCGCTGATATCTTAGAAATGAGGCTCAGTCTTGAGAGTGAGTTGTCGGTTTAATTTCCTCAAAGCAAAGCCACGTGGGACGGCACCTCTCATGCCCAATATGTGTTGAACGCTTGTTTCTGGTTGCGCTTGGAATGACGTTATCGATATGCTAATTCAACGTGAGCTGTCGGACACGAAGAACAGACATTGCAGGTATGCACTTACACTACGCCATAAGACTACTGCTTGCAACTCATGCGTCGATGATGGAAGGATTATCATTTTAGTGTTGAGGCATCTCATGGTTGTTGCAAGTCATGATATATACTGCCAGTTTTAGGCGGGTCATTCACAGTTCAATCGCTCTATGACGCCAGCTGCCCTATGATGCTGCCAAATTCCTCCTTAATAGTGTGTAGTATATCCTGTGCCTCATCGCGGTTCAGTGTACTCGACGTGTAGTCCAGTCTCCAGCATAATAATTTTCCGGACTGATCGTGGCCGACCTCAAGATACACGCTCCGCTGACAGGGCAGCCACTCCGAGTCCCACGCATCGACAGCAGTCATACCAATAGATGTCTCCTCCAAAATGGAGGAGCTCTGCGAGGGCAAAGGAAGTGGCATTAGGAACGAATCAGCGGTGCTAGTGGCGGTGTCGCTGGGCTTTGGCGTCGCTAATACAAGGTTGACCAGCAAGTTGAACAAGAGCTCGGCATTCTCCCCCTTCATCGCTCGTCGAATGTCCCGTAAATGGGTCTGGTCGTGAAGAGCCCGCTCGCTTAAATCGCGCTGAATAGTTTCTAGCGCCTCTGCGACAGGGGACTTGAGAGTATCTGCAATCACCATCGGTAGCAGGTTTACGGTCGGGCCTGCCACGCTCCCAATGTCCGGATAGTCCGCCACTCGGCCGGACTGAAAGAGGCCGAATGTTGGGTGAGACACACTTACGATACGTCCAAGTGCTCTTCCAATCGCGAGCAGGATCACGGATGATAAGCTGGTGCCCACCTGGCGGCAGCGTTTCTCGATGTCCAATACTGCATCGGGCCACGCCGCTTCAGCGGTGCAGAGCACGGGGTTGTTCTCTCTCTCGCAAACATCTACGCCTAGCAATGCTGGCTGAGCTTTGTTAAGAGCCGGCTTCCAGTAACGATCGACATGGTCGATATCCACCGACTGCTGAGTATGGCGAACAAACGAGGAAAAGCTGGTCGGGGGTGCGAGCGATTTTCCAAGATAAAGTGCCTGTAAGTCCTGCACCAAGATAGGAATTGTCCAGGCATCATACAAGGCGTGGTGCAACGTGAGAAGTAGAGTGTCATCGGCACCAAGACTTTGTACCAGGCGGAGACGGGCAGGGGGCGTGAACAGATCGCAAGGTGTGGCAGCAATAGAGCCCAAAATCTGTTGAAGACCGCGTTCGGGGTCATCGTCAGAGTTGTTTCTCTTGACGAGGACCCTAGATCTCTTTGCGATTGATGGTTTGTGTACCAGCTGGACAATCTCATTCGAAGATGTAGCTGTGAACGAGGTCCGAAGGATTGAATGTCGCTCTTGTAACGCCTGCCACGCGCGATCAAGTCTGTCTGGATCTATTTGTCCAGCATTGCAGCGGAATGCAAATGTATATTCCCCGAGTTTCCGGTTTGACTGAATCCAGGAAGAGATGTAGAATAACTGCCCGCTAAGACAAGGCAAGATAGCTTCAATCTCGCTTTCCGACGCAGGGATGCCAGCCACGGGTTGAATATCTTTCGTTGTAGCTCCATTCGCGGAGGTGGGAGCACTGCAGTCGAGTCTCTTTTTATAGAGACTCTTCGCTATGCCTTGAATCGTCATTCCCCTAAGAATGTCGCTGACAGAGCATTCTACACCGGCTTCCCTGCATTTGGAACTGATGTCGATTGCAAGGATGGAGTCTATTCCCAATGCCAATACGCTGCTACTCTCGAGAATTCTATCAGCTGGCAGCCCAGTGACCGCCGCAATGACCTCTCTGATTGTACCCATTTCAGGTTCTTCGAGATCCACTGCAGAGTCACCGACATCTGTTTGCAAATGCCAGGTCTGGGCCACCAACGGTAGGTTTTGTAGCCCAGGAGGGTAGCTCACAGCAGGCTCATCGGCAGAGAAGAGACTGTTCTCGATACCGACTGCAAGACTTTGTAGCCAGTCACTAAGTTCGCTCCCCGTGGCTACCACATCGCGGCATGAGGCTCTGATGATGAGAGAGCTCGACGTCTGCTCAATCTCCACATTCAGTCGATAGTGAGGCGAGTCCGGTACCCGGTTCTGAACGTACGGTCGGAATAGGGAGGCAGCGCTACTCGAATCCGAACGATTGAATGTGAAGAGAGCGTCAAATAGGGCAGCCTCTGTACTTTGACTGTCCAGCCGCCAGGCCTTCTGCACCGAACTTAGTGGTGCATGCTGGAATGGCAGAGATTCAGCACAGAAGCTTTGGATATCGCGTAAGACAGACTTGGTTGTATCCAGATCAGACTCGAGCCTCAATCTGAATGGGACAGTGTTGAATAAGGGCCCGATGACCGGTGCTCTAGCATCGTCGTAGTGCCCTCGTTGGGAGACGACATGACCGAAGACAACATCACGCTGACCCAATAACATTGCTAAGGACCTTGCAAAAGAAAGCAATGCAACTGTCTGCAATGTAACTTCCAATGAGCCAGATCGGGCGAGCAATGTAGCGACGGGGGTCGGTATTGTCGTTTGCGCCCAATAGACACTTGGCCCGAGGTTTGGGGACGGCGATAATGATAAGCCAGGGTTCTGGTAATTCTTGATCGAATCAGCCCAGAAGCGAACAGATTCCACTTCCCTACTTGCGACCATCCGGGCCATTTTCGCGAACGATCCAATTTCGCACCCTTCACCTTGGTACAGCTTTTCGACCGATTGAAGTAAGAGTGGTATGGAAACGCCATCGTAGAGACAGTGATGCATGGTCAGAACCAGGAGCCGTTGCGATTCTCCGCTGATTACTGTAACTTGCCAGGGTGGCCTCTGGAAGCTTTCCATGTCTGGATAGGAAACGCGCTGGGACAGTTCTTCAATTGCATCAGAAAGTGAGGTGGCGGTGTCTTGCTGCGACCATTGCATCCAGCAAGTCTTGTGAACCGCAGCTCGGATCTCGCGGCTCGTACCATCTCGATGAAATGATATTCGGAGAATATCAGCCCGCTCGGCAATCGCTCGCCAGGCCCTCGCAAGCCGCTCGAGGTCAACCGACCCATCGAGTACCATTACGTGGTGGTGGACATACCCCTTGCCACCAGACGCAAGACAGTGGCCGATCATTGCAGTTTGCAATGGTGTGCAAGTAAATGCGTCGAGGACTGCATCTTCAAGATCAAACAGACCGATGTTCTTGGTGTTTTGCACAGCTATCTCGCGTGATGTTGGAACGGACGGTGGGATGCCTTCTCCTCCCGCTAGATAGTTATAGAGAGCGCCGATACTTGGATGTCTCATGATGTCGCCGGAGGATATCTTGATGCCCTGATCCTGTAGACGGCGAGCGAGACGGATAGCGATAATCGAGTCAATTCCCAGGGCAAAGAACGAAACATTCTTCGTAATATGATCCTCAGGAATGGCTGTGATTTGCGAAATGTGGGATCTCATTGTGGCTTCATTATCTGACCACTGCTCTTCGTTCCACTTCGGTGTTCTGCTGCGCTGGATCTTGACCATGTCTATGGAGTCGACTCTAGCATCACCGTTGACGATAAAGTCGTGCAGAAGGCCTGACATTGTCTCGATCATTGCTCGACCAGCCTCCGCCGGTATAAAGGATACTGATGCTCGTAATCGCAGAGTCATGGTGTCAGTCTGCGCGTCGGCTTTGGTCTCGAGTGCAAGTGGATAGTCTGCCGGCATCACACTGTCAACTTCTACCAAGAAGGTATCAGTTGGGGACGGCGGTCTAGAGGTCATGTACGAAAATATTGAATTGAAGAGCTGTCCAGGAGCTTTGGCAAATCTCTGAATATCCCGTAGTGCGGTGTGCTGGTATGGCGATGACCGAAGTGCCCCCTGAGTATAAGTCTTCACCAGATCAACCAAGCTCGCCGAGGTAAAAGATATCTGAAGTCTGGTTGGCACTGTGGTAATTAGGGGCACGAGCATCCTTTCGATAGAATCTACGGCGATTCCTCTCCCATTCATGACACGGCCGAATACTACGTCTCCCTGGCCCAAAACCTTGGCCAATGCGACTGCCCAGATTGTTTCCAACAACATGGGCGCTGTAGTCGATATTTCAGCCGCGCGAGTAGTCATTTCGGAGAGCTTCCAAGGCAGCTTCTCAGTGATGATGTCGTACGCGTCGCCGTCAACATTGGTGCTAGCCACGATGCTGGGCACGCAATCACAGAGGTACTCGGACCAGAATTCCGCTGCCCCTTTTGGAGGGCCTCCTATAAATTGTCTGTATAATGGGCCATAATCGATCACCTTGGCGTAAGCCTTTCCAATGTAATGAAGGTAAAGTCGGTCAATGAATAGGCCCATGCTGGCACCATCAAAGATCGAATGGTGGACGGACAGCATCAACCATCCATCAGCAGTGTCCGCGTCGGAGCAGGCTGCGAAGAGATGTAACGGCGGTTCACACTGGATATTGTCGACAATATCTTGCGCTACTCGGTTCTGGCTCCTGGTGAAATGCTCCTGTGCCTCCTTTTCGCTCGAGACAGCGACCTGCTCCCACTTTATCATCGCGGCCCGGGGCTTTAACACGACCTGGAGAACGTTATCTTCCATGAGCGCAAAGCACGTCCGCAGCACCTCAGTTTCATGAGCCAAGTCTTCAAAGGCCGCTTTCAATCTCTCCAATAAGACATTGGGTCCCAATCGGAAAATAATGTGGTTGACATAAAGAGGAAGCCGGCTGCCGATGGAGGTGGAAACAAGACTTTCTTGAAGGGGAATACACGGCCAAATGCAAGCGATAGACGAGTTTGAGATCGGTTTATCCCTTGCTCGGAACGTTCTATCAAGGCGGTCCAGCCGCCTCGAAGCTTCAACTGCTTCCTGTTGAGATACGCCACGCTCAGACTGCTCGGTCGTGCTTTCCGAAGATCGAGGCAGGCTTGCTAATTGCCCCAGTGTTGCGTTGGCAAGGATATCTGCTGCTGAGCAGGCGTAACCCGCCTCCCTCATCTTGGCTGCCAAAGCCAGCGATCCAAGGCTATCGATCCCCACTTGGAAGATGGTGGTCGATCGATCGATTGTACTGCGATTTACCGATACCACCGAGGCCAGGATGTCGAGCACTCGGTGCTCGTTTCCGGTCAACGGCTCATTTACGGAGTCGAGACTTTGCGGAGTAGCGGCTCCCGTCGATGATGCAGGAGGTGTTTTCAGCACCAGGTCTGCAGCAGAGATACTCTCGTAAAGTGCTACGAGGCGGCGGTTGTCCGCTTTGCCGGATATCTGGATAGGTATGAAACTGACTGGCAGCAACACGCTAGGAACCATATAGACTGGCAATTTCTCCCGGCAGCGCTCCACGATTTGAGGCACCCACTCTTGATACTCGGTTTTGAGAAACTCCAGCTCTGCAGTCGAGACCTCAGGTCGGTCCGCCGAGGGAGAGATAAAGGTTACCAGTTGGGGCCTCTTGGTAACTGGCGAAGGGGTCACCATGGAGGTAACATTTACAGAGCGCTCCGCACATCGACGGACAGCAATGGAGACCTCCTCAAGCTCGAGGCGTTGGCCGCGAACTTTAGCCTGACTGTCTCGACGGCCTAGGTATTCCACGCAGTTGTTGGCCATCAGGCGGACAATATCCCCCGTCCGGTACATGCGTTTCCCGTGAAAATCGCAAAAGCCTTTGGCTTCAGGCCTGCGATGGTAGCCGTTGGCAACAAGATCCCCAGTCACGCACAGCTCGCCTGCGTGGCCGCGCTTGACATGTGTCGTGCTGTCGGGGTTGAGGACATGGATTGTGATGTTCCCAACCGCTGTTCCGATATTGCGTACGGAAGACTTGCATGTCACTGTGTGGCTTGTCATTCCAATGGTAACCTCAGTAGGCCCGTATGCGTTGACAAGAGCAATGGGAGGCTTTCCCACAAATCGCTCGATGATCGTCTCGGAGATCTTCTCGCCTCCAACGCCCAGATACCGTAAATCCGGCAAGTCCTCAGCACTGAGTCCCGTATGTTCCAGAAGCGATGGGACGAACCCGCCGTGGGATATCCTGCACTGCGTAAGCACTAGACGCAGATTATCCAGTAGCATAGTCCGAGGTCCTGTAACAAGGCGAAGGCCATGACGCCACGCCAGCGCCATCTCGCAGATGTGGACATCAAACGCTCGACTAGCATGTGCGAGATAACTTCCTGTACCCCCCAGCTTGGCTGTATCTGGCACATCACGACAAATGTATTCCGACTGAGCTTCTGTGAAAGCTGATAGATTCCCTCGGCTGACAAGCACTCCTTTCGGTGCTCCGGTCGATCCTGACGTGTATAGAAGGTAACAATTGTCAGCCGGCTCAGCCACAGTAGTGGTAACCTCGTGCAATCCATTGACCTCGTCCTGGAATCCAGGATCATCGATATCAATTAGAGTGCAATGCTCAGGAGGACTAAGGTTGCCTAGGTCCCCTTCCGTGAAAAGAGCAGCAGCATCACTGTCCCCGAGCAGGAAGACTCTGCGAGCCTCGGGGAGATCTTCTGCAATGGGCACATAGCAATTGCCGCTCTTCCAGATTCCAAGTACAATTGCATAGGCCATGAAAGAGCGCCCAAGCGATACTGCAATCGCCCGATTGCGCCATCCCCGTTTGGCTATCCATCCTGCAATTTTATCGGACGTTTCCGAGATTTGCTTGTATGTCCATTTCTTTGAAATAGTTTCATCCTCCGAAATGGATTCTAAGATCTCTACCACGATCCAGTCGCCATGCTGTTCGGCCCAGTGGTCGACCCAATGATATGGGGCTAACTGAGGAGCTGCAATGAGCTGCTCGCTCACGGCGGGTGTGTGGGAGGATAAAAGACCAGGTGCAAAATATTTGATCAGATCGCGGATTGCTTCGGTTGGGTAAGAGATCATGGCAGAGCTTAAATGATCGATTTGTTGGAGGAGGATTTCGACGTGAGGACGATCTATCAGATCCTCCCTGATCGATAGAGTGCACGACAGGCTGTTATCTTCCGTTGTCGCACATAGCAACGCAATACTGGCATTTGAAGGTATATTATTCCCATCGGGGGCCCGGTTGATGTCCGCAAAGAACGCATTGAAACGGGTCGTGGACGGAGGGCATTGGAGGATCTGTTGCAGCAGCTCGGGTGCAGGCGCCTCAGCGGTGTTGGCGGTTGTAACGAACGTGTCAATCGATGACACTATAGCTTCGGTGGTTATTCCAGCAGAGAGCGCAATGGGGATCAGGCTCAGCTCTTGATCTTGTGGTCGCACTTCGCCTAATATTATCCTATCGCTCTCGAGGTACTCGGCGAGAGTGAATGCAAAGGCCGCACACACAATCGACGATGGCGTTTGCACCCGTAACAATCTTGCGGCTCCCTCGAGTTGCTCCCAGGTTGTCCTGAGCTCAAGACTGTGCGATATGGTGGAAACAGTATTCGGATTGCACACCACACGCTCGCAGGAGAGGACTGGGAATTGCCTGTCTGCCACCGAAGCAAAGCCATGCAATTCCCTTGTCCAGAATGCTGTGCTTGTCTCTTTGTTATCCATATCGTGTGACAGCGGTTTGTGTCTATACTGATGTGTTGGAAAGGCAAGCATTACAACGACAGCCGAGGGTGAATGCTGGTGTAGTAGAGCATCGCCATCTACTCCTCCGCCATCAATCGCCAAGGCCGGAATCATACAAGCTGTGGTGTATTCTATGTAATTTTCAACTTCGGGACTAAAGCTTGAGAGGCTAAGCTCAGCAATGGATGCAGTAATACGCTTGGACAGGCTTGAGTGAGACACGAACCCACCCTTAAGCCGAGATCATCCGTGCGTGTCTCACAGGGTCGCATCGCCAGTGGAGTCCCCCCGTCCAGGGTCCCTCTGAGTTCCATCAGATTAGATTAAAGGCTATCCGAACGTGGCCCCATTTCTCCAAACTGCTTCCCAAACGACCTGCGACATCGGCCTGAGCCGTTTGCCAAACTGGGCGTTTTTGGGAAGTCTTCCACGCTGCTTCCTGGAGGGGCCCTCCCCTGTCACTTCTTTCCCTCTCCACGACTGGAGTCCCGTTTCGGATGGTCGGATCAGATAATGCGTTCCTTTCATCGTCCGATTCCTGCGCGGCAAACACGGTTCGAAGAAAGTTTCCGGCGCTATCCCTAATAAGCTGTTATCCTTAGTCACTAGTCACTCTCTGTAGGCCACATAGCCCGTCTTATAACCCGTGCTCGGGGTAGAAAAAGTCTGTTCCATTCTTGCTTATTCACAATTTGAGCCCGTTCTTTCGAACCCTGCGACGAGATGACTGCAGCCTCTGACACCCCCGTCCGCTCGTCGGACGAAGTAGCCACAGCTCCAGCGGCAGATCCCGAAAATTCTGGCATCCCAACGCCAGAAGAAAAGGATCTGAAGGATACTGCGACGGAGGTTGCTGACAATGAAGCTGTTGGTGTGCGAAAGGTGGAAGCGGCAGCACTGGTCTGGTCCAAGCCTGCTTTGTATGCCATCTACGCCTGGTAAGTTGCTCCCTTGGCTTCGTGCATATTGGTATAATCTAACAACAGTGGCTATTCCTTAGGGTCTGGGTCAGTTTCATGGTCCTCGCCCTGCATTCGAGCATGGGCGCTAATGTTCTCGTCTACGCGTACGCCGACTTTTCCTCCGCGCCCGAAATCTCGACAGCTGCCATCCTGGCCACAGTGGTTGGAGGAGTGATGAAACTGCCCGTGGCAAAGATCCTCAACATTTGGGGACGAGCTGAAGGTCTGCTGGTGTTCAGCTGCCTCTTCCTGCTGGGCATTATTGTTTTGGCGACGTGCACTGGGCCCAATGGCTATGCCACTGGCTACGTGATGTATTATGTGGGCTATAACGCGATTTACCTTATTCTCGATGTCTTCATTGCGGATACTTCCGGACTTCGGAATCGTGCGTTCACATTTGCCTTCTCGAGCACGCCGTTTATCTGCACAGCCTTCACGGGCCCCAGGGCAGCGCAGTCTCTCCTGCAGATGACAACCTGGCGCTGGGCCTACGGGGCATTCGCAATCGTCTTTCCATTTGTTCTCGTCCCACATATGGTTGTTTTCAAGTTCTACGAGCGGAAGGCGAAGAAAATGGGTTTATATCAAGAGACAAAGAGCGACCGCACGTGGCTCCAGTCGATCACTCACTATATTCATGATTTCGATGGTCAGATCCCCCGTTCCCAACATACAGCTCCCTGTTCAAAGACTAATACTTATCCAATGGACAGTAATCGGTGCACTGCTGCTGATGGCAAGCTTTATCCTCGTCCTCCTCCCATTCAGTCTGACCACCAGGGGCCGGGCGGAGTACAAGTCTGCTACCTTCATCGCAATGCTAGTGATCGGGTTCTGTCTCTTCTTCGTCTTTTTTGCCTGGGAGAAGTTTTTCGCCCGCAAGCAATTCATCCGATACGAGCTACTGAAGCAGCGAACCGTCCTCGGCGCCTGTCTCGTCTCCGCAGTCCTCAACCTTGGATACGCGGCCTGGGACCTCTACTTCTTGAACTTCTGCATGGTAGTCTTCAACCTCAGCGTGTCCGAGGGCGGGTACATGAATCAGATCTACAACGTCGGATCCTGTTTCTTTGCTCCACTCTTCGGACTCTACATCCGACAGCGAGGCCGCTTCAAGAATGCCTGTCTCTACTTTGGCCTCCCACTCATGATACTCGGCTCTGGGCTGATGATCCATTTCCGCGGTGAAAACGACAAGATCGGATACGTGGTCATGTGTCAGATCTTCATCGCCTTTGCCGGTGGTGTGCTCGTCATTGGGCAGGATATGGCGGTCATGGCTGCAGCCGACCACGAAGGCGTGCCTATGATGCTGTCGATTCTGGGGTTATTTGCGAGTCTTGGAGGCGCCGCCGGCAACGCCGTGGGATCCGCCATCTATACGAACGTATTCCCCAAGAAGCTGGTGGAAGGCCTCCCGGCAGCTGCGCAGGGTGACTGGATGGACATCTATCTGGGCGGCTACGTCGCGCAGATGGCATACCCCATGGGATCTGAGATTCGAACCGCGATCAATGCTGCGTGGAGTGACAGTCAGAAGTATACTTGTATTGCTACGACCGCCGTCATTGTGCTTGGCTTCCCGTGCATTGCAGTGTGGAAGAACTTGAGCCTCGAGAAGAAGCAGAACAAGGGCAACATGCTTTAGGCTGGCTAGCTTAGTTAGAGTAGAAATAGCGTGTATGTTATGTCGTTAGTCTAGAGGAAATCCAGTCTCTGCTCAATCAATCCATACACATTCCACGAACAAGTAAACAACGGCGAGATAGTCTTCCCAGTCTCAACAGTCCGATGCCACCGCCAGAAACACCGAGAATATCGTGCAACTGACCCTTCCGCACTTCCGAAGTCGGGGCCATGCCAAGCGTAGTGAACTCAATGATGGTCGAGTGAATCTCCTGATTGAGAAATCTGGACGCTTGGCAGGAAGGATTGTGCAGGGTTTTAGGGCCCACGAGGCTGCCAGTCGGGATATTCCGCCACCAATACAATGGGTAAAATCGTTCTGCAAATTGTAAACTAGACAGCTGAGACATTAACGTAACCCAACATCTTATCTGATAATCTAATAGCCTGCTTTTAGGTAATATTCCGCTCAAATTGGCATCGGGCCGCAGATCCTTCCCTACTTGCACTTGCAGACAGGTGTGAGGAATTGGGTGATGAGGTTGTAGAGCAAGTCTTCTCATGCTCCTGGGCTGGCCTGGCTCACCTTGACTACCATCGAAAACGTCCGCTCCAGCATGGCAGCGTCCGAGCCGCCTAAGACTGAGGACAGTAAAGGGCCTCCAAGCAAAAGAGACACGATGGTATCACGCCCGCATTCCGGCTTCATGTCTACGGAGTAATCTAATCAGGGCTCTCCCGTCTAGGTCAAGCATGTCTCCAGGTTCTTTCCCAACCGGAAAGATCTCAAGGCCTTCTTCTCATTCCTCCGCCTCCTCTTCTCGCTCAATTACACCACATTCGACCTGCTGCTTATGGTGGTGGGCACCATCTTTGCCATTGCTGCTGGTATCCCGGAACCATTGCTGGGGATTGTCTTGGGCCAACTGATCAACGAGCTGAACACCGCCTCTTGTTCCGCAGCAGAGTACAACCCCTCTTCCGTGAGAACAAAGGTCTTGTATCTGATCTACATCACCATCGCCAATTTCATCAGCATCTACGTCTATGCGGCATGCTGGGCACTCGTCAGCGAGCGGCTTGCTCGTCGCTACCGCAAGGCATACTTCCAGAGCGTGGTGAAGCAGGAAGCTGCATTCCATGATACCCTAGCCTCGGGCCAAGTCATCTCGCAGTTGGTGAGCGATATCGAGACGCTGCAATCGGGGACATCTGAGAAAGTGGGCATCTACATCGCCACGGTCTCGTACTTTGTGACTGCGTACATCGTCGCCTTCATCAAAGTGCCGGTCATTGCGGGCATCCTGATTGCCGTTATTCCATGCTTCTTCGCAATGGCGCTGGTCGGAGGCCACTTTACCTCCAAACATGGCACTCGCATCGCGAAACAGGTCGACTCGGCGACTTCGATAGCTTCCTCCAGTCTGTCTCACCTCAAAATCGTTCATGCGTTCAACGCTCAGCGACGACTCGAAGAGCTGTTCTCTTCACAGCTATCCAGCTCGCACAAGGATGCTCTGAAAAAGGCTGCAGCGCACGCGGCGCAGATGGGCACGCTGTTCTTCGTGGTATACTCATCGAATGCACTGGCATACTGGAAGGGAGCACATCTCATAGCAGACTCGATCGATGGCCGGAATTCCGGTGTGTCCGTCGGTGCTGTGTACACGGTCATCTTCATCCTCATTGATGGTAAGCCAGCACAGCACTATGCCCCATGTTATAGAAATCCAAAGCTCACGCAGAACAAACAGCTTCCTTTATTCTCAGCCAGGTCTCCCCGTATATCCATGTCTTCAATGCTGCGGCAACGGCGTCGAAACGTGTCCTGAATGTCATCGAGCGACAGTCCAGCATTGACGGTACATCTAGTCAAGGGGAGAAGCCAGGCGATCTGGGACAGGAGTCCATCCTGTTCAACGACGTCCATTTCACGTACCCAGCGCGGCCGGAACATCCTGTCCTACAAGGCGTGAGTTTCTCAATCGCACCAAGACAACACACAGCCATCGTCGGCCCATCTGGCGGCGGTAAATCCACCATCGTCGCGATGCTCGAGCGTTTCTATGACCCGACGAGCGGGAATATCTCCATCGGTGCGCAGAGTCTCAAGGACATCAATGTGTATAATCTCCGAGGCCAGATGGGATTCGTGCAGCAAGAGTCACAGCTTCTCGACCGGTCCATCGTGGAGAATATCGCATACGGCCTAGTCGGCTCGTCCGAGCACGAGGAGTTAGCCGAGCCGATTTTGACACTGTCGCTGGCGGCTGCGGTCGCAGAGATTCAATCAGGGCGCACTGAAGCCGAGGTTCTTGCAGGCTGCGATCCTCGCATCGCTGAGATCTTTCAGAGGGCGAAAGTGGCAGCCGACCAGGCCAACGCCCTCGGTTTCGTCGAGCTTCTACCGCACAGAATTGCGACAAAGGTTGGAACAGCAGGGGGTCAGCTTAGTGGCGGGCAAAGGCAACGTATTGCACTTGCGACTGCGCTTGTCCGCGAGCCGAAACTAATCATTCTGGACGAGGCCACCGCCGCCCTTGACTCGATCAGTGAGCAGCTCATCCATGCTGCTCTGGTAAAGCTATCCAGCTCGACGACGGTCGTTTCCATTGCGCATCGTTTAGCGGCAGTGCGAGATGCCGACCTGATTGTGGTCATTGAAAAGGGCCGCGTCGTCGAGTCCGGCTCGCCTCAGATGTTGCTGGAAAGGGGTGGTTCGTACGCGAGGATGGTCAATCTGCAACGCATGGACAACGCGGACCACATGCCTAGCAGTGCTAGCGCGGTGTCATCTTCAGACAGCATCGAGACCGCGATTATCAAGGAGGAAGCATTCCTCGAGCCAGCGCAAACCTTGGAGGAAAGTAAAGACTCGGACACACGAAATCTCCCCAAGGAAGATGACGATACCCGCACACGGTCGAAGCGTGTCGCCACGAAAATCTATTTCTCATTTATTCGGCCGAATCTGTTGCTCATCGTTCTTGGTCTCGGAATGTCGGTGATCATCGGAGGCAGCTACAGTGCGAATGCAATTCTCTTCGGCAACACTGTGGGAGGGCTCAGTCCCTGCAAGGGAACTCCGCACATTCGCCACAGCGGAAACCTCTTTGGTTTGATGTTTTTCATCGTGGGAGTCATTGAGCTTTTCGCAAACATCATCGGGGGTTGTGCGTATGGATGGGCAGCGGACCAGACACTGTATCGCATTCGCGTCGCTTCATTGCGGTCGCTTCTGGGCCAGAGCTTAACGTGGCATAGCACCGGCGGACGAAGCCCTGGCACATTGATCGCGTACATCACCGGAGATGCTGCGGCGATTAGTGGCCTGACCGGTACCACAATTGGACTGCTTCTCGCTACCACGGTGAACCTCTTTGCCGGGCTGATCATCTCGTTCATTGTGGCATGGAAGATTGCCATCGTCCTGCTGCCCACGATTCCGGTCCTGCTTTTCGCCGGCGTAATGAAGCTCCGAGTGCAGAGTAAGTTTGCAGAACGGCATAAGAAGGCGTTTTCGCGAGCAACAGACATCACCATCGAGGCACTCGGAAACCTCCGTTTCGTCTCGGGGTTCTCGCTGGAGAAACAGCTATACCGCGAGTTCCTGTCGTCGATTCAGGGCCCGTACCAGAAAACAATGAAAGCGATCGCCTGGGGCAATTTCTGGTTAGCCACGGCGTTCAGTGTGAGCAATCTCATCAGCGCGCTCGCGTACTGGTGGGGATCGAGGCAAATCGCGTCGGGGCTATACTCCCAAACTGAGTTCTTCATTGTGCTGCCTGCGCTGCTTTTCAGCACCCAGTCGTGCGGTCAGATGCTTGCTTTGGCGCCGGATCTCTCCAAGGCAGGCAAGGCCGCCTCGCGGGTCGTTGATCTGGTGACTACGCACTCCAACGAGAAGGAATTCGGGAGCGATGTCGACGGCGCAGTTACCACTGGAGAGAAGAGTCCTCACATGGATCTCGAGGCAACGGCATCCTCACAATCCGCCCCTTGTACGTTCACCGAAGCACCCATCGGTGCCGAGCTCAAGGATGTGAGGTTCTCGTACCCTACCTCGTCCGACGTCGCGGTGCTGAAGGGCCTCAACATCAACTTTGAGCCCGGCCGCTTCTACGCGCTCGTCGGTCCCAGCGGGTCTGGCAAGTCGACAATATTCGCCATGCTAGAACGGTTTTACTATCCATCTTCTGGTTCGGTGATTATCAACGGCCAGGATGTGACTCGCGTTTTATCGACCGATTTCCGCGATGACATGGCGCTTGTGCCCCAGGAGAACATCGTCTTTGAAGGAACGGTCGCATTCAACATCGCCTTGGGCGCGAGACCCGGGCATGTGCCAGCCCAAAGCGAGATCGAGGAAGCGTGCAAACTAGCCCACATCCACGAGGTCATCATGGAGCTGCCACAGGGGTACGAGACGGTGTGCACGCACGATGGGAAACAATTCTCCGGAGGACAACGTCAACGTCTCTCGATCGCGCGAGCGCTCATTCGCAAACCGCGTCTCTTGCTTCTCGACGAGTCGACCAGCGCTTTGGACGGAGACTCGGAACGAAAGATCCAGGACGCCCTGTCTGGGTTGGTGGGAAAGACCACGGTCATTGCGATTGCGCATCGGCTGCGGACGATCTACCGGGCTGATCGGATCTTCCTCGTCGACGGCGGCCGGTGTGTGGGGCAGGGGACTCATGCGGAACTCATCGAGCGAAGCGACATGTATCGCGAGAATGTCATGCACCAGACGCTGGATGTCTGAGACGTTGGCCTGGGTCGGAGTCCAGACGCGTCGAAAAGAAAGCGTGGGTTAGCACGTGATCTTTGCTTGCGTGATGGTTTGGTTGGTTTAAGATTTACACATAGAATATGATTGGTTTGCCCGTTTCCCGACTGCCGAGTGCCGAATAAATACTACGGAGTAGGTAGACCATGACGCCGCATCTCTGTAGTGTAGTCGTAGGACTAGTCCGTACTAGTAGTCTTCTCCGTGAAATTTCGCTATTATAGCATCTGGGTCGTGGAATTGAAGTCTCCAGGCTCTCAAAGTGCTAATGTCGGTGCTTCCATGACAAACCTGAGGCGTAGGTTGGAGCAGTCCTTTGCTGAACCGAAAAATATATATCTGCTGGAACAACAATTACAACCCTTGGTTCCCAAGAACAATACTTTAATTGCGCCACGCAGGGCACGTCTGGTGAAGAGTAACCCAACAGATCCCTCATTACTGACACAACTTGAAGCAACTGCTGTTTGATAGTTCCTTCCCTGCAAGTTCACCAGTTTCTGGTTCTGTGTCTGAGGCGGCCAACTGTGTTGCTTACGTAACAGAAAACACAACCACAAGCGACGCGACCACGAAAGCCACAACAAGCTCTTCGTCTCCCACCGTATCGGCATAATAGTTCGCCTGCCCGCTGAGGTCGACAAGAGTCGGCAGTCGGGGCGAGGTATCTTGGGTGCGCCTAGAAACCGACGAAGGGATCCATGGTGCCCCGATACTTGAGGCGAGGATGGAACACGGGCCCTTTAACTTCACGGCGAGGAGACATGCGCCGCAGGAGTTGGACCGGGCGAAGCATCCGTATGAACTAAAGGAGTGTAATAGCACACTGCTTAGTCTGGATTATGCGCATCATGGATTGGGCTAAGGGTCTTGTGGGCCCCCGCCGTTCGAGCAGTATCGGCTGTATACTGGACCGTTTGAACTTACTGTGCTGTTGAGGCTGATCGACGCAGTGTAGTGGATGTATTCAGTTAAGCTGAATTAACTATCCGGGTCGAAAATGTGATACAGGCATCGACAATTCTTTTGTATCTCGATCAACACATTGAATCATTGCTGGTGATAGAATAAACCGCAATTTCACCGCGGGCTAATCTAGCAGGAGTAGGTTACTCGGAAAAGGAAGTCAAAATCAGTGAGAATTGGTCCGGTGGGACGGCTTGTGGCTATACTGCGTACAGCCGATGTTCTGGTATGAGTTTCAGATCTGAATGCTCTTTCTCATCAAAACAATCCATGACTTTGTGTCTGATTCCTGAACCAGCCTATGTCCCATTCGCTGGCTGTTTATAGATAACCCCATCAATAGTCGTGGCCAGCGTCCCATTCGCATTAAAGACATTCGTCATGGCATCGATGGAGAGCTGGAATCCGCCTGGTCCAGTTTCCTTCGTCGCACGGACAACACCCGTCCCAACCAAATCAGAAGTCCAATTTAAGTGGCTCATCCACGGGTTCGCTGGGTCGGGGGTGTTAGTCACAGACTCGACCCCGTCAATGATATGTTCGCCGTCATCGGAGTAATTGTAATACTCCACGGAGACGGTTTTGAAGCGTCCGGTACTTGTTGGATCCGCAATGAACGTCGCGTTTGCCGTGCCACTGACTTTGCCTCTCAAGGTATAGTTTCCCGGCGGGAGGGTAGACTCAGCTGGGAGTTCAGTACCAGGCGGAAAGGGAGTGGCCCAGGGGATAAAGTCCGGGACGTCAAATACAGCAGCTGGCTTTGTTGGCGAACGGCTTTTCAAACGGGCCAGCATGACCCGATAGGTGCGGCCTCCCTGAGCGGTCGAGACGGGGCAGGGGAGCGGGTTAACGCCGCCGCATGCTGGCGAAGTAACCAGAGCTTGCCAGTAGACAATCTTGGTCCCGTCGTAGGAGAATGCAGGATCTGCGCGGCCATTCCAGTTGACATCTCCCCCCGCGTTGACCTGCTGACCAAAGTAGCTCCCTCGGTCGCCGTATCGGTCAATCAGGATGGGCTGGAAGAAGCGACGTTGGTAGTTATTCCGTGTCGATGCAGCGGCTGTTACGGTGATAGCATCGATCAGTGGGGGTATGCCGCGCATCCCAGCCATCCACATCTGACGGTCTGAACCCCGAGTATCCATCACGCAGAACCAATTGTTGTCTGGCGAAAAGGCCACTGGATCGGCGTATTCAGGATGGCTTGTGAGTCGACGCACTTTGCCGGTGATGACGTGGACCGCGAAGATGTCGACGTTGTTGGCCTCAATAGTAGGCCCGATATAGACAATCTCATCACCTGCACCGCTGAAGCCTCGCAATTCTCCAACACCAATAGCTTCAGGGTGGTGTTCAAGCTCCCCATTATCGTTAACCATGAGAGGCGCGGGGCCGGTGAGATCCGTGAGCAGGTTGACGTCGACAAGATCATAGCGCGGCGCTTGAACATCGCCAGAAGCTGGATTCGGATTGAACTCCAGGCGACCAAAGTAGGCGTTCTGGCCTCCGTTTGAGGTAAACGAGCTCCATCCCATGTGGACGTCATCCGGATGGAGCCGCATTTCACGGGGCACACCTCCAGCTCCGGACCCGTCTGTTGTCACTGGCCAGAAGATGGGATAAATATGTGTCTTATTCGGCGTGCAATCATCACTAGTGAGAAGTGCGCTGCCACAGT
Organism: Aspergillus ustus; assembly: GCA_000812125.1. Taxonomy (NCBI): domain Eukaryota; kingdom Fungi; phylum Ascomycota; class Eurotiomycetes; order Eurotiales; family Aspergillaceae; genus Aspergillus; species Aspergillus ustus. Next base: position 64,424 of record JOMC01000065.1, read on the forward strand.
CGATAATGTTATGACCCCAGAGTGCTTTCGTTCCGCTTCGTGCAACGTGAGGATAGTCGCGCTCGGGATCTAACGATTGAGCATTGCCAGCGGGGACACCACAGGTGAGGCACTTCCAGGGGTCCCCATTGGCAAAAGTCTTGTCGTTGGTCTTGACCAGAATGAGTTGCTCTCCAGTGTAGATGCTCGCAGGATCAGGAGCCTCTGGAGCACCGATGAATTCAAGATTGACGAGGACATGGTTTCCATCTGGCGTGAAATCTCCGGATTGGAAGTCGGTGAATTCCTGCCCGATACAGCCGGTTCGGTGGGGATTGATCTTTGCTGTACAGGCGCCGACTGCGTTGCTCAAAATGACCGGAGGAAGAGGAAGTTCGGCTATTTCGATGGGCTCAGGGCGAGGTGGCTTTGGGATTCGTTGACCAAGGGACGATTTGGAAAGCAGGAATGCCAAAACTGCTAGTGGAAGAAGCGCCATTTTCCTCTGTCCGTAGAAGTGTATTCGACTGGGATACTTGCGATGATCCTCAGAGGTGCTGGATACATTCTTGCTTACATAGAGCTCCCCTTTCTGCTCTAAACGGTCATATGCGGGGCCCATTGATCGTCGGTTATTGAAGAGCTTTGTGGCGCTCTTCAAGATTGCCGACCGCTCTACAATACTCCGAGATATGCAGATAGGATATGCTGGGTCGGCAGATCTTCCACCGACAGATTGATGCTGTAGAGGGTCGTATCTGCACAGTTGATGCCTGGAAGGTTGTCACGAGAAGGGCTGCAGTTGGGGGAAGCAGCCACTTGTGGGGCATCAGCAAGCTGAGCCAATTGAACGAGTCTCGCGCATTCGTGTCTCTTGCCCCAAAAGGAAAGGTTCACGAGCCCCCACACAAAAAGCCGGTGCTTTTATATGTGGGGAAACCCCAGGCGAACCCTCAGCCCTTAGGACTCTGCCGGAGCTGCTCCATCACGACCGAATGCCCTCTCGACGCTCGCACTCTAAATCGCACCACGGCTGCGACCAGTGCAAGCTGCGGCGCATCAAGTGCGACGAGATCCATCCAGCGTGTGGGTCCTGCCGGCGGAAAAAATTGGGGTGTGTCTTTCAGAGCGTTGGGCGATTTCTTGCGACGGATCCGCCGGGTCTCGCCACTACTGCCGTTACCAGACACGACCCAGCGTCTTTACTTCCGCTGCAACACTTGGAGTTGATGCACCATTGGCACACGTCTACTGTGGACTCGCTGTCCGACGCTAAGCCCCTGCAAGATGTTATTCGAGTCGCCATGCCGCAGGAGGGCCTGAGAAGCCCATTCCTCATGCACAGCGTGCTGGCTGTTGCCGCGGTCCATCTCGCTCAGTCCACTACGGCCGATCATCGCCAGCGATACATCGAAGCAGCAATGACACATCATAACGAGTCGCTTACACTCTGCGCCCCATTTGTCAACAATATTACCCGCCAAAGCTGTCACGCGCTCTTTGCCTTTTCCTGCCTTCTGCCGGTCTTTGTCTTTGCCTCTCAGACCCCACGGCTGAGTCCCCGCATCCTGAGCCTCTCTGACGTCGTCGAGACGCTGAAACTGATCCGAGGGAGTGCGTCCGTGGTAGAGCAGGTTAAGCCGTGGATTGAGGAGGGGCCAATGCATCCTCTTCTCCGAGTTGGCAAATTCCATCACTCAAGCGAGGTAGAACAACAGCATGCTCGGCGTTTGTCTGCGAAGCTCCACGCACTGGAGCGAGATTTACCGGGTTCATCACGAAAGGGAAAGTCAAGGACCGCAAACCAAATACCTTGCGATGCCCTCCAACAGCTCCAGCATCTACTTGGAATATTCATCGGGACTGGAGACTCGAGGGCAGTGTTGGCATGGCCGGTCTTGGTCGACGCTTCGTATTTCGACCTTCTGCTCCAGAAACAGCGATTAGCTGTGCTTGCTTTTGGGCTGTTTGGGTCTGCTCTGAAACTACTCTCCGCACGGTGGTGGCTGGATGGAACGGGACAGAGCTTTGTCGCTCTTGCTATGGATAATTTGCCACCTGCAGATCGTGAAATATTCTCTTCTAGCCGTCTAAACTCATGATTTCCAGACGATAGCGTCCTTTAAATGGGGTCGTAGATTTACCCTTACTCGAGCTACTAGAGTAGACGAACGCACGAAGAGAAGTTTAATAATTATGCAAATATTTACTTAATCAGTAATATTAACTATGTTTCTTACATCTGGGAATATATTAAAGAACAGTAGATCCCAACACAGGCAGGAGAAGATTGCAAGATCGCTCGCTGCAGGGTAGGGTCGTCGAACAGCTCGCTCAACCGCGCAGCCGCCGACAGCACCGTAGAAAGTACATCTTTCCGCCCCTGAAGCCAATGGTGCCCTCAATTACTGGGCCTCCTCCTTAGTTGCTTGAGCAAGCCGCTGTGTTGCGGTCTCCGTCTTATGGAACCGCCAGGGCTTGATCTTCCTCTCAAACAACTCGTCCAATTCCGCGGCGGAGCGCCTGATACACGAGTCAGCATTTTATTCCCGGAGGTCATACCAGGCCATGCATTAAGCGAAAACAAAGGACATACCCAGCAGTCTCAGGAATAAGGAACCACATGCCAATGGCAAACGGAGCGCCGAAGCCCGCATAAAACCATCCAGTCTTGAGCCCCCAGTTCCATTCATTCGCGTTGGTCATGTAGGGCACCAAGACGTTCATCACAACACCAACCACGCAGGTCGATGCTGCGCCGAAACCAGCTGTATAGGGACGGAGACGCTGGGAGGAGATCTCGCCGATATACCCCCAGCCGGTAGCGCCATTGGCGGCGAGTCCGACATCTGCTCTTGTTAGACCTCGGTAGAGAATGTTGTCCGGTGTAACTTACTCCAGAAACACGCAAATAAGATGAAAATATAAGTCGATGCTTTGACCTGGGGTGCGGTCCCAATGATTCCGATTGCGATGCAGGATAACCAGGACAGAGTCGTTCCACTGCACGCGAGCAGCCTGCGTCCGGTGAAGTCAACGATTGCGACTAGGACTAGAATGGTTCCGATCTGGATCGACGAGGTAATAACCTTGACACGGAAGGGGTCGCTAATCCCGGCTTGCTGGAAGAAATACGTGCCGAACGAGCCGAAGAGGGTTAATCCGATGAATTGCTGCGACAGGTTCGTCCAGAGGGAGATGAGCGTACGCAGACCGTTTGTGCCGCGAAAAATCTCGTACCAGTCCTCCCGATTCTGCTCGACGGCCAGAGCGCGCTCGTGTTCGGCGACCAGGACGAGGACTTGCAGTTGATGGTCAACGTTGTAGTCTTTGACTTTCCCATTGAGCTTCAGCAGGTTCTTCTTCGCGCGCTGGTGTTTCCCCGCTGTGACGCACCACGCTGGAGTCTCAGGGACGAGAATGTAGATGATCAGCATGAGGCCCAACTGCGCCCACTGCGTGTAGATCGGGGTCAAGTATCGAGTTGGATGGGAGGTGTTGAGACTGTTCAGCGCGACCTGGGCGAAGAAGGAGCCCAGCGTCCACCAAAGACTGTACGCCATCAACAGTCCTCCACGAATGCGAGCAGGCGCAACTTCGGCGATGTATGTTGGCACAGTCGACTGCACGCCGCCGACACCGATTCCAGCAAGCAGTTTACCGATCAACCACCCCTGCCAGATGCGCGTGGTTGACTCGGCAATGACGCTTCCAACTAGGATAAGCCAGTAGGTATACATCGCGGCCTTCCGTCCGTAACGACTCGAGAGGAAGGAGAGCGAGGTCATGCCGATGATCTGGCCGCAGGACATGATGGAGCTCCAGCCGCTCAAGATCGGGGATGCGAGGGCAGGCGATCCATCGTCGGACGTCTCGGTTGCGAAGCGCGCAACGAAGCCTTTGTTCGCGATGATACTTGCGTTGATGCTAAAACTTGTTAATTCGGCCTTCTACCTACTTACATATAGGTATTAACTTGGACGGGAAACGAACCCAATCTGATATCCATCAGTCGCCGCACTAAAGGCCATGGCCATACAGACCAGGGTGCAGATCTTGAAGGTTTTGATTGTCTCGAGGACGCTGAGATCCTCGTATCCAGTCATGGCCTGGCCGCGAGTTGCCGCGTCGATGGCTGCATCGTTTTTGACAGGCCCGTCGTCAAGGGTAACCTCGACGTGCTTGACTCCCTGAGGCTTCTCTGCTGGGCGTGAATCCATTTAGACTGGAATTAACAGCAACAATCAGGATCGGGTTGAACAGATGGCGGTGGTCTAGAGGACGGATTCGTGACCTAACGGTAGTCTTTAATAAGTAGCGCTCGCCTCCGGTGGTACAATTGTGACCGAGGTGGCTTGCTCCCTTGAGTACGCTTGTCCAGAACAGCCGACTTCTCTCGTAACCTATAGGGTGTTAATCTCGACGCGATATCACAATAGGTCTGGCCCAGGTAGTGGCGAACTTTTCAATCGCCGTCGGCTTCGGGTTGCCTTGTACGACAGGTGCGGGGGCCAATTTCTGGGGAACCTTGGAAGAATCCGGAGGTGGACTCGGGATAGAGCACACCGAATCAAAAGCCGACAGAAGAAAGCTTTTGTGCCAGGATCTGATCTGGTGATAGTGTTGGAGGTTCTCCCACGTTGAGATTCCCCGGAGATCGAATACTATACCGCATCGAGTAAGGGACACGGTAGGGGTCCGAAGGGGGATTGGAGTTTAGGGCTAAACGATGCGGGGGTTGGAGGAGAGCTGTCCCGTGCTTGGTCTAGAGAGTACCAGAAGGTTGGAGTTTGGATTGCTGTCTGAGGTGAGGCCGTAGAAAAATCGTCATCATTGGCTTCTCGAGCTGTACCCCAAATAATACGCAATACGCCCTCCATCTGCTAGCGAGTCTCCAACGCTTATGCTATGGTGCTTTCATTGGTTCTCCATCTGGAGAAATATGTAGAGGAATTTCGCCGGAGTCGTGCCCCGCGCAGAGTTAGCACAGCCAGTCATTTCTGTTTCGGAGAATCGGAAGATATGGTAGTATGCGCGACAGAGAGCAGTAGCTCGTACTCCGACTCATCTGACATGGGACAATGTTAGACCGAACGAGGAACTTCTCCAATCGATCCCTTCTCGCTATAATTGTTTCCGACGTTGGAAGAACAGGCCTTTTTCTGAGGTGCATCTGTGAAAAATCCAACTGTCTGTGCTCCATATGTACAATGGCGCGAATAGCTCATGTCCAGTTCGAGCACTATCAACCCTCCAACACACTCGGAGTTGAGGAGACACGACCTCGAATATCCTGGAAATTCGAAGGCCATACTCCCGATTTCATCCAGACGGCATATGAAATTGAAGTCTCGGAGATTTCATGGGATTTGCAAGCAACAATCCTGTCGAGTACAAAGCGGATATCCCCCGACTCATATCTCGTCCCTTGGCCACATGCCGAGTCCCTGAAATCAAGACAGAGAATCTCGATCCGCGTACGAGCATGGGATCAAGCTGGCGAAGCGACGCAATGGAGTGACCCCGCGACTCTCGAAGTTGGACTCTTAACGCGCGCAGACTGGGAATGCCAGCGTATCGCTGCTCCGTGGGGACCCGGAACCACCGAACCAGACCCAGAACAACTCTATCGGAAAGACTTCACATTTCCAAAAGGCATCAAGAAGGCCCGTCTCTACGCGACAGCGCAAGGCGTGTACGAAGCCGAGATCAACGGAGAGCGCGTAGGGGACCACTTCATGGCACCAGGCTGGACGACGTACGACGGCCGAATACAGTACCAGACCTACGACGTTACCTCCTTACTTCAGACAGGAGAGAATGCCATCGGCGTTCGTGTAGCGGAGGGCTGGTTCTCTGGCCGGATTGGCTTTGAGGGTGGTCATCGAAATATCTGGGGCCCGCATACGGCGTTGCTCGTGCAGATGGAAATCACAACGACGGATGGGGATGTTAGCAGGATTGTATCTGATGGGTCGTGGATAATTGCTAAAGGACCCATTCGGCAGGCAGAAATATACGATGGTGAAAAGTACGATGCGATCAGAGAAATTGCATCGTGGTCATCTGCGGAGGGCGCGCTCGACTCAGCCAAATGGTCCCCAGTCCTACACATGCCGCCATTACCAGATTCAGTGAAGCTCACCTCAGGATATGGGGAGCCCGCGAGGCGGGTCAAAGCGTTTAAGCCGATCTCTAAGCGGGTCACTCCGTCTGGGAAGGTCATTCTGGACTTTGGACAGAATCTCGTCGGATACGTGAAGCTATCGAATATCAACGGGCCTCGCGGACACAAAATCACACTGTCCCACGCAGAGGTGCTCGAACATGGAGAGCTCTGCACTCGGCCCCTCCGGATTTGCAAAGCAATCGATGAATATATCCTCAAAGGCGAGAAGGATGAGACTTACAGTCCCAGATTCACCTTCCACGGCTTCCGATATTCCCAAATCGACGGGTGGACCGGGGGTGATCTCGAAGACTGCGCCGAGGCGATCGTTTGCCACACAGACATGAAGCCTGTCGGAGGCTTCTCCTCCTCCCACGCACTACTCAACAAGTTATACCAGAATATCGTCTGGGGCATGCGAGGCAACTTCCTCTCCGTCCCAACCGACTGCCCGCAGCGCGACGAACGCCTCGGCTGGTCCGGCGACCTGGCACTATTCGCACCAACAGCAGTTCTAATCTACGACTGTTTCAACTTCTTAAAGAACTGGCTGATAGACGTGGAATACGACCAGATGGTCCTCGACGGAGTCCCCGCGATGGTCACGCCGAATAACACGATCCCGGATCCTATCTGGTGTCGCCGCGTGCCGTGCGCCATCTGGCACGATGTTACGGTCCTGGCGCCCTGGGCGTTGTACGAGGAGACGGGCGATGCGAGTATCCTTGCCCAGCAGTATCGGAGTATGGTGACGTGGATGCGGAAGGTTCCTCTCCAGACCACTGAGACCGGGGCGGCTACGCATCTTTGGGATCCGAGTATATTCAACCTAGGGGTAAGTACAGTTACTATTCGCTTACTTGTGTCTTTAGACGAACGCAACTGCTAACCGAATATTCAGGACTGGCTCGACCCTGCCGCACTACCGGATGCCCCCTGGAAGGGCGCCACCGACGCGAAACTCGTCGCCAACGCCTTCCTCATCCACAGTCTCGACCTGATGTCGCAGATCTCTTCGATACTGAACCAGGATGCAGACCACACCCACTTCACCACATGGGCCACCGTAGCACGACAAGAATTCCAAGACGAATACATCACGAAAACCGGGCGGATCGTCTCCGACTCGCAAACCGCCTACGCCCTCGCCATCTGCTTCGACCTTCTAACACCATCCCAGATCAAGCACGCATCCATCCGACTCGTCTACCTCGTCCGCAAAAACGCATTTAAAATCAGCACCGGCTTCGCGGGGACCCCCTTTATCTGCGAAGCACTGGCGAAAGCAGGACACGCGCAGGTGGCGTACGCGATGCTTCTCGAAGAATCGTGTCCGTCGTGGCTGTATCCGGTGACGATGGGCGCGACGACGGTGTGGGAGAGGTGGGATAGCTTGCTCCCCGATGGGAGGGTGAACCCTGGCGAGATGACTTCGTTTAATCATTATGCCTTCGGGGCGATTGCGAGGTTCTTGTATGAGCGGGTTGCGGGGTTGCAGAGGGTTGAAGCTGGGTGGAGGAGGTTTCGGGTTGCGCCCGCTATCGGCGGGGGATTTGAGAATGCGGCTGCGGTGCATGAGACGGGGTTTGGGCGGATTGAGTGTCGGTGGGAGTGTACGAGGGAGGATGGCGAGCTGGAGAAAATGGTTGTTCATGTCTCGGTCCCGTATAGTACAATTTGCGAGGTCGTCCTGCCTGGTCTGGTTCGAGAGAAGAGGGAGATTGTTGGCTGCGGGGAGTGGACATTTGAGTCTGAATTTAGGAGCGACTACGAGTGGCCAGTCACGGCGTTACCACCAAAGTCATGAGAAGCAGAATTCGTGAGGGTCGTTAATATTGAGAATTTCGAGCGCTATCTAGAAAGAATGAATACCGTAGAACTTCATCACTTCGTAACCGGCCAACGTAGACTAGCTAATACGCTTAATGATGATAGAGTCTCTAATTCTTCTTTGTGTTGAGGTTGACAATGGTGACGCCGTCCGGGGCATCTTCAAGGAGGTAGCGCTTGGTTCCCTTACTATAACACAAAGAGCACACGAGTCAGCATAGTCCATTGACCAGGAACATTCAGCAAACTTACCTCCATTTCACATTGCCGACAATCATGAACTTGCAGACGAGGATGAAGGTCTTCACGTCCTCTTGGACGTCCTGTGGAAGCTTGAGGTATTCTTCACTGCCAAGAAGCTGGGATTCAGATGCCTTGAAACGGTCCCTTGACTCAACCAGCTCCTGAATAGTTTCCTCGAGGCCGAGCTGGAAGTTACGGTGGGTGCTGTGGGCGACCTTGAGGAACAGAGCGTTGTCAATCTGGCCAACGAGCTGTATGGTTCAGTTGTATTAGTACAGAGGTTACTGAGCATCGAGGTAGGAGAAGGGGTGCAGGTGCACGTACAGCTTCTTTCTTGAACGAGAAGATGTCATTCGCACTAGATCAGGTGAAGGATATTAGCATGACGAGTTTCGACGGTATCTGGCGGGCATCAAACTTACACGACAACAGAAACCACCGTCTCTCGGGCGATGGACTCCATCTCTTTGCTGTCGATGACCCACGCAGGGATCTTCAGGTTATGGGAGTACCTGCAGGGAAAATGTATCAGTATCCAATCCGACCAGCACGGGAAATACAGGTGTATACGTACTCGATGGCAAGGATGCAGGGAAACATGGCGATGTTCAACAGACGGTTGTCGATGTAGTCGTTCCACGACGGGAGTCCGGCGAGGCGATGTTGTTGCGCTTCACCAACCGCGGTCACGTAGGCGTACAGTGAATCCGCAAAGCGACGCATGGATACTATGATAGATTAGATTATCGGGAAACAATAAAGAAGGTGAAAGGACTGGGTGTCTTAGTCACCGTGGGAGAGACTAGCTTGCATAGCGGCGAGGATGTCTTCCATGCAGCCAGAATTGTGCTGACCCTCAGGGGGAACTTCGGAGTCTGATCGAGGCACCTCGAGGCACCACTTGAGGAAAGCGAGGGTGTCGCGGCAACATATCGCAGCCTGTTCAGAGTTGGTTTGCAAGTTTCCGCAGTCGAATTCTAGACCTCGTTAGTGCAACTGCGTGCAGGGTGTTGGCCGTGTTACTCGTACCATCATCCCACATGAACAGCTGTAACACTGGGGTTAGCAAAAACAAGCTTAAAGATCTCTGGAGAAGGCACCTTACCCAAATCATAAATTGCGCCACGATGCGAAACCTCTCGAGCGAGCTTCCACCCCAGAAGTAACCAGCCTCCTGCACCAGTTCTCCTTTCTTTGCCGCTGTCTTGAGGGTTACGTCGTTCGGCCACCACCTGTGGTACCTAATCAGCTAAGGGGCTGGACCAAACCTTCATTCAAGTTCTTACCTTTCGAGAAAGTCGGTGTGGATCTCATGGCGGACTTGGGCCTCATGTTCGTGACGGTCAGCCCACCAGTCGGGGTACAACAAGGCACAAAGGTCAGGGATGAGTGCAGTCTGGCCCATCACTGCACGGAGGGCAGTGACTGCCTCTTCAGGAATGGGAATCATCGTGCTGACAACGGGTTGTGTTGCAGAGAGGATGAAAAGTGCTTCAGTGTTACTCCAGCAGAGGTGCGGATGAGCGGGGGAGGAAGGAGCCAGAGACCCTTTTTATGTCTCAACAGAAAGCTGGGACCACGCGGAACGTGTTAGTCTGGCCACTAGCGAAGAATCGCCAGCCAGCTTCACTCGTAGCTATCTCAATGAGCGGATTCCAGCCTCCTGGTCTGGGCTGGCGTTGATGCGGGAGTGACTGGCGGCGCGGCCCGAGAGGGAAGCCAACAAGCACCCATCCACCAGGGTGATGCTGGTCAGCTTGATCTTCCCATCTGTCTGTCCTGCGGCGTGGATCCACTCTGCCTTGAAGTCGTTTGCCATGACATGCCCGAGTGGCCACTCATGCTGAAGCTAGTGACAAACACTCGGAGCCAAGTGGGGAACTGGGAATCGCCCACCCAGAACTCGGGATATTGTGCTCAAACTGGGAAGCGGCGCTGAATTGCGGTTGTCATCAACTGACCCACGGCAGCTGCAGCTCTCTCCGGTTGCAAGGCGAGTGAATCTATTGATTTCAGCCGCAACAGGGCAGGCCCAGCGCAAAACTGCCCTGGTGCCTGTTTTTTTTTTTTTTTTTTTCGCACACAAAACGCAATTGAGAAACGAGAAGCAGGAAATGAAGACTCGGGAGGTGCCAGTGGGGCCCAGCCGGGGAAACAACCCGCCAACGGTCGACCAAATCCAAAGGGGCATTCAGTCGTTACATCCATAGCGGGCGCCGTGGCCGCGAGTCAGTGGGGAGGATCCTTCGCCGTTGAAACTAGCCCAATTGCTCCTGGTTATCATGCCATTTCCTGTATCTATCCCGCACAAATCCGGCTGTTTCCCATGCTGACCCTCGGCCCGGACATTTTTTGGCGATCTTTGAACCATTGGAGAGGACCTTTGGTCTCTATCGACCCTGCACTTGTGCTTATTCATGACTCGGAAAGCACAATCAACGCGAGTCACGTTAATCTGTACATAATGGCAGCCTTCGGGACCGAGAAAAGTCCCGGCCACGTTTCAAGGATGGGGATCCCTGCCTATCCTTAAGCCTTGGCTGTCTCAACCAAGCAACTTGCGTGATCATGATTCACACGAGCCATGCCGCCGGTACCGCTCCTTTTTTTGTTTTTTTTCTTTCGGATTTCGGATACTGGTCCCATGCGGGGTCTGGAGTCGTCCCAAAGATAAGGATCGCTGCCCCTCAACCCAGACCACCATGGCTCCCCTGCAGGGTGGCTACCAGGCCAATCCCAACAACACCCTCCCGGTCATTCCATCTTCTCGACCTGTCCATCTTTGTCGCAATATGCTCTCCTGAGATTGTCTTTCGCTACCGACCTTCCAACCCCCGCTCGGTATTTGAATTCTCGGAATCTCTCTTTCCTCTTGTGGCGAAGACTGCAGTGGGATCGGACTAGTCTCCCTCCGCAGGTTGGCGAATGTGTCGTCGTGCAGCGGCCTTATGCACGAGCTAGATCCTTGGGTCCGGCTGATTGCGGTTCGTCGCGCGGCACAAAGTACTAGCAGCTACTAGCACCGGTTTGGACAATGCTATTGTACTGTCTCATGCATACTAATCTATGCTCTGCGATTGCAACCCAAGATGCGAACGGTTCCAAGCATAACCCCGCGCACATGATGGCCATGTTCACCTTCCATTGGCGCGGTGCTTGTACACAACACAAGACTACACTATCACTGTAGTCTACAAGATCCCGTTCGCTTCCGTTTTCATCGAATATTTGTCATCGCGTCGATTTCGAGATGATGTCCGCCGGATCAGTACTTTTGGAACGTTTGGTCTCGCCAGTTGAAAACAAGCTTGAGGACCAACCGGCTCCAAAAGATGTCAATGAGACATGTTCCGGTAACATTGTCAGGCCTAATAACATATTTTACACCATCATCGAAGAAGCCATGGTACTGCATCACAATCGCACTACCCAACCCTTGCCCTTGAACATACTAGTGCTCGGAGCGGGAGCCGACCAGACAGGAAGAGGGTCGCCGGCACTGAGACACCGCAGGTGATGAACCCGAAGACTTGTACCGTCGGTCAAGGAGGAGACGCGCAATAGATAGTGACGGCAGCGAGTATCGATCAGCCGATGCATTCCACTTCGGGTCACAGGTGCAGTTCCGTCCCTTTGCCGAGTTAATCTTTTGCCCGAAGTATTAGCCCAAGATACTAACCGTGGTTGATAAGCCAGAGCTCATAGGACCGGTGTAGCCCGTTGGCTCGCGTCGCTGGGACCTATACTTGTCGTGATCAGGTCAGTGATTGGTTGGATTCCACGCATGTCAGGCAGCCACATCTGTCGATTTGTTTCCAAGTGTCCAAGATGGCTGCCACCAGATATCCAGCGAGACATTTATTGGATGGTCTCGGTATCGAGCTGACCGGTCAACGTTCCCCCCATGAGGTCTGCGAAAGCGTCAAGGTTCGCGGATTCTGCAGCATGTCCAACGTAGGTCACTTCTTTGCCGGTCCCAGAGAACCCACAATATTCGCCAACTGAGATCACACCACAGATGGACTTTCTATGGACAGACACGAAGTTCTTGAATACTACCTCTCTCTTACCGGATGCGATAGATGTGCACCTTGCCGGGGGTACATTGCCCGCTCACCAGTTTAGCGTCACTACAGTTCGGAAGCGGACATAGAAATGGGGTGTTCAGCAGGAACAAGTCACGGCCGAATTCGATGCATTTCCCCTGGTTTCATACCGGGAATTCATCTTCTTGACACACGTGTATACCGTTCTGTTCTGTTGTAGGTGTGACTCTTTGACTCACTTCTGTTCAGAGCCCATGCCAGGTATCGCTATTTTCGCCCCTGACGAAACGTGAGGAGGTAGATACCAGCAGGCGGGAGATCTGCCTCGGGCACGGTCATATTTAGATCCTTCCGTGCGTGTCTGTTAAGCGCCACGAATACGAGAATTAGCCTCTCAGCCTCCGCCGAGCCCAAGCTCCTGGGGATATATAAGATCCAGTCCTGGACCCACGTGGGACTGGCCCACTCTCTCGTTGGGACGTGCTATGCCCCTGCATACGAAATTGCCTGCATCAACGCTCTCACTGACAGCGGGCTATGAATCAGTTTGGTGTGTCGAGTGACTGATTTCCTGGGGTTTGCGACACTGGAGGCGCAGGCTGCGTTCGGTGGAGGGTCCTTGGGCCTGGCATATGATGGCGTCGAGGAGTCATGGACAGTGACTCCTAGGGAGTATTCGACATGCGCAACATATCTAGACTCGTGTGGAGTTTCTCGTGGTCTGCGCCGGGGCTCTGCATCGGGCGCTGCCCTGCTTCATCTTCTTGGGGAACGGTGCGTGTTCGACATGGATTGATACCTGGCCGCGGCGGCCTTGGTCTGACTCGATCAAAATAGCTCATATACGAGGGTCTCGTGGTGTTGAGGCTGTGAAGCGCGTGGCCCTGCATATATAGACCCGCAGAGGGTGTAATTCTCCGATCAGCATCCTGCTCTGGTCGATCGAACAATATCTATGTTGATCTGAATACGCAGCTAAGCTTACAACATGCCGATCACATCGCGGATCCTTTTCACTCATCTCCTTCTCCTCCTGCTCCTCTTTCTCACCTCAATCAGTCCAGCTTCTGCCTTCCAGAAATCCGAATGCAACGCCTTCGTCCAGTCCGCCCTCAGCAACGGCTCTATCACTCCCACCTCCCCGATCTTCCATCGCTCCCTCAACAACACCCCCTTCTCGCAACCTGAGAACATAGTCCTCACCCTCCCCGGATGCAAAGCTACGTGCGGCGCTGGCACAAGCTTCTATTCGGACGTCGGGCCCCGCCTCTCCACATGGCTGATCCCAATCCTGCTCCTGGTCGGAAATATGCACATGGCACGACTGGGAAGCGAGAAGTACGCTGCGCTGCTGCATTTCCTCGGCGATCCGATTGACACCATGTGGTCTCTCCTGACAACCGCAGAGCTCTGGTCGCGCGCATTATCACTGGCTGAGCGAACGATCCCCAAGGCAACTGGCGAACGCGAGGAACACTATAATCGTCGTCTGGTGGACGTCGCAACAATCTTCGCCGCGATCGAGGAGCTAGAGGGTACAGAAAAGGGCCCGGAGCACTTCCGCACGACCTTCTCAGCCATTCTCGCCTCGCGCAAGACATCCATGTCCAGCGACGCATTCTACCACCTGGTCAAGGAAACAGCCAACGAGCTCTCGGACTCACGCACCGCGGGTCTCCGCCGCGCAGGAATCGCCGTCTTCGCGTACTTCTACCACGTCATCGCGGGCTTCGTTGATGTGATTGGCGGCGAGAGCTCGAGTCCGCCGGGCGGGCGCATCGGGACATCTATGTTCATCTCGTGGCTCATCCCGGCCGTGCTGGTGAGCAACGCGCTCGGTGGGTACGCGAGTCGTCGGACGGCGCTGCGCATTATGGAGCGCTTCGTCAAGACCATTGCGGGTGAGGGCGTCGAGGACCACCAGATGTTCTCTGCGGAGAAACATTCCTCTATACTATCGCTCTGCGGTTCGCGAGGCAAGGGAGTCGCGTCAACGACAACAACAGACTTTTACGCCTCGCAGCAATGGTCCGGCTCGATCTACTGCTACCGACCGCGCAAAATCCTCTTCCGCGGCGGGAACCACGACACACACCCAGTTACCCTGTTCATCCTCTCCCTCCTCCCCGTCCTCATCTCCACCACGACCTCCGTGACCCTAATCTGGGTTACACCAACAATCGGCTTCGACTGCCGCAGCCTGATGATGGTCGCGATCGCAATCCTCTGGCTCCTCAGCGCGCTCTTCACCTTCGTCAGCTACGCGACCCGCCTCGCCGACGGCATCTACCACTACCGTCTAACACTGATCAAAGATTTCGCCATCGGCATCCCGGTCCTATCCGTAATCGTGCTCTCATCCTGCGGGATCTTCAACAGCTGTTTCTGCTGGAGTGCGCTGTTCAGCCGGCGCGGCGGGGCATATGTCGTGCTGGACGATAGTGATGAGCGCGGGCTGAATGCGCGCACGTGGTATCCGGCGCTTGTGGCGGCATGTCTCGGGTTGCAGATGCTGCTGTTTGGTGTTATGTCCTGGGTTGTGCGGCGCGGCGGGATGCTCTTTGGACGCGATGAGGTGCGGAAGCAGGAGGATTGGTTGGAGACGCATGTGCGTAGGGGGCATATGGCGAAGGGGAGTGTGGCGGGTGCGAGTCTGAGTGTTGGTGTTGGTGTTGGTGAGGGGCGGAGAAGTGTGAGCCCCCCAGCTGCGGAGACGAGGGGCTTGTTGGGGAGGGATGTTTAGGCTGGGGGTATTCATATGTGATTGTATGTCTACCATTTGAGTGTCAATGAGCTTTATCCTTGATATTTATGGCTTTTACAAGATCGGAGAAGGCGTCTAGGCTAAAGTCGGTCTTGTCTATTTCTCGACTTCGATTATCGTCAGCATATGTGCCCTGACAGAATTCTCCGCCTGGTTTTCCGACAGAATATAGGCTAGATCCACTTCTGGTTCTCCAATTGTTCCATGGAGAAATGCGCGCCGAGGGAGCCTGATGTCCTGAGTGAGGTAGATAAGATCTGAGTGGTGGATGTACCCACATCTTGTCTGTGGGGTCTCCAAAGTCATAAATAGGACCATATGGCATAGATAGCTGCCCCGGCTCTATCTTTCCTTGCCTCAGTAATCTCTCCCCTCGACTAGAGAGTCACACCATGGCCTTCGACCATCTTAAGAACTCTCTTCCTCGCGACTTTACGTGGGGATACGCGACCGCCGCAACGCATATCGAAGTTGCATGAAACGAAAATGGCCGCCGCGCCTCGATCTAGGGTACACTCGCGCGCGCCCTGGTAAGGTCACAGATTGCAGCAGTCAATTCGATGCATAAATCGCCTGGTACCACTGGAAAGAAGGCGTCGCTCACATGAAACAGTACGGCGCGCGCGCCTATCGTTTCTCCCTCTCCAGCCTTGTCTCGCACGGGTATGTGTGCGAGCTGTACAAGCGCGATTTCCAACCGACTCAAACGGGATTCATTATCATATCATAACGCTTAACAGGAATTGGTGTGAGCCGTGGGACGCGCGCGATCCGAAAGATACATATCGCGGAGAAATTCGAGGTTGCCTGGTTCGCGGACCTGATCAACGGCAGAGACTGCGATTATTATCCCGCGATGAACTTGGTGTACACGGCTGCTTTGCGCGACAGCTCAAGGGCGCTCGGACTATCGTTGGATCGTGGAGTCAGAGACAGACACACGCGTAACGCATTGGTTGTGGATAGCACCGTGCCGTGGGGCTGGGCGAAGCTGCTGCGCTGCGCTGGATCTGGGCCCGGTACGAACTAAGTACGGGGTTGCGATCTGCATTGCCGAGAATGCGACGACGATCAAAGGCGAGTAGATAGTACTCCGTACGAGGGATCGGGCCGGGGAAATTATCGAGGACTCGTTCCGGGCGGAGTTTTTTAGGGCGTACATAAGTACATATTTGGCGGAGGAGGGAGTATATATATCTTGCGTGGCGGTTGCTGGACAACTGGAGGAGACGCTGTGTTGTCGTGACTTGGATCGACGATGGCGGTCCTGAAGAGTCTGCCCCTGGTCGGAAAGAGCAATTTAAGCTCCTTATAAGGGCTGCTCAGTCAGAAATGGTGCAGGGTGATTGATGATGATTTGATGATTATTCATACTCCGGTCACCTGACCCCCTCACACGCAGTCATCATTAAATCCAGACCAGTTCCCCTCTTCCTTTGGCGTGTTTTTCATCTGTCAGCCGTCTGTCAGAATCAAAATTATAATCGGAATGCAGCCCCTCTACCCCAAAGCCAAGGAGCGGCGCGTCAGCCTGTCCGATACCGGTCTCCGCAAGTCGCGTTTCGCAGTCCTCCGAACCGCCGCTCTCTTTGGAATCATCCTGACCTTGCTCTTTCTTTCTCTTTTCTCGTACATTTTCGGCTCGCTGTATCAGCTCAATGGCCACTTTCACAATCTAAATGTTGCATTCGTCGATTACGATGGTGGTGTCGTTGGGGAAGCGGTCCGCCAGGCGTACGATAACCTGCGCGCAGACACCTTTTTCACTCTAAGCGAACAGTCGCCTGCGAAATATTCTCAGCCTCAGGGTCTGCGCTCGGCCGTGTGCGACATTGACTACTGGGGCGCCCTCTACATTTCTGCAGGCGCTTCTGATCGCTTGGCCGCTGCGCTCAGCGATGCGACCTCAGCCTCGTCCTACAACAGCAGCGACGTGTTCACCTGGATCTGGAACCAGGCGCGGTACCCAACCACCATCGACACTCTCGCCGCACAAGTCCGAACCCTCGTCGAAGCTTCTCGCGTCGCCTACGTGCAGATCAACGGCACGGGCGCCATCCAGTCCCTCGACACCTCCAGCCCCGCGGCCGTAGCCGCCTACTCAACCCCCTGGCAACTCTCCCAAATCAACATCCAACCGACAGCACAAGGCTCGCGCCTGATCTACAACACGCTGGTGATCATCCTCATCCTAATCCAAGAATTCTTCTTCCTGGCAACAGTCAACGGCCTATACGTGCAATTCGGCCTCTTCGGGCGCATCAAACCGCTCCGCATGATCCTCTTCCGCATCCTCATCTCGGCCCTGTACACGCTCGCCGGCAGCATGTGCGCAATCGGCGCCGTCTGGGCCTTCCGCGCCGACTGGTCCGTAAACGGGTACCAGTGGGCGCTCTCGTGGCTAACAATGTGGCTCTTCGCGCACCTCAACTTCCTCACACTTGACGTCGTCGCCGTCTGGCTTCCCCAGCCCTACGTGCCGATGGCGCTGATCAGCTGGGTCGTGCTCAACGTCGCCTCGATCCTGCTCCCCTTCGAGCTCTCGCCCGCATTCTACAGATGGGGCTACGCGCTGCCCGCGCACGCGGTGTATAACGTCTTCATCGATATCTGGTCCGGCGGGTGCAACGGGCCGCAGCTTGCCGTGGGACTGCCGGTGCTCTTTGCGTATGAGATCTCGAGTGGGGTTCTGAGTGCGCTTGGTGTCTATCGGCGGGCGCATTATGCGGTTGTTGCAGCGGAGCGTGAGGAGAGGGTCTGGCAGGAGAAGATTGAGACGGCTGTTGCGGAGTGTACGCGGACTGGTGGTGGTGGTGGTGGTAGTGTTGAGGATCCGCTGGCGCTGACGCGGAGCAAGGAGAGTGGGGGCGGGGTGGCGCCTGATGAGGATGTTGAGTCTGGGGATGCGGGTGAGGGCCGCCGGGTGTCGGGCTCCAGTTCGGGCTCCAGCTCGAGTTCGAGTGTTGAGGGTTTGCCGAATCGTGCGGAGCTGACGGGGCGGCTTTGGAGGGCGACGTCGCAGATGACGATTGAGCAGGCGAGTGCGCGGCGGAAGGAGTCGATTGGGCCGGCGTTTACGTTGCGGTAGTTTCGTTGGATTTCACATTCAGTGCAGTGAGAGTGCGAGCGTGTGTGTATCGTTTTTCTTTTAGGGTGGTCAGCATCTTCTATTGTTGCCTCTCTATCCCCGTCCAATCTCCCCTCTGCTCTTGAGCGCCCGAGACATTTTGCATCCGTGTTGTTAGAGCGTGTTTCATGATATACCAGTTTAATCGGTGATGAAAAGTGGCTTATTTAATTCAGCCTTCTAATAATAAAAGCGGGCTATTGCGTTACACTCCATCCAAGTCTTCCACTTACGTTCTCGTAACAAACAGTAAAGCCGATATAGTCGCTAATGTCGGCTTAGCGAGTTTCAATATTCCAGGCAGGTCGTAGATATCGTCATTTGCGAGGCGGATAAACGCTGTTTGTGATATGAATGGTCCATAAGCCTTGCGCGGACCATTTGCGAACAGTGTCCCGACGGAGGTACTACTCAGGCCGGAAAATCATCCGTTGTGCCTCATCTAGAGACGCGGCGCTATTTTCATCGTTGGGGCCGGTATACTCCCGCTGTGATGGGAGACTTGCGGTCCATTCTCCTTATGGAGTTTCAGACGAGTCGACCATTAATGCGTCAGATTATATAGGTGGCTTCAGGTGAACCCCAGGACATTCTCCCAGCCCACCCAAAAGACGGCATCGATTCGCAGGAGGGCGAACTTGATTATATCCAGGCTTCTCGCGTGCAATCGGTATATCTCTCTGGCGTCATCCAGTAACTTTCTAAACGTACGATACTCTACTTCCACCTCCGTCAAACGCTCACTTGTCGATTGGGAATGGGGAGTGTCACGTGCTTCGACAAAGGATGTAACGGCGAGAAGGAAAATGAGATGCGTGACGAGAGCAAAGCATGTTTTGTGCCCTGATACGCTGGTTAGTGTCGAGATAGATATATCTGTTTGTTCCTGAGATCGGGAGCCTACAAGGTGCCCAAAAGACTCGATAGTCCACAGCTCTAAGCGACGAGACATGACTAAGTGCGGTATCAATCTCTGCTTGAGCGGCCTGTCGAACATGAAGTTTCGCCGCATCCCATTCTACCAAGTCCTCCGATGAAACCTGCATGTCTGGATGGTTGAATGGGCGTAAAAGAGCCCTGAAGACGAGTATTCGGACAGCGTGGTAAGCCATATGTAGCGGCGCACTTGCTTCGACGGCATTAACGGTGCCGGCAGGGGGGAAGCGTTGGGCCCAGTCGGCCAGCTCAGCAAGAAGAGGACGCGCCGTCTCGAAGGTCTTGCGAAAGTCGCGAGAGAGCGTAGAGGCAGCCCGAACAGAGCTAGCCATGTCAAGTCAGTCATGGGATTTTCGATCGAGACATAGGTAAAAGACGTACTAAAGCGAGGAAAGAGCTTTATCAAGGATCCCCGTGAGTTTGGAAAATTGCAAAGGAAAGATAGTTAACCCTTGCCTCGGGCTGAATAACTCAACTGGCGCCAGTTCAGTCACAAGCCAGTCGTCCCTCGAGATGTGACTGGGCCGGCCAAAGCTAAAGGCGAGCCATTTGTCAAGAACGTATATTGACCAGGAAAGTCGGCGACGTATAATGGTCTCCGAGGCAGGCAGATTCCAGGACTCTGGGTCCAGGTGAAGGCCGAGAGTGTGGGCCATCGACACTGTCATTCCGAGAAGCGTCCATTTCCATGCACTGTCGAGAACCAATATATTGGTCGGCAATCGGAGCAGCAGAATAATAGCTGTCTGGATCGACGCGATCGTGGGTTGCGACAACGATTGGTTCAAGCTCCGCCACGCGATGTTCAGCAGTGTCTGGTCAGCAGGGCGCGTATACGCCAGCTCGACACCGAGATGGTCATCGAACGTGACGAACGGTTGCGCGATGCAGTAGATCGCCGCAAGCAGATGTGTCGGCGCGGTTTGGGGGTTTGGGGGAGCGCGGTCGTTCAAGACAGGAAACTGGGGCTGAATGAAGCGCAGGAATCTGTACTAATTGAGCATAGTTCCAGACGAGGGAGGTACACGACCTACAGCTTAATTAGTCGATCACCAATCTCCGGTGGTACAATCGCGTTGAGGTCGATTGGCTCTATAATTGACAGCTCATCGTTGGAGGGCTCTTGTTTCGACAAGAGGAACTGCACCGGAACTCCCGATTGCTGCACGTTTCGTATAGTCAGCTTCGAGAAAGCAAAGTCATAATTCGCGTCGAATTTGTAGTGCTGAAGGACGTAAGGGTCCATATCCCCCGTAAGGCCGCATAACTGGGCAGTGGCATCTTGCAGATTATCCAACGAGCGAGACCTGTTCAGTGGAGCCGGGGTGCCACACAAGGTGAGAAATAACTCGTCCAACATGGCCTGATCTGGCTGGGGACTGCCAGTGGGCAACTCCAGACCCTGTTCAGAAGGCAGCTGGAAGGCCCCGCCTGTCACAGGCCCAATCTCCATACTGGCGTCCGGAGAAATCACGGGCAGGGCGATTGGAGGACTGGACCCGATCAGCGGAGGATCGGATTCGGAGTCATTTCTCGGCGACTTTCTGCGCCGAACGCGCGACGTAAATTCGCAGGACTCCCCCCGCGCCCGGCACAGGCGACACGGAGGCGCTGCATCGATCTGGCAGGCCGATTTTCGTGATCGACAGCCATCACACGCGCGTTGGGCTTTGCTCATGTATCTCCTGCGGTGTTCCATGAGAGAAGAAGAAAAGGAAAGAAGGAACAATTGCGGACTCGCGACGCCCGTTGGAGTCGTGTGTCACGTGATCTCGTTTAGACTGCCTTCTACTTTGGGGACTCTATCACAGCCTGCTCCTCTCTGTCAATGATCCCAGAGCTTCTTGCACTAAATTGATGGCGTCCTGCGCCATTCCCATACCCGCTTGATACCCAGTCCCGCCAGCTCCGTAATTATGCACCACCGTCCATCCAGGCCGGATATCCTCCCGCTCCACCCGCGCACCCCCTTCTCGCGAAGGCCGGAATCCAACCGCAACCTTGAGCACCTCCGTCTCCCCATTATTGAGGACGGGGAGTAGATCCCCCGTCCGCTGCAAGATCGACTCCGTCTCATGTTCCCGGATCTGACCATCCGAATCGCCCTTTTGAAGATACCCGCCGAGAATAACCGTCGAGCCGGAGTTTGGCCGCGGAATGATATACGTCTCGTAGTCTTTGCCATGTCGCATCATATTCTGCTTCACAGTAGGCGCCTTGACGAGGACTATCTGTCCTCGCGTGGGGTAGCAATTTGCATCTTGCACACCAGACAGAGTCTTCGCTTTGTTTCCAACACAATTAAACACGATCTTCGTATTCGAAGACAAAAACGCCTCTTCTATCGAAGAAACCTCTCTCCGAACAAACTCCACAGCCCCATAAGCCGGCTTCGAAAGAAGAGACACAAGATGCTGACAATGCGCCGGCGCATTCAGCGTGATAGTCGTAAAGCGCAACCCAAACGCGACACCGCGCGGCAGCTCCTCCTTGGGAACGACTCGCACATCGCGCAGATACTCGCTCACACTCGCGATCTTGTCCGCGTTCGGCTGTTCATCCCAGTACTCGGTCGACTCTGTCTTGGCGAGATACTTTGCCTCGTCGGCGCCGCGGTCGATCAGCGACATTAGAGACAAATAGCCCGCTTTGTCCCAGCGTAGCGCGTTCGAGTCGTTTCCGGATATTCCGGAGAAGTTTGCGCCGGCCCTGGATATGGTTAGTCCTGTAGCAACAATTGTCAAGGGGGCTGTGTGTGCACTCACCAAGGCGATGTGTAGTCGACGTGGATATCTCCCGGGAGATCCTTCGCGATGACAGTTACATATCGGCCGTACCCGTGTCTCGAAAGTTCAAGCGCGACATTCAGGCCGATAATGCCTGCTCTGTGCCTTGTGTTAGCACAATTGGCCAGTCTAAAAAAAAGAAAACGTCAGTAATCGAGACGTACCCAAGAATTACAATACTATCCCGCGCCATTGTGCCGTTTAGCTATATTAATTTGTTGAAACAGAAGGTTCATCGATGATTAGCGAGTAACTCCAAGATTTATACGTACTGGACCCTCCATGGCAGACCACACAAAAAGACTTGCGTCAACGAAAATGGGTGGACTTGCCCGGCGGAAAACCCTTCAATCAATTGTCCGCCGGAGAACCAAGCTTTGATTCGCAATTTCTATTGGCGGCATTCCTAGTTCTGTGGGGCGGAGGTTGATAACGGCTCTTCAATGACTGGTGCGCTGCTTATCGCCCACCTTCTAAAGATGGAATTACTAGAAATGGCAGGAGAGCAGCATTACCCCCGGGCCGGACGAGAGGAAGTGGTGATATGTGTGGCATCACATCAGTTGGAGTTACTAGCACTCTATGTAGGGTCACCTAGTTCAAACAGACTCGGAGCGTTAGTTCTTGCCCACCCCACTTCCGTCATGGTTAAGTGTACCCACTGAATATATATATTCCTCCTGCTCGAGCCCTCTGAGCCAAATTGAGAAGCCGTATCTCATAATAGAAGCTGTTGACGGGTGTTGATGTAACACATCTACATTCTTAAAAAAGGGTCTTGCAAAGATACATATATTGTTAAAGTCAATTAATACCTCTGAAATGCCATTATTGAATATATCCTATCAAACTTTATTCGGATCCACATCAGCATCCACAGCCTCAATAGACACAGTCCCCTCAAAAGCGCGACCAAACAAAACATAAAATAGAACTCCTCCAAGACATCCGACAATCGCAAGCGATCCATACATCCACACAAGGTACGGGTCTTGCGATACAGGTGCAAGTGCGATGCAAATCGCAGCGGCTATGCCGATTGTTAACCAGAAGAGAGCGGAGACTAGAGAGCGGAGACTTTGACGAGGTTAGATGATGATAAATTTTGGATTAGCGGGTAGAATAGCTCACCTCTCAGGCGCCTTTGTGTATGCGATCTCGAGCCCAGTGATAACCACGAAAGCCTCGGAGAATCCGACGAGGATATAGATCGGGGCTTGGATCCAGACGTGGATGCTGTTTGGGGGAGATTTGTAGATGTAGTGTTGGAGGACGCAGGCGTAGACCATGGAGAGCGAGGCCATGAAGAAGCCAGCTGTCACCTTCAGTTCGGGTCGGAAGTTGATCTTATAACGACGGAGCAGGGGATACACGACGACTAGATGGGTCAGTTTCGACCATTCACAATCGCAATTCGCTGAGATATCACGTACAGTCCAAAAGTGGAATAAAGATAATCAGAGCAATTGGATCGAGGTTCTGCAGCAGGTCGTTGGGAGTTCCGTGCAGCGCCATTTGCCCGGCTTGCGAAATGACATTGTTCCAGATTTGAGTCCAGCAGATGAAGTAGAACGGGAAGAGGAGGAAGAGCTATACGTTCTTAGCAGATAGACAATCGATCAAGGGCAGAAGCCGAGTTACCTTGCAGGCTGTGATTCCCGTGCGAACCTTCTCCACGCTATGGTCTGTGTAGTCCGATTTATTGGCAAACGGATATCGGTCGATTTTTCCATTCTCGCGGAGGGTGCTGGGCTTGGCCTTTTCGAAGCTTCGTTCTGCAATCGCGATATGGACTGTGCGGGCAGCATCAACGATCGGAGAGCCTTGAGGTTGGGTCTTGCGGAATAGCTTGTTGCTGCAGAGGAACAGTGCAGTCACAATGACAATGACACTGCATGGTCAATGAGATGGTGCTCTTGCTACAGCAAACGAAGGACTTACATGAGCGGGATCAGGTAGGCGAGCCAGAAGCCAACATGCGCCTCAACATTGACGGTGATCAGAGGGGAGAGGGCACCGATATTGACTGCCCAGTAAAACCTAAGCCTGCAGTCAGTCGACGATGGTCAAAGATACTCGATGGCGGCCAGACGTACCACATGAACATCCGCTCGACAGTCAAGTCGGGGTCGATAATAACCTGCTCGCCAGACTTCAAGGTCTTTACATATGCATGCGCCTTCTGATACTGCTCGGCACAGAATGGAGTCACATTGGCCTTGATACCTCCAGTGCCTGCTCCGATAATGACCATCGCCGCGACGAGACCACCGAAGGCAGATCCTCCTTTGATCGCCGATGGAGTTGCGGTTGTCACTAGGATGGTAAGACCGACGACATAGATGCCGCACGCGATAAGGATGGCCTTGAATTTGCCGACGAATTGGTCTGCGACCACGGCGCCTAGGACAGTCGAGCCATAAGCCCAAAATTTGAAGAAGTTTCCTAATGCTGTCGCAACAGCCTGGCCTCTTCCCAGAGCACCTGGTAGGTCCGCGCCAGGGTCATATGGATTTCTAGACGCGTTAGAAATGAATACTTGACACGTCGAGGTAAACACACTTGATGTAGTTCTGGAAAGGACCGCTGAGGCCGAAATAGGTGAAGCGCTCGCCCAACTCGACGATGATGACGAGCAATACAACCCATGGGATGCGATCAGGGACTCTTCTGAGGCCCGCGGTCTCAACAGATACGAGATCCCCGCGCGAGGGTCCGTCGGCTTCGGTTTGCGTGACGGGGGTTTCCCCCTTCTTGCAGTCTGTCGACATGTTTGCAAATGAGCTTGGATAGTTGATGGTGCCACATGAAGATGGGAGGTGGCACGAGAGACACAGATATAATCCCCGCGTTCCTATCAATGCATTGATAATGAGCGAGATAACCTCGGAGTGTGGGGGAGATGCCTATCTCCAACGCTGCTGCAATGCCGCCAATAACGACCGACGCCGGTGACCCACTCCCATGTGCTTGTTGGAGAACTGTACGTAACGAGAACCACCATTGATTGGAGTCCCCATCTATGGGACTCACGATAAAGTGGACGGAATTTCGCAGTTGAGATAGGTTGCTCATCTCATCCAACATGGCCACAATCACTCTGACTCAGGAGAGCACCACCTCTCCAAACGCAATTCCAACCAAATATCTGGCTGGACTGGATCCAGAATGGCGGCAAATATGGACAGAGCATGGAAAAGATGTCTCAGGAGCACATCTGATCACGATTGAAGAGTTCAAAAAGTGCCCTGGGAAATACAGCTTCAGTTATCCCACATGGACTGGTGAGCTCACAGGATTACCTTTAGCCACACTGCTTGCTGACAGTGCCAGGCCCCGAAGTTCACAAAGTTCACGACATTCAAGTCCCAGTTTCGGACCCAGAAGGCTTCATCACTTGTCGGGTATATACCCCCTCCGGTACGGGCCCCTTCCCTGTCCACCTCAACTTCCATGGCGGAGGCTGGGTACTAGGAGGTCTCGCCTCTGAAGCGGCCTGGTGCCGGAGCATTTGCAACGAGTCGTCCATTGTCGTGGTAGATGTCGACTACCGGCTAGCTCCGAAATACCCCTTCCCAACTGCGCTATACGACTGCTGGGCAGCTGTGCAATGGGTGATCAAGAGTGCAAAATCGCTTAATATTAAACCCGACTCGATCTCAATCGGAGGCCTCTCGTCCGGCGGGCAAATGACCGCCGTGCTCGCTCATTTCGCCAGAGACAGCTCACCTCCCATCGACCTCAAGTTACAGTTGATGATCGTACCTGCTACCGACATGCGATACGTCCCACTTGAGATCATAAACGCGAACCCTTTGACCACCGAGACGTGTCGATATCCAAGTGCCATATCGCTGGCTGATCTGCCATGGTCGCCTCTCGCAAGAGAATCGTGGTTTCTGAATTACTACATCGGAACCGACCCGGAAGCACGCGAAAGAATATTATCGGACTGGAAAATGACGCCAGTCTTAGCCCCATCTTTTAAGAAGCTCGCCCCGGCACATATTGTCACTGCAGAATTCGACGTAGAGCGGGATGAGGGAGAATACTATGGGGAGCTGCTGAGGGCGGGTGGCAACATGGTGACGACGAAGCGATATTCCGGCGTTCCCCACGCATTCGCGCATTACAACCATCCGGAGCGAGGTCTCAGTAAGAGTCGCGAGTTCCTGCACGACTCAGCCGAGCTCCTGAAAAGGGTTCACTACTCGAGCAGGGACAGGGGCAGTGACAGGGCTGAGCAGACTCGCCAGGATCTGGCCCCCACAACCACATGTCGATCAACAGGAGAGCTCCAATAAATTGAACCCTGAATTCCGGGCTGCATCAGTGTAAACCACTTCTATGGCTTGCCGTGTAAGCCACCGAGCGGCCGGTGACGTTGTGCGGCCGCAGAGCGCACAATCGCACCGTTTCAGGCGAGCAGAAGTAAATTTAGTGGCCAATCGCTTTGCTTTGCCATGTCGATCAAAATGTGGCATCGTTTGGCTTTTCCTTCGTTGCCATGTAAAACAAAAGATAAATAAGCGGGTTCGGACTTTTTTTTTTGGTTTCTGAGCAGATTACCCTTATTCAAGTATTTATTATGTTGCGTCTTTGGGAAAGCGCGACCCTGTTGCTGGGTTTGGCAGGCGCCGCTCAGGGCCTCCTTGTCCGGCATGACCACTCCTTCCAGCCGGACTATATCCTGCGAGTCTCTGCAGTGAACTATACCGAAGCCTGCATGGACCGATACTCTGTCCTAGTGAATGGATCATTACCGGGACCTGAACTGCGCCTGCGAGAAGGCGAAACAAGCTGGATCCGCGTCTACAATGACATGATGGACGGAAACACGACTATCGTAAGCACCGAGAAGCCGCTTACAAAGTCCACAGAGAGCCCTGCTGACCGTCTGACAAGCACTGGCATGGACTGACTGCATTCACCGCTCCTTTCTCGGACGGCGCTCCAGCTGCCAGCCAGTGGCCCATTCCACCAGGCCACTTCTTCGACTACGAAGTCCGACCAGAAAAAGGTACTGCAGGGACCTACTTCTACCATTCACATGTGGGCTTCCAGGCGATCACCGCAAAGGGTCCGCTTATCGTGGAATCGTGCGATCCGCCACTATACGAATACGATGATGAGCGTACTGTCTTGATCTCGGATTACTTTAGCCAGACGGATACGGAGATCGAGGCCGGACTGACCTCGTCCAACTTTACCTGGACTGGGGAGACGAAGGCAGTGCTGGTAAATGGCAAGAGCCGAGCTGCTACCAATACTACGGGTTCGTGCGAGCTGGCAGCCATTGATATCGAGCCTGGAAAGACATACCGGTTGAGATTCATCGGTGGGACTGCACTTTCATTCGTCTCACTGGCTATTGATAGTCACGATGTCGAGATCATCGAGGCGGATGGGCATGACACGAAGCCTTACACGACCAACTTCCTTCAAATCGCCAGCGGCCAGCGATATAGCGTGCTACTCAAGGCCAAGAGCGAGGATGAGCTCCAGCAAATCGGATCTCGCCAATTCTACATTCAAATAACGACCCTAGTGCGGCCGGAGGTCTTGACCAACTTTGCGGTTCTCAGCTATGCCTCCGACACACAACCCGACCTGACGACTGTCCCTTCCCCTCCTCCTCTCCCCGTCGCCGACACGGTGCAAGGCTGGCTCGACTACGAACTGGAGCCCGCTGTCCCCGACAACGACTTCCCAACTCTCAACGAGGTAACCCGGCGAATCGTCATCGACGTCCACCAAAACGTCAGCGACCACACCATCTGGCTGCAAAACGGCTACGACTGGGTCCAGTCATTCCCCCAATCCCCCTACCTCGTCGACATCTACACGCACAAACTCAACACCGACGAGACTTACGACCGCGCCCTCACCCGGGGCAACGGCTTCGACAACATCACACGCACTTTCCCCGCGAGAATCGGCGAAGTGCTCGAAATCGTCTGGCAGAACCGAGGCACGGTCAGCAACGGCGGGCTGGACGCACACCCCTTCCACGCGCACGGCCGCCACTACTACGACATCGGCGGCGGCGACGGGCTGTACGACGCGACAGCGAACGAGGCGCGCCTGGCGGGCACGCATCCAATCCAGCGCGATACCTCGGTGCTCTACCGCTACCGCAAGCAGACGGAGGTTCTCGCGCCCTCGGGCTGGCGCGCGTGGCGCATCCGGGTCGAGAATGCGGGCGTCTGGATGTATCATTGCCATGTGCTGCAGCATATGGTCATGGGCATGCAGACGGTGTTCACCTTTGGGGACCGCGAGGATGTGCTGGCGCAGTCTGGGCCTGTTGATGAAGGGTACTTGACGTATGGGGGGTCGGCGTATGGGAATGAGAAGAGGGATCCGCTTGCGCAGCATTTTAAGAATTAGATGTCGCCACCCCCCCTCTTTCAATCATTGCGTAGACTGTTGTTAAACATAGAAGGCGGTTCATTTTGCTCCAGCGGACCAGCTAGCAGTCGCTGTAATACAATCTGCTACATTAAAGCAAATCAGAATATAACCATCCCCCTCATCCGATTCCATCCCAGCTATACACCACTAACTTAATCACTAAACACCGGCACATCCACAAACTCCTCCTCAAGAAACGCATGGACCTCCTGCAGCGCAGCTTCCAAAAGCTCCGTCTCCTCCCCAAACCCGAGCCTCACATAGCCGCGGAAATCCCTCCCATCCACGCCAAAACACTTACTCCCCGGCACAAGCAACACCCCTTTCTTCTCCAGCAACCTCGTACAAAACTCCACATCATCAACAGGCCTCCTCCCACCATGACCATTATCGCGAAGAAACTGCACGAACCCAATCGGCGCGCCCACAGGCTTCACCCACCGACAGGTCGCCGCATGCGCGTCAATGAACTCCTGCACGATCTGTACATTCCGCTTCGCGAGTTGCGTATTCCTCTCTATGAGCTTCTGCACAATCTCAGGGCGCAGGGCACGCTCCGCCAGATACTCATCAACCTGGCTAAGGGTGATGAGCGCGTAGGAGCGCGCGTTAACGCAGAGGTCGATGATGCTGGAGTCGCGGGATGCGATCCAGCCGACGCGCAGGCCGGCGAGGGAGTAGGCTTTGCTGAGGGAGCTAGTTGCGACGAGTTTGTCGTAGCCGCTCGCTAGAGAGAGGATTGAGGGAGGGGCAGGCGAGACGGAGTGGTAGAGCGGGTGGTAGACTTCGTCGCTGAGGATTGTGATGTTGTGAGTGTGTGCGATTTGGATTATTGCTTCGAGGGTGGATTTTGGTATGGCGGCGCCGGTTGGGTTTACGGGGTTGCTGGAGGCGATATCAATAAGTGATCTATCACGCTGTCTAGAGAGTGGTTTATGGGCTTACTTGATCACGATGAGCTTCGTATTCCGTCGGATGAGCTGCTTCAGCTCATCCAGATCCAGTCTCCAGCCATCTTCTTCATGCGCCTTCCACAAGCTCACCTCCGCTCCGATGGAGGCCGGGAGCGAGTAGAGCTGCTGGTAGGTCGGATACTGCACGATGGCATGGTCACCGGGGCCCAGCAACGCGAAGAGGACGAGAAAGTTCGCGAGCGATGCGCCGGGGGTCGTGACAATATTCTCGATTGACAGCGGCTCAGTTGCTGCTGCTGCTGCAGAGTCTGAGTCTGCCTCCGAGTACAAGTCTGCGATTCGCGACCGCAGCGCACTGGATCCCTTCATGGGGCCGTATTCCATGGGCTTGGAGAGGATCGACGACCATGCATTCTCGACTTCATCCTTACTGTTGTCCGATAGAGGCGGGAGAAGGTCGTTGATGGAGATCGCGGAGCAGTACGAGTGAGCGAGACTGTGCTTTGCTCCTGCGCTGCGCGTCAGGATCCACTAGTGAGGCTATTGTGAGTTTGCTGTCTTGACACTGTCCGTGGGACGGTCTTACATGGTCAACTTCAAAGGGGTCGATCTTCACCATTGTGATTGATGTGCTGTGGATAGTGTTTGAGTCTGGGTAGAATAATGAATGAATGATAGATTTATATTTCAGATTTATAAGCGTCAGCTGCGGGGCAAGTGACACACAGTAAGAGTCATCGTGGATGTCGTGCGTAGGGCGTCCCAACACGAGATCTGCAGTTTCTTCACAAAATACATACATAACCTCCTCTTCTCATTTCATACTGAACTCGCTTCCCTCAATTCTCTCACCCATTACAATGGTCTTGCCAATCTTCTCCAAGTTATGTCTCTGTCCACCACTAATACATACATCCATATGGAAAACTTGAAGCTGGGAATGTGGACCAAGGTCAATGCACCCAGCATAAAATAACTAGGCTAATACTTATAGCAAGGGACTGAGAAGAAGTCGAAGCTAGGAAATATCTTTACAAGGGTGCAGATGTCCATGTCGTGGACATAAAACTTAGAGAACTCGTCTAAAACATTACTTACTGCATTCCTACTAGTGGTCTGAACCATTCTTTTACTAGCGCTGGAAACACTTTTGGTGCAGCATAAACAGGTGTTTTCCCCTAAGCTCAACTCCTCTCCTTCTGCAACCAAAAAAAGCGAAAAAGAATGTTTTGACCAAGGCGTGGTCTTCAAAGACGTGTATTACCCCGATTTCTGCTGCCTCGATTTATCCCAAGGCCACCACTCTTCCCGCCACCCAGTCGCGCTCCTCAGTAAGAGCGCCGCGTCCCCAAATCCAAAACAGGACTTCCTCAACAGCGCGAGAACCGCCGTTAGAGGCGTTACTACAGCGCCATGCACACCCGAAGAACTTCCCTCCGCCGCCAAAGAACTATCTAAGATTGAAGACCGGACATGTTACGGCGATACGATCGAAGAATCTTTACACGAGGACGGCCATCGCGCCTGGGGGTTCGTGATTTACCGCTGCAGGTACGACAGCAATTCCGACTGGGAGGCGTTTATGCGCCTTCTCCTCGCCGACACGGAAGAAATCGTCTACGCCAGTGTCGGTGAAAAAGACCTGCTGGACAACCTGGCCATTACAGTATTCGAAGACCGCGAGGCACTTGACGGCGCTACGGATGCTACCGTCCGTGAGCACTTCAGGGGATGGGCTGGGACCGCGCCGCGGCGTGAACAGGGGACGACGAGCTACGTCCAGCCCAGACGCCGGGTCATTTTTTCGCAGCGCTACCGGTACTGTCTGCAAGTGAGGCGCGAGGAACTCGAGTCTGTTCTCCGGCCGGTCGAGGGAGAACCTGGTAGTATTACCTCATCGGATCATAGCTTTGTTCGGCTTATCGACACGTACTGGGAACCGCAGGTTGATCCCGCGCTCGATCTAGAAGAAGAACACCAGCGGCTCAAGGCTGAGTCTGAGGGGAATGAGTGGATCTATGAAACGGATAGCCCGGTTGAAGGGTGTAGGGATTGGGATGTGGGCTGGATGAGGATTCAGTTTTATTGTGCTATGGTTGAGCTGTATGCTGTCTTGCGGGAGGACAATCTCTGGGAGATTAATTATCGTCATCCACCGAGTGTCGCATCCTTTGGCCAGGCGGCACCATGGTGTCTCTATTATGTTGTTCCTACTCTCCCTACATAGCCGCGCTTGACATCATTCACACAGTAATAAACTATGACAGGTCGTGGAAAACCCTCGAATGTGCACCAAGAACGAATTACACCGGCAGTAGAAAGCCAGCTAGAGACGCCGTAATCAGACACACGCCGAACCAGCTTCCCAGATCTATCTCCGGGTTGGTACGCCCTGTCCTCCAAAATATGGCCATTAAGACCGATAGTTCTCTGAGCAGGCGGAGGTGGCAGTTGCGGCAGATTCTCGATTTTGCTTTCCCACAAACTCAGTGCCGAAATAACCGAGTCAAACGTTTTTAAGTTTCTGCTGATTATTAGCAGCAATGTACATGCGCGTTGCTGCACGAATAACATCGATCAGGTTCTCCTGTGCTGCACCAGAGGCAACCTGGAAAGCCACCACCATGTCACAAGATTATCAATGCCGAGGTCCTCTTCAATATATTTCAACTGTTGTGCAATCTGCTGGAGCACTTCATTCCGTTTTACATGAACTTTGGAATGTGCGTTGTATTCGAAGACAGCGAAGCCCTAGTCCCCCAATGGCAGGGCGTGCGCCCAGAGCAGCAATGGAAGCGTGCCAAAGAGTCACCCAGAACTAGATTGGAATAGGTGGGAGAACCTTTGAAACTCCTGTTGAATCGACAATTCGTAGAACTGCACCGGATTGGAGAAGACCATTGATGGTGCATTGGATGAAGTACGTACTTGATCACTTGACGCTTCGAGTTGGGTCAGCTAGGCACAAATCTAGGTTGTAGAGAAGGAAAGCAAGGCTAAATAGAGTAAACCATTTTTTTCCGCCGGGGGTAGGTATGCTTACATCGAGAACGTGTTCCGAATGCATTGATGCTCCGCTTAACCCAGCTGGCAGGCGAACTTCCCGGCCCTATAGGGAATAGCTCCATTGCACGGCTGATATAGTAACCTGCCGAGGTCCGAAACGCTGTGCGTAGTAGTAATAGTATCTGTCCGGCGTTTCTGACACCAAACAGTTCACCAATAGACGGATAATTCAAGGCTATTGCTTTGATGGCTTTACTGCGTATACCGTCCTTGCCTGAAAAGCGGGTAGAAAGCGATGAGGTATGTTCCTCTTCATTAAATGCGCCAATATCCACAGAGCGCCGCTGTTGCACGGAGCCCTCATCATCGCCATCGACACTGCAGAAGGACTCAAGCATTTCACAGAGGAGGTGTTCCGCAGATGACAGGTTTCGGGGGCGCTTTGCTCACTGTGCAGCAGGCGAGCGACCTTCTTCCTCGACCCTAAACGTCGATCGGGGATCAGTATTCAATCTGTAGTTGTTCGAGGAATCTGGTTGAGCAAGAGAGGGGCATTAGAGTCTCACATCCGCAGGATGAGTAGAGTAGGAGTATCCATATGAGGAGGCTCTATCGATAGCCACTTCTGTATCAGCGCACTTTGCATTCGCACAGTCTCTCTGCCTGAGCTTCCGCTGACCCATTGGCAGTCCGGCAGATCAGGGTCAGGACAGCAGAATTTCTTCTGAATGCGGGTCCAGCAATTATCCCTCTTCGAGAACAGCTCTTTGGTACCCGCAGAGCAGGGGATATAGGCCGTTGGTCCTATCTAGCTATGGTAGTCTTTTTTGGACTATTGCTGGAGGGGCGTGACCTAATTCCGCCTCCAATTTCTTTTAAATATTTTTTTATATACTGCAGATACATGCTAGTAGTATTGTCCGGGACCATTTGTTAAATTTTTTTCAGGTGTTCAGACTAAGAAGACAGGCTCGATCAGTTGAATGAATCCTATCTATTGTCTAAGTGTCTAAAACACTATGCTATGCCGGGACAGCAATGATGGCGCACTGCATCCTAGGATCGTACTGAACAATCTCTACAATCTTCAATCCCGCCGCGTTGAGCAGAGTCTCCCACTCAGTCCGCGTACGCTCACAAGCGCCCAGCGCGGTGGCCATGACCATATCAAGCCACGCAGCTTGCCAGGGCACCTTGACGTCCGGCAGGGCGACATCGTCAATGACGATGCGAGAGTTGGGCCGCATGGCGGGGATGGTAGCCTTGAGGATCTTGACGCAGTCCTCGTCGGTCCAGTTGTGCAGTACGTGGCGGAAGTAGTAGAGCTTCGCGTGGACGTGCTGCGGCTGGAAGAAGTCAAAGGCCTGGAATTCGACTCCGTCGACCGGCTTCGCCCCCTGGACCACGTTCGCAGTATCTTGCACCACGACTCGTCCCAGCTGGGGGTATCGCTGGTGGAATATGGTCGCCTGCTGGCCGAATCCTCCTCCGATATCGACCAGGGCAACATCGCCTCGACCGGGCGGTGCCGCCGCGAACTCGTCCAGGACCGAAAACTTGTCCAGCCACTGTTCATCCCGGGTGACGGCCATGAAGTTCGACAGAGCCTCCATTCTATCGGGGAACTGATTCATCCACCCAAAGCCCGAAAGAGTAGTGTTGAACGCCTTTTGGAAGGCCGTCTCCATCTTTGAAA
Organism: Aspergillus ustus; assembly: GCA_000812125.1. NCBI lineage: Eukaryota > Fungi > Ascomycota > Eurotiomycetes > Eurotiales > Aspergillaceae > Aspergillus > Aspergillus ustus. The sequence continues at coordinate 98,334 of JOMC01000065.1, forward strand.
TCTCCGAAAGGCTCTTCTTCTCATTGAACCAGTCCGGTAGCACTTGCATCTGAGGGCCCATGTTGTCATGTCTGGTCTGTCAGTTTGGACCAGAGCTCCAGGAGAGTGCAACGTACACGTGGGCCACGGCACCGGGCACATTGGGGGCATTCAGAAAGGTAGTCATCCGATTCGCCTTGTACTCGTCAATTCCCGTCTGCTCTATCAGGCCGTACGCAGCTTGGGTACGAAGGACGCGTCCTGCGTATTCTAGTTAGAACAGGCCGCATAGTAGAGGCGTTGCGGGTCTCACGCAACATCGGCACCGACGCTCCGGAGCTCTGCACGAATTGGTCGATGGTAACAGGGGACTCTTTGGTTGCCAGGACCTTGAAGATATTCCAGTTGATACCTATCTTGGCCAGCGACACAATGAGTGGCTACAAGCCGGTTTCAAAGTCGTGTCAGTCCCGCGCCGTTGATATACATCTGGTAAGAACCACAGACTTACACCACTCGCCAGGCGGATGATCACGTCCCAGTCCGTATCGAAGGAAAAGGCGATGTCCTGAAGGTCATCACGAATTTGTCTTCGTTCATCTGCGTTGGCGTTGGCCCAAAGCTGCTTGATCTGCTGGCTAATGCTGTCCATTCTGAGAGATAAAGCTATCCACTGGTGAAGTAAATGCCCCTAGGATGCTTTCGGAAACGTAAAGGCCTTTTCGAACGAGTCCCTGCCTATGTTTTATTCCCTTGGTTCGGTCTGCGAATGTATATTCGCCGCTGGTTGTCACTGCTCGTGCCACGCCAGCCAGTCACACCACCGAGATCACTCGCCGGAGTCCGACCTATCAACGTGGTCTTAAGATCGCAGGTCCAACATAAAAAAAAGGAATATCAATATAGCATCAGTTAAAGGGCCGGGGATGCGAGATATGCACGCCGCGTTCGACCAACCACGATCATGGGAGTTTTCTCAATAATGCACGCCGAAGCTCAGTATAGAGTCGCAATCGTAGGCGGGGGGATCGCCGGTCTAACACTTGCTCTTGCTTGCGAGCGGCTAGGCATCACCTACATTCTCTGGGAAGCGAAAGCGTCTATCGGGAAGGACGAAGGCGCAGGCGTTGGTTTGCAACCAAACGGGCTGTCTATCCTTGACCAACTCGGCGTTCTTGAGGAGATTGAGGAGCTGTCCACCCCCCTCGGTGCCTGGCACCATGTGGACAACCAAGGAAATCCTCTCAAGACACAGTATATCATGCAGCAGTACGCAGCAGAGTATGTCTTTCAACGCCCCGTTGGATCGCAGCTGCTGACCAGCCCTTCTCCAGCTTGTCATACGGCTGTCTATTTTTCGCACGGAATGAGTTGCTGGGGAAACTGTACAAGCAGATCAAGCACAAAGATGCAGTGCAGGTGGCGAAACGAGTGGTGGCCGTCTCCAGCGATTCCAAATTTGCTACTGTTCGAGCAGAGGATGGCTCAACCGTGACGGCAGAAGTACTGATTGGTGCAGACGGGGTACACAGCTTCGTGCGAAGACACATTGATTGCATGACATCAACTCCATTGTTACCGTTGCTACCCGGCGAAAAGTGTATGTTAAGAGCGGCCCCTGATTTCGAAGCAAACCGCTGACAGTGCCCCAGCCTTGTCGTCCGAGTTTGCGTGTGTCTATGGAATCTCAGCCCCTGTTCCGGGAGTGGGTGCCGGGGAATCCTATTCGCTCTACTGCGAGCATGCAGCGGTCATTGCCTTTACGGGCAAAGGGGGCAGGCTCTTCTGGTTTGTGGTCGAGCACCTCGGGCAGGTCCTTCCATACGCTGAAACACCGCGCTACACGGCTTGGGACGCGGAAAAGACATGTCTGTCAGTGGCCCACCTACGAATGAACGTAACGGCATGTTTTAGAGATGTATGGGAAAATCGCACAGCCGCGTTCAAAGTCGGGATCGAGGAGGGGATGGCGCCGACCTGGGTTGCCAATCGGGCAGTTATTGTGGGAGACTCGGCTCACAAGGTGTGCTGTATCTGAGTCAGACTCTTCCTTTGCAGGCTAACACGGTGTAACCCAGATGGTGCCTGCTCATGCAATGGGGGCCAACCAGGCGATCGAGTCATCGGCGGCGCTGATCAACGAGCTGCACAGATTAATCAAAAACAACCCCAGCAGTCCAATCCCACACCAGGCGCTGCAAGAGGCGCTAGCTTCGTATACCCATCAGCGACAGAAACGCGTGCGACCGGTCATCAGAGCGGCGGGGATGGGGTACCGGTGGCAGCTCTCCCGCGGGCTGTCAGAATCGGCCAAAGCAGAACAGGTCAACGCATTGACGGACGCGAGATGGAGAGAGCAGATGTATGGGAGCTTCATGAAGGCGCCGATCGTCGAGGCGCTGGCGCTGACAGAAAGGGGCCAAAAGTGCCAGCAGGCATTGTCTCGCTTTGGCAGGAGCCGATTGCCCAATTAGACCCGACTCCAAGTGGAGCCTCTAAGATAACTTAATTCCAGTCGGGGGGTCGGAGACCGACTCTTCTCTCGTATCTCCAGATTGCGCCAAGAACAGAGGCTGGCGGGCTGCCTGCTGGACTGGTGGTGCTGCCTGCCAGACACGAAAGTATTTAAGACACACAAAGAGGTCACATGTTCGGGATGTAACACAACCACCTTCCTCCATCTCTTTGTCTTCTTCTTCTCCTCTTCTCTTCTTGCTCGCTCATCTCTCCATCATCAACACTGCTTCAATTCATCAGTTCCATCATCTATACCATCAATGTCAGCTCCCCAGAGTATATAGCCCCCTTCTCCGCACTCTTCTAACCCTCCACCAGATGCCCATCTCGCAGCACCCCCTCGTTCACTACGCCGCTCTCGCGTCCGGGGCTATCGCCGTCGTCTTCGGCTTCAATGCCATCTTCCGCCCCGAACACGCCATGACCTTCTTTGAGTTCGATTACCCAACCGCCCCCGCCGAGAAGTCCGTCATGGACAAGATCATGTACATCTACGGCACGCGCGACATCCTGTTGGGTCTGTCATGCATCATTGCGGGCGTTGCGGGCAACAGGAAAACACTGGGCTGGTCGATGCTCAATTTCTCCGCAATGGCCTGGGTCGATGGCATCATTTGCTACAACAACGGACATGGCCACTGGAACCACTGGGGATATGCCCCTCAGGCCACCCTCGTCGGCGCCCTGCTTCTGGGATGGTTTGATCGCAACTAGCTTGCTTTGATTTTGTGACTGCGTTCAGCTACGCGTAGCTGCTGTTCAAATTTTGGCCAGGCGTCGGGGAGTCGGCATTGGGGAATACGGATATCTAGAAAACATAATACAAAAGCTTCAATTGGGGCGGCTGCCCTGCACACAACACTTGTTTCTTCTTAAGTTCCCTGAGATCTACTTGGTCTTTCCGATCGCACTGGCAATTCTGGAAACTCCTCCCAGGCGCCTTCCACACCACACCACCGCACCCACCGCGTGAACACGCGGACAATCTCCTCGTCCTGCCCCATCTCCTCCCCAACCACTTTCCGAATCTTGTCGGGCACTTTGTACTGACCGCTGTCTAGCATGCGCTCGACGGAATCAAGGCCGAGATGGGCGATCGTGACAAAATGCTCCTTCCGCAGAGGGAAATCAGACCGCGGGTCCGGTAGGCTCTCCGCAAAGATCAACGCGCGAGTCACTTTCGAAATATGGCCATCGTCGCCGTACACACACGCGCGGTGGGCCAGATCCCCCCAGCCGTGACTAGGTCTCTTTGGAACATAGTCTGTGATCCGCTCCGCGTAGAGCTTCGGACACCCGCAACCTGCATACGTGGCAATGTCGCTCCAGACCTTCAGGTTCAGCAGCCGCGCCTTGTTTTCGCTCGAGATCCAATCTTGGTCGAGGAATGTTCGGTAGAAGATTGACAGTGTCAGAGTATGCAACATGACAAAATCTATTGCTTCTACTTTTCCTGGATGCTGCGCACCGCCGACCATGTATGCACAGGTGTGGACCATATCAATCATCTGTTTCTCCAGCTCTTCAGCGGACACACCACCGACGCGATACTGAGCTAGGTACGGGATCAGTTCGTTGCACACCCGGGCCAGCAGCCCATCGCTGATCTTATTGATAGGGTCGGTCAATTTCACCGCCGTTCTGATGACAGGGTCGCTGTGTACGTCTTCCATGACTTGGAGCATCGTCTTGGATGGGATTTCAGGATGCTCTTGAATAAGCTTTTCGACGGGGAAGAGAAATGAGTGCGGCCAGGGGTCGTGCACAGCGCCCGCGGCAAGCGCTTCTGCCACCACGAGAGGCTGCTTGAATTCAAGACCACACCCCAAGTGGATCATCGGATGGACGAACCCTGCAAAGCCGATTTAGCCTTGATAGCAGTAAAAGGGACCGGTCGCGTCTAACCGGAATGCATGCGCCCGAGGATATCTTCCGCGATGTCATCGCCCTTAAACATGTATTCGTTGACGACGTCGGGGATCCCGCGCTCAGCAATCTCATCCTGGAAGAAGCGAATGAAGCTGTCGTAGTAGCTGAGGTCCCCGATGCACTGCTTGAAGAAGGCGCGGTCCTTCATCTTTGCCACAACCGACGCCGGCCGATACGCCAGGAAGGCTTGGTATCCGATGTTGAGATCGTACATGGCCCGAATCTCGTCGGGGGTCCCGCCCAGCGCGTACAGCGTGAGCATGTGGTGGACGGTGTGGTCTGTTTTCTCAGCACTACTCTTGTCTCTCTACACATTCAACATCGTATACTCCTTAGGACTGAAGACATACTGTGGAACCCCACCACATCAAACAGCGTATGGTAGCGCGCATAGTTGAGCATCAAGAGCTCCGACACGCGGTCCGCGCTCTCCTGGGTCAAGCCGCCTACATTGGTCTGGCCTGGCGTCTCGGTCGCAGAGAGCTGGATGTTGTAAGGCGAGCTCTTGGACTCGGTCGGCCCCAACGGTTGCGATAGGAAGAACATCTTCGGCGTTGCCCTTGAGAATTACATATTGCTTCAATGCACAATATATTCCAGTCCATGGTGTACTTCGGAAAACGCACTTTACATCGCTCTACGAACGTCGCTCAGCGAGCAGCCGCAGCCCACATTTAGAAACCACCGAACCACCCACAGCACTAAAGTCTCAACAGCAACACGATGCCTCGCTATGCCGTGCTTGGGGCTACGGGAAATACTGGGCGGGCGATCGTCCAGGTACTGCTTGATCGAGGCTCCTGCCAAGTGCACGCGTACTGTCGATCACGGGAGAAGCTCCTCCGACTGTGTCCCGCCGCCGCCGACGCCGAGTGCGACCGGAAGCGGCTTTCGGTCTTCCAGGGCCGTCTGGACGACAATCGCATTATCGATGACTGCCTCCGCGGCGCCGACGCCGTGTTTCTGGTGGTCGCCATTGTCGACAATATGCCCGGATGCACGGTCGCAATACAAGCCGCCCACGCCGTCGTTGCCTCGTTGAGACGGCTCCAGACGGCGACGCCAGGGATGCACCTCCCGCGACTGGTCATGCTCTCCTCCGCCTCGCTGGAGCCCTCGTTTTGCGGGGACGTGCCCGCAGCCGTGCACTGGGTACTAAAGACCGCCGTTTCGCATTTGTATAAAGATCTCGAGGGCGCCGAGGCCTTTCTTCGTGCGCAGGACGACTGGTTGTCTGCCACCTTCGTCAAACCTGGTGGGCTCGTGCACGATCATGCCTTCGGTCACCAAGTTTGCCTCGACAGAGCACAAACACCGCTCTCGTTCCTCGATCTGGCCGCCGGCATGGTCGAAGTCGCAGATAATGTCGATGGGCGGTATCATATGCGCAGTGTGAGCGTCATTCCCACGGCGCAAGGGACGCGGTTCCCGTGGGATGGAGTTTATTACACGATGACGGGCCTGCTTTTCCATTTTCTGCCCTGGACCTACCGGTTTCTGGGGGATTACCCACTGCCTCCACCAGAGCGAGCCAAGACAGACTAGTTAGAAAATGGCAAACAATCCTCCCCTCCACTTGATCGTGTCATGGATACCCCACCAGGAGTCCACATTTGAGTTTGTACATATACCCGGCAGGGAAATCAGCAACGGTATAATTGCACCCTCCTTCATCGTTTTCCAGCAATTTCTCTTAGCAAGATGGAAGCTCTTTTCCAGCAGATCAAGGATGAGTTCGCCAAAAGCGACGAGAACGGCAAGCGCCGAATCCAGGGCCAGATCCGCGAGCTCCAAGCGAGCCTTTACTCCGATTGGGATGTGGTCATGCAGCTGAGCAGCGGCGTACGTATCAATACACTCTTTTTTTTTTTCTCTGCGAAACTCAGTCTGATGGTTGACCGGTCCAGCCGCTGCAAGTAGCTCTGACCAAAATTGCGATCGATCTCGATATTTTCCGCACGCTCAAGGAGAGCGAGTCGCCTGTGAGCCTGGCACAACTGGTGGAAAAGACTGGTGCTGCGCCAGGACTGCTTGGTTTGTCGACCTGAAATCTTTTTGGAGAGTTGTTTTTTCTTATAACTGGGTTAGCTCGTATCCTGCGCTTTCTGACCGCGTTCAGCCAGGTCAAGGAAACAGGCGCGGAGGAGTATACGAATAGCGCGTTGACAGATATCTTTTGCAATCCGGGCGCCTCTGCAATGCTCTCGTATTTGTATGCACTTCTCGATCTTTTGCAGCTCCGTGTTAACAAAGCCAGCTTTGACGTCTCCGGCCGCTGCACCCAGGCTCTCCCCGACTTCTTCGCCGACAACGGATACCAAGAACCCTCGTCCCTCAAGAACTGCCCTTTTCAAAAAGGCTTCCGCACCGAGGAGTCCATATTCGAATGGCTTCCGCAGAACCCCAAGCAACTCAAATGGCTCGGCCAAACGATGGCCCTCGAGCGCCCCACCGTCTGGGTCGACCACTTCCCCGTGCTCGAGTACCTAGGCGATTTCGCCGCGGCCGATAAGACGCTTTTCGTAGACGTGGGAGGCAGCATCGGTCACCAGGCGAAGGCGCTACGAGATAGATTCCCTACACTCCCCGGTAAAGTCATCGTGCAAGATCTTCCGGGAGTCGTCGCGGAAGCGCCCCCGATCGAAGGCGTCGAATTCGTCGGCTTCGATTTCTTCAACCCGCAGCCGGTGCAGGGCGCCAAATTCTACTACCTCCGACACGTCTTTCACAACTGGACCGATCAGTACGCAGTCGAGATCCTAAAGCAGATTGTCCCGGCGCTGGGTAAGGACTCGATTATCCTAATAGACGACCTTCTGATTCCCCCGACGGAAATGGCCTGGCAGGCCGGGTTTTTGGATCTGGCGATGATGGGCATGTTGGCCGGGATTGAGCGCACGCGGGCGCAGTTCGATGCACTCGTCGATCAGGCTGGGCTCAAGATCACCGAGATGTTCCCGTATGACGTGAATCAGGGGGCGATCCTTGTTGTTGTACCGAAGTAGATAGAGGATAGAGGAGCGAGTGTATTAGAGTCGGCCCGCCCGCATCGGCAATGGCACAGTTACGTATATGAGCGCTGAGTGCCGTAATACTTTACTTCCCTGTCCATCTTCTACTCTACACACTCTGTACGCAACACGATAAACCCAACATGCCAACATACGCCCTCCTCGGCGCCACGGGGGCAACGGGCTCCAGCGTCCTGCGCCATCTGCTCAACACCCACCGCGCCCCTAATGCAAATGCAGCTGCCACTTCCAATTCGAATTCCAACCCCAATCCCAGCCTGAACCTCAACATCCTCGTGCGCTCCAAACCCAAACTCCTCTTCACCTTCCCAACCCTCGAATCCCACTCCCACTCCCACTACCCCACGAATTCCTCCTCCCCCGGAATCCAAATCCAAATAACCGAAGGCTCCGCCACAGACCCAACAGCCCTCGACAGCGTCCTACACTCCGCCTGCATAATCTTCATGTGCGTCGCCACAAACGACAGCACGATCGGCCGCACCCTCACACAGGACACCGCATCCGCGATCCTGGCCTCGCTCCGCCGTCTACGACACTCGAGCAAACCAAGGAGTCTCTACGTGACGCCCACGCTCATCCAGCTGCGCTCCGCATCGCTAAACCCGCCGCTGGCGGCACAGGTGCCGCGCTTTGTCTCGCGGGCTGTGCGGTTCTGTCTCGCTGCTCAATACGCCGATCTGGCTGCTGCGTGCGCAAGCTATGAACAAGCTGCGCGGGACGAAAAGGGCCTGCTTGAGTACGTGCTCGTCGATCCGCCGACACTACATGATGCATTCGGGCACACGCCACCAACGGGGCATAGGCTTATCGAAGATAATGAGAAAGAGAGGCAGGCGATATGTCTAAGCTATGCGGATTTGGGCGTTGCGCTGTGCGAGGTTGCGGGTCGGGCGGGGGAGTACAAGGGCAGGGCTGTGGGCGTTACGGCGACGGGGGGTGTGAGGATGAGCTGGGGGGTGTTGGCGGGGTATCTTTTTCAGGGGGGAGTGACGCATTTGGTTTATAGGTGTGGTGGGGGGGAGAATGTGGTTGTTGTCGCCGGTTGTATTGTTTTAGTAGTTGTTGCGTGTCTGATAGTTCTGTAGTTGGCTATCTGTGAAACTGGATTGGAGCTGCTTCTCTGCATATGTACTAGGTAGCTAATACACTGAATCCATCCTCCTTCTACTCTTCCTTCTTTTCAATCAAGTACGAAAGCTGGCTGGCTAGTTCCCCTTGAGAATATCCGCCGCAATCTTCTCAGCCAGCGCATAAACCGTGGCCATGGGCTGCCCATCCAGCGCAAAGGGAAACGCACTCGCATCGACGACTCTCACCCCCTTGACACCCCTAACCCTGGCCTTGGAATCCAGCACCGCATTCGGATCACTCTCCTTTCCCATCGCACACGTGCCCACACCCGCGTAATACGCATCCGAGGTCTCGGCAATGTAATTGAGGATCTCCTCGTCGGTCTGGTAGTCGAACCCGGGCAGGAGCTCGGTCCCGTCGATGACTTCCTGCATCGTCTCGGAGGCAACGATCTCGCGGCACCGGCGAAACGCTGCGACGGCCATTTCCTTGTCGCGCGGGTCGACCAGCCACCGCGGGTCCACGATCGGGTTGTCGGCTGTGTCGGTCGAGTTGATGCTCACAGTGCCGCGGCTGAAGGTTGCGAGGAGGGCCGCAGACATGCTGAAGTAGTTTTTGCCGTCGTATTGAGGTACGAATGTATCGTCGAGCGCGATGTAGGAGAAGGTCGGCCAGTCTTCGGGGAAGGCCTTGTCGATATCCGCCGATGTCTTCTCGGAGAGTGTACCAGGCTGGTGCTTCTCGAAGGCGAAATAGTCCTGCCCCGGGTTTGTGAGCAGGCCCGACCGGAAGTTGTTGTATTCGTAGATCGACCGCGGGAGCGTCTCCTTGCTCCCCATCAGCTGGCTGTGGCTCTCGACTTTAACGGGGTTTGTGGGACCCAGGATGATGGTGTCCTGCATATTCTGGCCGACGCCGGGGAGATCAGACAACACGGGGATATCGAGCTTTTCGAGCGTCTCTTTCGGTCCGATGCCCGAGACCATGAGCAGCTGCGGCGAGCGCATGAATCCAGCAGAGAGAATCACCTCCTTCTTCGCGCCGATCTGCCACTCGAAGCCACCGGTGTTGATGACAACGCCCGTCGCGCGCTTCTCGTTGTCAAAGAGGATCTTCTTGACGAGCGTGTGCGTCAGCACATTCAGATTATTACTTGTGCGCAGCGCTGCACGCAGGTAGCTCGTTGACGCCGTCTCCCTGCGCCGCGTGCGCGGGTTGATGGTAAACGTGGCATAAGAGCGACCGATGAGCTGACCATTCGAGAAGCCCTGCGCGACAGGGAAGCCGAACTTCTCGAGTGCCTTGTCGACCCACGAGGAGATGGCATTTGTTAAATAGGGGTACGCCACTGGGACGGGGCCTTCTTCCTCTGAGCCGTTCGAGGCAAAGACTGTGAAGTCGGTCTGGGTAGTCGCGTTGGATGGACGGGCGTTCGTCGAGGGCCCGGAGAACTGCGTGCTCTTTTTGAAGAAGGGGAGCCAGTTGTCCCATTCGTAGCTGGCGTCGCCGACTGTATCGGCCCACATCTTGTACGCGCCTTTGGAGCCGCTGTTCGATTTAGCATCCATATGCGAGTATGGAGAATGAGAATGTAGTACCGGTAGTAGAGCATTGCGCCGCGGGCAGTCGATCCTCCGAGTGTCTTTCCCTGCATGTAGAACATCTTTCGATTCGCCAGGCCCTGGTACTGTCAGTCGTCATATCTCAATCAACCATATTGAGAGGGAAATGAGGGAATACCGGCTGCGCCTCCGTATACTGATACCAATCAAAAAGCGGATTCTTGACATGGCCATTATCAAAGAAATAGTTAAACAAGAACATGGGCACCTCGGTCGCATTGCCCGCCTCAATCTCATAAAACCCACCGGCCTCAATGACCGCAACGGAGTTCGATCCATCCTCGGACAGCCGGTGCGCCATCGCAAGTCCCGCCGTGCCGCCGCCGACAATCACATAGTCATACGTCTGCCCGGGCCAGCCGTACCAGCCAAAGTGCGAGCTGAGCAGATCGCGCGCCTGGATGCGGCCGTCCATCGCGGCGGCTTCGTGGCTGTCGGGGGAGCCGAAGACGGCCTCCCATTGTGTGCTCAGGAGCGAGGACTGGCCGGCGAGGAAGCCCAGTGCGGGCACGCCGGCGAGGGCGAGGAGGGTCCATGGAGGCATCATGGGGGGCTATGTGAGAAAGGAAAGGAAATGGAAAGTAAGGAGCATTCTTGTGTTCCCATGGAGAGGAAATAAATAGATAAACGGCTATTCCGCAGCAGATGCGTCTTTGCGATGCGCGTTGTCGGGGGCCTACGTCTCATCCTGGTCAGCCCGATCGCTTTCCGAGCGTTGCACGGCACTCGGTTATAAGACGGCGCGTAAGGACCAGTCTACAGATCATCCAGTTAGAGACAGACAGGGCCAGAGAGACAGGTATTCCGGTCGTAACATGACAATGACAAACGATGTTGGAGTCGAGGCCATCGCCGTCATCACCGGCTCCTTCCTGTCCGGTACGCAACCCCCTTTGGTTGACATTTTCCCGGCGAGAATAGGTAGAGAAGACGAACTAACAAATGCAGGAGCCATGATGAGCGTCTACCTCCTCGCCATTCCCTCCCTTTTCGAAACAACCACCGACCCCGGCCACCTGGTCCGACACTGGCACCGCATCTTCATGAACGGGCACATCAAGGGCCCCATAATCAGCCTGACAACAACAGCACTATACGGGCTCGCGGCACTCGCTAAATACAACGCGGGGCAGAAGTGGGGTGTCTTCGCGACAGCGGGCGCGACCACGATCGCCATGGTCCCGTTTACGCTGACGATCATGGCGTCGACGAACGAGGCGCTGTTCCGCATGGAGGCGGAGGTGCAGAAGGGGCGGAACCCGACCTGGGGCGAGGCTGAGCGGCTGGTGAGGAATTGGAGTCGGTTTAATCTCACGCGTGCGTTTTTCCCGCTGGCGGGGGCGGTTTTGGGGTTGTTGGCCACGTTGAAGCTGGTTTCGTTTTAGAGGAATGAGTGTAGCTTCGGTGGCACTGTAGGATGGACGGTGCGTAGGGAGATGATGGCAATCATGTCGTCGGTGTGAGCGCGTTCCAGGCATTCTCTAAGAACAAGAATAAGGACAGTATCCTAACGGTTGTATGCATTCTATTCCAAAGTAAATAATCACTACCTATAGCACTATTCAATAGTGTAAACGCCTTCGCTGTCCGAGCATTTGCATAAGTAAAGCCTGAAGCTCGTATCCTCTGCTTGCAACAACTTGCTTATACACAATTTGTTTATATACGATTTCCTTGCATACGATCCCTTTTCTATACGAACCGGTGCATGAGCACTCCAGGCGAAGCGCCTACTATTCTCAAATCGAACAGGCATTCCTAAAGAACCACCAGCACCAGCACGATGACCACCCTCTCCCTCCCGGCGCTCGTCGCCCTCGCAGGAGTCGGCTACGTGATCACAACCCTAATCTACAACCTCTACTTCCACCCACTGGCCTCATACCCAGGCCCCCTCCTCTGGCGCGCGAGTTCCCTCCCCTGGAAACTCACTCTGCTCAGGGGAACAATGCACCACGACCTCATGAGCTACCACCAGAAATACGGCTCCGTAGTCCGGATCAAACCGGACGAAATCAGCTACGCAAACGAACAGGCCTGGCGCGACGTGCACGCGCACGTCCCCGGGCGTCCCGAGTTCCTCAAGGATCCGATCCGGCTGCCGCTGGCGCCGAACGGGGTTATGAGTATTCTGGTTAGTGACACGCGTAATCACGCGCGGTTTCGCAGTTTGTTTGGGCATGCGTTTAGCGATAAGGGGCTGCGCGCGCAGGAGCCGACGATTACGCGGTATGCGGATCTGCTGGTTGAGGTGCTGCGCGAGGTATCCGACAGAAATCAATCAGTCGAGATGGTGCGGTACTTCAACATGGCGATATTCGACAGCATCGGGGCGCTCTCATTCGGCGAGTCGTTCAACTCGCTGCGCGATCGCGAGCTGCATCCCTGGGTCGACGCGATCCACAAGAACCTCAAGAGCGTGGCGATCTCGCATGTGCTGCGCAGCATGGGGGTCGAGTTCCTCACACCGTACGTGCTGCCGCGGGAGCTGCGCGGGAAGCGCGCGGAGAACTACAGCTACGCGATTGAGAAGCTGAAGCAGCGGATGCAGAAGACGGGGGATCAGGGGGACTTCTGGGACCGGGTGATTGTCAAGAGCGCGGATGGGAACACGGCGGGGGATGGGATGAGTCCCGGGGAGATGCTAAACAATGCGGCGGTGATGGTGGTCGCGGGGTCGGAGACGACGTCGTCGACGCTGTGTGGGTGTACGTATCTGCTGTGTCGCTTTGGGAAGGTGGACAAGGCGGCCGCCGAGATTCGGGAGGCGTTTGACAAGTCCGAGGATATTGACCTCATCTCCGTCTCTCGGTTGCCGTATCTCACGGCTGTCATCGATGAGACGCTGCGCATGTACCCTGCTGTGCCTGGACAGCCGCCGAGGGTGGTCCCCGAGGGGGGTGCGACGGTGTGCGGCCAGTTTGTGCCGGAGGGGGTACGTACTCCTCCTTCCCTTGTGTGTTGTAGGTACTGACAAAGTAGATGCGCGTCGGCGTCAGCCATCTCGGGACATATTACGCCGACTACAACTTTACGCACTCGCGCAAGTTCATCCCCGAGCGGCATCTGCAAAAGGCAGAGGAGCCTTTCCTGCACGACAACTACGCCGCGTACCAGCCCTGGTCCGTCGGTGTGCGCAACTGTATTGGGCGTAATCTGGCGTATGCGGAGGTCAGACTGACTCTGGCTAAGCTGCTGTGGCACTTTGACATTACTCTCGATGAGCAGAAGACCGGCGATTTTCTCGACCAAAAGATCTGGTCCATCTGGGCGAAGAGAGAGCTGTACCTCTCGTTCAAGACGAGGAAAGTGTGACTGCGATGACATGGCTATAGCCAGCTTGCACCTGTTCTTGGATCGATAATTAGTTGACTGAAACTTGAATGTGTCTCTCTACGCATATAGCAAACCAAGATTCTTCTCTCCACCATCCCTAATTATGCTCCTGCTGCCGTAAATCAAGGCCTGTATATGTTCTGCCATCCACTACATACATTAGTCTGCACTCTATCTTCATAAATCATGTTAGTCACTCAAAGCACTAGCCTGCTAATCATCCCACTGTTATATCTCCCCCAATTTAGTTAGTAAATCCTTCAAAGGCTGACTGCCAGTAATCTCCTGCACAAGCCGAATGTAGGGCACATCCACAGCAAACGGCTTTCCAACCACATTTGGAACCCAGCGCCCAACCAACTCTGAAAGCTCCAGGTCTGAGATTCGCAGGTTGCGTCGCAGATACTGTCGGTAGTTGTCAATATGGCCACGGAGCATCTGGGAGTGGAAGGGGATATCCACGCCAGCAAGTGGGACAGTCGCACGGCCGCGAGTCAGCTGCGTCTGGCCGGTGATCTTCTGGGCCTGGGCCATGTGGTGATGAATAGACCTCTTCCAGCTTTCGGTACTCTCCAGGGCAGTTGATGTCCCGAACTCATCACACATCTGGCCCAGGACAAACAGGGTACGAATCTAACAAAGCGTCAGCTATTGCGGGTAGACAGATTCAAAAAATCCAGCGTACATTTCCTGCGCATACGTATTGTCGAGAGCGCACATTATGGTTGACCACCTCTAAGAGAAGACCCGTCTCCTTGCTGATCATGCGTACAAGGTCCATGAGGTTTCGCTCGCCAAAGTCTATAATAGCCACAGTTAGTGCCATCTCTTGCAGTGTCAGGGGATAGTACCTGGTCGGACACGACAAGGGTCAGCAGCAATCATTCCGTACTCTGTCCGTCCGTTGGCATCCCGAGGCAAAGCATTCTGCATATTTAGGCCACGGTAAAGAATCAACGATAGAAGCGCCTCAAATGGCATAAAGGTAGTGCAAGCCCCAAGTGCACTGTACTCGCCCAATGAATGCCCGGCAAAGAGAGACGATGCCTGTACTACACCCTGTGCCTGTAAATGAGCATATTCGGCCATCTCCATGACCGCCAACGCAGGCTGGGCAAATTGCGTCGACATGAGCAGTCCCGCAGGGTAGGAAAAGGTGTAGGACCGAGAGCTCGCGGTCAGGCCAGGGAGCATGCCCTTGTCCGCCTCTGAGCCAGCAGCCATAGCCAGGTAGTTTGCGCGAATTTGCTGCCCACGTCTCCCCCCAAAGTGGACGGTGAGGGTGGATGGATTGTCACGCACAATGTGCAGAAGTGACAAGCCTGGGATATCCATTAGCCACTGTATTGTAGCTTCCCCCACCGGTTGGAACACTCACCGTATTGAGCTTGAAAGTGCCGCTCTGCCCTGTCCCAGATCGCTTGGGCGGCCTTGTGTGTCCCGTAGAGCCCCATTCCCATTCCCTTCTCTTGGGTTCCTTGGCCAGTAAAGACATAAACGGTTTGTGACTGGTCGATTGTAGCCTCTGCGTGCATGACTTGATCCCCAGTAAGCTCGTTTACAACCTTGACGTTCACGATCATCAGCCCTTCCTCCATAGCGCGGTGTTGCACCTCCATGCGCAGGCGGTCTCGAGTTCTGACTATGCCATCAAAAGATGCAGTCCACTTGCGAAAGCGAGAGCGTTCTGTATCCCCAATCATCCACTCGAAAATGCGTCGCACTGTGGCAGAAAGATGCATTCCGTGGACCACTGGCTGTCCGCGACCGGCAAACCGGGAAAAGAGGGGGCAGGTATGAATTGGGTTCGTATCGTGAGAGACACTCGCATAGAGCTCACTACTCGACGGGGCAGCAAAAGAAATGACCGAGTCGCCGGTCCAGCCGGGGTTTTGCAGCGACTGACGAGATTGTCGAGGAGCCCCTTGTCGGTTCAGGAAGTCCATCACAGGATTGACTCGGCAGCCTCTATCTTCCAGATATACGCGGCCAATGGTCTTGCCAGGTGAATGGTTTGACGAACCATGATCAGGGACTAAAACCACCGAACCCGCGACCTGCAGTGAGTTTGGTGCCCCGGATTGATCATACCCGGTCTGCGTGGCCAGTCGAAAGGCAATAGTCTTACCGAGCAGATCACGATGCGGTTCTTCTAACGAGAGCCACTTTCTACTCAGTATTACCTGGAGTAGGAGAGGTGAGCTAATGTGCACCGTCATCTCTGGCTCGTCAACCGAGCGGAACTGCGGGCCTGAAACGTTCTGAGGACGCCGTTGGATGACGAATACTGTGCGAATTTGGACGACAGGTTGTCGCTCTCTGTATATCCCAGCTGTGACCTCGACCCGTTGCCCAGTGCGATCGATTGTGCGTTCTGTGATGCGAGAAGAGGTTTGCACAGTGTCGCCGACATGTAAGGGACGGGCACCAGATACACGACGAATGGATATTGACTGGTGAAGCAGTTGTAGGGGATCCCCATCCAGATCTGGAAGCAGCACCGGTTTTGTAAGTGCTGTCCAGGCTATGACGACTGCGTAGTCTAGAGGGACAATCCGGCCCTGCGCATCCCAATCTCGACATTTCGCCGGTCCAGTCTGCCTGACCACAGCCAGGAAATCCCTCACGTTATCGTTTTCAATGGCCATCTGCTCTCCTGTAAATTCAGAGTTCATTCCAGATGCTGATATTCCCGACTTTGGATCGCCCGACCAGAGTCCCGTGTAGAGCTGTCGAACGCGCTTCAAGTACTCCTTTGAACAAATGCATAGACAGCGGCCCTCAACCCTGCATTTAAACTCCAGCGACAGTCCCGTGCCGGTGATGCTCTTCCCGACGCGATCGAGCAGCGCCACAGAAATTATGGCATTGTCGTGTTGGAACAGCTCCAGGGCAGCCCGAATTTCCCGATCATGTCCCGAGTGATAGAGTGTAATTTCGTGCACGCGACCATCAGCAATCTGGACTTCAACAATGTCGGCGGCCTCCGGCTGGAAAGCATCTCGTATGGGGTTTCTGATATGACTTTGCCCTAGCACTACGTATGGGTTGATGAGCGCTGCACGGGCCCAGGCGCAGTCACCGACCACATGCTCAGCAAGGGCTTCGGGCGAGGGTAAAGCAGGGCCAAGGAGTTGATATCGACGTACAGAACCATCCTGGGATATTCGAACGCCTGGTAAGATGGGGCTTCTTTGATCGGGATTGGGGCACGTTAAACTGTCATCATCGTCACCTTGTTGTCTCAAGATTTCGAGATGACGATGGCAGATACGATCCAGAATCAACTTTGCCGGTTCGTCACAGGCCGTTGAATGGCGCGCAGCCACGGGGCCTTGAATGATACAGATCCGCTGCACATCTTGATCTGGCACGGCATCGATATCCTCGGACTGCCATAGGGAGTCCTTCTTGAACCATGTCTCGAACTGTGAGTCGAGGCGAGGAATGAACGGGACTGGCTTCTGCCCGGGACGACGAAAGAGAGCGAGAAGAAAGGCCACATCTTCGGGGTGGAGTACCTCATCAACTTTGGCTCCGTACGCTGCGTTGAATGCGATCTGCATTTCTGTTGGATCATCGCTGGACTGGAAACCAGACCCGAAGCGCGCCTGAGCAATATAGAGGAAGTCATGAACAAGAACGCAGTAGGATGCGTGAATCCATCGCTTGAGATGCTGGACATAGGTCAGTTGAGAGAGCCGACGAAGGACTTGACCATAAGTCATATCCTCAATCTCAACTGCCTCGCCGCTGTCTATCATGGCAAACCAGGGCCTGGCGTAGTCTCGGTTCAGCCGGTTTATGATATCGTCTCGGTTCTGGCGCAACTCCGTTCGTAGCCGGTCTGTGTCACGGATTGAGAAGAATTTCCGATCAAACTCATGCCATAAACGCATCCCCCTCGTAGCCAGCACATGCATTGGCTGGCCCATCTCCGAAATGACTGAAATCACGCCTCCCACCTCTCGCTGCTCTGAGCGAGTCCACTCGGCAGTCCCATCATCCTCAATTCCAGCAGCGCCGACAATCAGCTCCTTAGCAGGCAGCGAGGTTTTCGCCTCACGCGCGACCATCATGCGGCTCCCGAGAAGCACTCCGTCAAAGGGCATGGCAGGAAGCCCCAGTGCTTCCGACCATGAGCCTATTAGATATGGCCATGTATCTTCAGCACATCCAAGTCCACTACCGGCAATAAGGACCACATTGTCACATTCTCTAATCCGAGAGTACCGCTCTATGATGGGCTGATGAACATCTTCGCAGGAGTGATGCCCTCCAGCCCTGCCCCCAGTCCATTGTAGTCCGATCGGAAAACGAGGGTGTTGCCGTGCGATAGAAAGCACTCGATCGATAGCATCAACAGATCCTGGTTTGAACCAGATATGGGCAAGGCCCAGCGACACAATCCATTCTTGGACCACCTCGGGCGACGGAATGCCCGCACCGATGGTCAGCCCTTCTACAGGTAGACCTTCGTCGATCAGGTCGCGCAGAAGCGTTATCTGCCACGTCAAGGACTTTGGAGACGCGTAAATGACGTTGCATGTGATCGACCGATGCACAGGGATGAGGGAGGCGAGTCGGCGGAGGGCAGCCTCCATTTCTGTGCGACGGTGGTAGCCTCCACAGGCAAACTCCACATGATACCCAGCTTGCATGATGGCAGCCACTAGCTCTGTAGAACAGGTTGTAGGTGTCATTCCAGCGACCATGACCGGCGGCGTTCCAAGCAAACGTGTCATTTTAGTCTCAACGTATGTCCGTCTATCCTCTGTGTTCTGCTCCCGAAGCCGTGGTCGAAACCTTCTGCACCACGGCTGGACGGAGGCAAAACCCCCTCTTGTCGCGAGCGAAGATAGGCTTGATGAAAGGGATCGGCCCGACAGATGCACAACACGGACCCCTGTTCCATCCATGACCTCCTGCACAAGGGTACCGACTGGACCGGGTCCGAGCGAAAGGACATGTGTTGCACGAGACAGCTGGCGGCAGGCTATAGGCCAGTCAACCTGCTCAATTGTCACAGCCTTGACGAGTGTTTCAATAATGTCATCTGGCTCCACGGTCTGTAGGTTTTTCACCTTTCCATCGACGGTGCAATAGATCGGTATTGCCATGTCGCTGGTCAATCGAAGCTCCGTCAGGGCGTTCTTGACGTACGTAGTAACAGGCTCAAGGATCGGTGAGTGATATGGAGCTGATATCGGGAGGAATTGGACGTCGACAACAGGCCGGCGGCGGTTGAAGTGCACTCGCGTTTGGTCCAGTGTTGGTGGTGCTTTGACTGTCCGTAGCGCCAGACAGACTCTTCGCAAAGCCTGCGGTGACCCGGCAATGACGCATTTGGAGCGGGTATTCACGAGTGCGAGATGGGAGAAAAGGGAGTCGTCATTTCGCTCGTTGTTTAGACGTTCGATCAGATGGCGCAAGCTGTTGACGTCCAGGCCAGAAATACTCAGCAAGTACGATGGCTGGCCTTCTTCGTGGTCAAGACTATCAGCGACCTCGTGTGCGGAGAGTGTGCTCCCCGGAGCGGCCACATGCGATTCGAGACCAACCCAAAAGGACAGCTGAAGGGCAGAATCGACGGCTGAGTAGAAGTCCGGCCAGCCGGAGCCTGCTTGAGCGATGGCAGCAGCAGCGAATACTCCCTGGGAGTGACCGATAACGCCATCCAGCCGGTCACGGAGTTGCGTGGGGTCGAGATGGAGGGCATGGGCGGCGAGGGCGTAGTGCAAGAGGCTGAGAAGAGTGTTGATGGGGAAGCTGTAGGGGGAAACAGCGAGCTGGTCGGTTGCTGGGGCAGAGGCAGAGTCCTCGAGCCATGACTGTAACTGGAAGTCACGGTCATAAAAGAAAAGGGAACGATGGGGGATGCCCGCCAGACCTTCGAGTCGACGGGCAGCAGAGTCAATGATGTGCTGAACAGGGAAGCAGTCTCGATAGGTACGAGAGAGATGAGCCAGCTCGTCCAGGCCCGTGAGGTTGCTGGAACCCTGGCCACCGCAACAAGCAGCGAGACGAACTCGACCGGCGTCAGTGGCCTCTAGAAGGCCAGCTTCCTTGTCAGCGCTCTCGAGAGTCATTCTTCCCGCTCCTGCTCAGGTCCCAGAATCGTATCCATCGAGCAAGTGTCAGGGGCAGGCGCAGTATATCGATTGCGGGCTAAAACTACGGACTAGACGGTGGCAAGTGGGGGTCGCCTGACGGTCAATCGGGCTACGGACGTCGGAGATCGAGTCGCACGCTTTTTTAGGGCTTCGATGCCCTGTTCTTGATTTGTAAATCAAGCCAAAAGAACAGCGATGGGCGTCCACTCGATGGAGCGGGCGATAGGCTATGAGCTGCTCGTTGAACTGCTAGCGTGCGGCCTCCCGTCTCTGAGTTACGGTGCAAGCTAACAGATTCCAGCCATCAATTCGCCTTTCCTGTGCAATGGTATGCTTGCGTCCGCGGCTGGCCCCCAGAAGCAAGACTGACGTTGAGAGCAGGATCGAAACCCAGAGTACGTTGCTGCGAGAAGCTCGCCGTTTCGTAGAATTAGGGCCAGCCAAGACTCTGCTGGGACTAGCCCAGAAGACAATCGAGCAGAGACCAGGCCAAAACGTGCAACTACTGGCTAGTACGCAGGATCAACAGCAGCTGTGCTATGTCTACGAGGAGCCACCGGAGGACTCGACCATCGATGAGAGCATAGTCGAGACCCCGCAGACCAGCACCATTCCGGAGCTGCCCACAGAGCCGGCAGCCGTGGCGGTGCAGACGGTCTCTGATTCAGTCTTGACAGCGATTAGCATCCTCAGGGCATTGGTTGCACGCAAGCTCCGCAGGTCGGCAACCGAGGTCGATCCCAGCCGGTCGATCAAAGAGCTCTGTGGCGGTATGTAAGCCCTAGTCCAGGTTTGTGCAGTCGGTTGTGGCTCACACCCTCCAGGCAAATCGACGCTGCAAAACGAACTGATTGGCGAGCTGGGCAGCGAGTTCCGGACCTTGCCAGACCGCGCCGAAGATGTCTCCCTGGCCGACCTGGATGCCGCTTTGGGCGAGGTCTCGCTGGGGCCTACATCAGCTGCTCTGCTTCAGCGAGTCTTTACCGCGAAGATGCCCGCTCGGATGACGATCCCTGCGGTTCGTACGCGCCTAGCTGCGGTCTGGGGCCTTCCTGTGCACCGTCAAACAGCGGTCTTGGTCACCGCGCTGGCAGCCGAGCCTCAGTCTCGCCTGGCCTCTTTTGAGGCGGCACATCAGTATTGGGACGGGTTGGTAGAGCAATACGGACAGTCAGTAGGACTTGCGTTACGAAGAGGAATCCCTCAAGTAACGACGGGCAATGCTACAAGCGGGAGTGGGGATAAGCCCAGTTCTTTCGCCGAATCAGCCGGTATTAGCACGCTGGCAAAAAAGCAATACGAGGCCCTTCGGCAATATCTCGGTCTTTCGCAGCCGGGCACAGAGGCTGAAGATACTCTGGCAGCTGAGCTGCAGCAGAAAGTTGACTCGTGGACGGCGGAGTTCTCAGAGGACTTTCTGTCTCGTGTGCTACCCTGCTTCAATGCCCGAAAAGGCCGATGGTATCGTGATTGGTGGAACACAGCTCGCCAGGAGCTTCTGACCCAGTGTGAGCGAGTCAATGATGTGGACAGCGAGCTGCAAGAGAGCCTGTGCCGACGATCTGATCCTACGCTTGTTCGGATTGCCCAAGCGCATCCTGGAGGAAAGGGCCTGGCAGCTGCCCTCAGCCTTGCGCTTGAAGCGCCTGCTACCATTCGATTAGCAGACTTGGCCACTTTCTCACCTCGTACAATTGTGACGTCTTCTGGTGACATCGAGTGTCTCGAAGAGCCGCGACATCCTCCTCAATTCTCAGAATACTTTGCCCAATGGATCCGGGTAAATAACAGCACCGGCGTTGTGCAGTCTGAAGGGGCCGATCACAGTGCTTCATTCCTAGACAGCTTGTCTCACGGCAGCCAGGATGGCGTTTCGTTTGTTGATCGAACCTACCTTATCACAGGAGCTGGACCTGGTTCCATTGGTGCCCATGTGGCTCGTCGTCTCCTGGCCGGTGGTGCCACGGTCATTGTGACTACAAGCCGTGAGCCTTTTTCTGCAGCTCCCTTCTTCAAGACATTGTACAACGAGTGTGGAAGCCGTGGATCGCGGTTACACTTGGTCCCTTTCAACCAAGCCAGTGTGGTGGACTGCGAGCGCCTCATCAACCATGTTTACACAGACTTGAGTCTAGATCTCGACGCCATCTTACCATTTGCGGCCACCACTCAGGTCGGTGCCAATATTGACGGGCTCGATGCGGGTAACGAAGTGGCATTGCGTTTGCTGCTGGT
This sequence comes from Aspergillus ustus, assembly GCA_000812125.1. Lineage (NCBI taxonomy): Eukaryota > Fungi > Ascomycota > Eurotiomycetes > Eurotiales > Aspergillaceae > Aspergillus > Aspergillus ustus. The sequence continues at coordinate 120,171 of JOMC01000065.1, forward strand.
CAATGTCCTGCGCCTCTTGGGATTCATAGTCAGCCAAAAGCGAACTCGCGGGATTCGCTGTCGACCAACGCAGGTTGTGCTCCCCCTCTCGCCCAATCATGGAATCATGGGCGGCGACGGTCTGTATGCCGAGTCGAAACGCGGTCTAGAGACGTTGCTGCACCGCTTCTACTCCGAATCATGGGATGGAGAGCTATCGATCTGCGGCGTGAACATCGGCTGGACGCGATCTACGGGCTTGATGACAAGCAATGACCTCGTTGCTGAGACGGCCGAGCAGGGAGGAGTCCTGACCTTTTCGGGGAGTGAAATGGGAGATCTCGTCGCGCTACTCCTCAGCCCACCTTGGGTTGCACTTTCAGAGGACGCACCAGTCGTGGCCGACTTTTCCGGAGGACTTGGTGGCTGGCGCGACGCCTCGACGCATTTGGTTGCCGCTCGTGCGAGTCTGCAGCAACGCGCTGAGGTTGCGCGAGCCATTGCGCAGGAGGATGAAAGAGAGGCTCGAGCTCAGGGACAATCTGCAAAATCTGAAGCCGTGCGTCCACGTGTCTCGCTCAGGGTCGGCTTCCCAACCTTACCAGACTACGAATCGCAAGTGCGGCCACTGCAGCATCATCTCACGCCCGGCCTTGCTCCTACGGATGCGGTGGTCGTTGTCGGTTTCGCCGAGCTTGGCCCTTGGGGCAGCGCGCGGTTGAGGTGGGAAATGGAGTCGCAGGGACAGCTTTCGTCGGCCGGATACATCGAGATGGCGTGGCTGATGAACCTCATCCGACATGCGGATAAGTTAGGCCCCAGTGGACATTATGTCGGCTGGGTAGATGCGCAGAGTGGCAGTCCAGTGGCAGACACTGATGTCCCAGCGCTGTATGGTGAACGCATCCGGTCCCAGGCAGGGATTCGCCCTCTGCCATCAGATAGACGAGAGGTTTTGCAGGAAATCGTGCTAGACGAGGATCTACCTCCTTTCGAGACAACGCGCGCAAACGCCGAGGCTCTGCGCCAGCGACATGGAAGCCACGTTAGGATCATCAGCAATGGTGCGACGGACAAGGACGATCCATCCGGTACATGCCAGGTCCAGTTCAAACACGGCGCCACCATCCGCGTTCCCAAGTCTGATATGAGTGCACAGGGAGTCGCCGGTCAGTTGCCGACCGGGTGGTCACCCGAGAAATACGGCATTCCATCAGATATCGTACAGCAGGTCGATCCGGTCACTCTGGTTCTTTTGTGCTGCGTCGCCGAGACGTTCTATAGCGCCGGCATCTCGGATCCCATGGAGATCTACGAGCACATTCACCTGTCCGAACTGGGGAACTTTGTCGGCTCGTCCATGGGAGGGGTGGTAAACACGAGGGCACTCTATCACGACGCTTACCTCGACCAGGATGTTCCCTCTGATGCGCTTCAAGAGACGTACCTCAACACGGCCCCCGCCTGGGTCAATATGTTGCTGCTCGGTTCCGCTGGTCCGATCAAGACTCCGGTGGGCGCCTGCGCCACTGCTTTGGAGTCCATTGATTCGGCTGTTGAATCCATCCACGCAGGCCAGACAAAGATGTGTCTCGTTGGCGGCTACGATGACCTTCAGCCTGAAGAGGCAGCGGGGTTCAGACGCATGAAGGCCACGGTATCTGTCAAGGACGAAGAGGCACGAGGTCGAGCACCCGGCGAGATGTCTCGGCCGACCGCTGCCAGCCGTGCCGGGTTCGTCGAGTCCCAAGGTGCTGGTATCCAGCTGCTTTGCCGCGGAGACATTGCACTAGCGATGGGTCTCCCAATCTATGGCATTGTCGCCGACGCTGGAATGGCGTCTGATGGGATCGGTCGCTCTGTGCCTGCCCCGGGCCAGGGCATCTTTACATTTGCAAGAGAAGATACGCAGACACCTGCTCCACTCCGCTCTGCTCTCTCAAGATGGGGTTTGGGGATTGACGACCTGTCCGTCGTGTCTCTGCACGCGACCTCAACTCCGGCGAACGATACAAATGAACCATCAGTGATCCAGCGCGAGATGACGCATCTCGGCCGAAGCCCAGGTCGGCCACTTTGGGCAATCTGCCAGAAGTCAGTGACTGGGCATCCGAAAGCGCCAGCCGCGTCATGGATGCTGAACGGGTGTCTACAAGTGCTAGACTCGGGGTTAGTCCCAGGAAACCGCAATGCAGATGACATCGACCCAGCGCTCAAGGCATTCGACCATCTGTGCTTTGCTACGCGGTCGGTGCAGACATCCGGCGTCAAGGCATTCCTGCTGAACTCGTGCGGGTTCGGGCAGAAGGAAGCGCAAATGGTCGGAGTGCATCCACGATACTTCTTCGCGCTGCAGACTCCCCAGGAGTTCCAGGAGTACCAGGTCCAGATGAAGCAACGCGTTGGGCGCGCTGAGCGAGCGTATATCCGGGCAGTCATGGCAAACCAGATCGTCCGCGTGCAGTCGCATCCTCCCTTTGAGCCAGCGGAGATGCATTCGATCTTGCTCAATCCCTCGGCTCGGATCGTCGCAGATCAAAGGACAGAGACCTACCGTCTAATCGAAACTAAATCACCCAGAATTGACGCGAAGATCCAAGCGCAACCTCCAACTTACGATGGCCTCCCATCCACCGTCGGCGTCGACACCGTAACCCTGAGCAGCTTCACCGGTCACGAGAGCGCGATATTCCTACAGCGCAACTACACCGAGCGAGAACACGAGCACCTGCAGAGCCATCGAGACCACAGAGCGGCGGTCGCAAGTGGGTGGGCTGCAAAGGAAGCGGTGTTCAAGTGTCTGCAGACCGTCTCCAAGGGCGCAGGCGCTGCAATGAAGGATATTGAAATTGTGCGGTCGCAGGAAGCGCCGTCTGTCGTGGTAAGCGCGGATATTCTTCTCCTTTTCTCTTTTTGAAGTGCAAGTATTTCATTACTGACGCGTATAGTTGCACGGAGACGCGTTGACGGCAGCGCAAGCGGCAGGGTTGGACAATGTGCAGTTGAGCCTGAGTTATGGCGACGATTCAGTCGTGGCAGTCGCGTTGGGAGTGCGTTTGAGAAGCCCATGAGTCATGGCATTTACAAATTTACATAGTGGCCATGACTCAGGATTTGCGACTGAAAGAGCCGCGTTCGACGCGTGGATTCTGCTTTGTTTACGCCCTCGAAAAACAACATTTTACGGCCTTTTAGAGACTACCAAACTGATTTTTTTAGATATTGTAGGCTGTTTTGGATAGAATCACATTTGGTATTTTATTAAAGACGCGTCAATGCTTCAATATGGTGCTCGTTGCGGTTTTGATTGTTTTCATGGTCGAAGATATATATCTGGAGCAGACCTAGTTAGGGCTCGCCACCATCTTCCCAATCATATATTAAACAACATATTCAAAAAGACCGAGTCACGTAAACAAAACCAACAAAACCAACAAAATCAATTCATCAACTCATTCCACTACGATAAACACCTCTAAGACCCCTGAACCCATTTAATCCCCCTAACAAGATTCCCCATGAACTCACGCTGATGGCCCCCGAGCACGCCCGCCGGGAACAACCACGAGAAGTGCGGGAAACCAGGATACTCATCAAGCTGCACAGCGACACCAGTAGCCTCATCCCCCCCTTCCTGCTCTTCGCGGAGCCTCTCCGCAAGCAACCGCACATCATCCCGTAGGGTATCCGCGCCCCCAACGGCAAGATACACCCTCCTCCTCCCCGTCCCCGTACATTTCCCGCTCAGCGCCGACAAGCGCGGATGCAACAAGACGGAAACCCGCGGATCATCGGGCGGCGCGCCGTAGCAGTCGAAGAAGGTCCGCATGGCGGACTCCGTGTTGATCGTCGCGCGGTCGTTCTCGGCGTACGAGGTGTACTTGTTGCTATCGTGCAGGTGCGCGGGGACCGCGTCCGGGTGGATTGTTACGGGGGCGAGGGCTACGACGCCTTGGATGCGGGATTGAGCTTCGCTCTTGCTCGCATTCTCATCCTCGCTCTCGATAAGCGAGAGTGCCGTCGCGAGCGCCATATTCCCTCCCGCAGAAGCACCGATGAGGGCTATGCTCTGCGACGGGAAAGTCGCGAGAGCCCAGCGGGCGGCGGCGAGGCAGTCGTTGAGCGGGATGGGGAAGGGGTGCGCGGGGGCGAGTCGGTAATCGATGCTGAGGATGCGCGAGCGGGTGAGTTTGCATAGCGCGCGCACGAAGCCGTCTTCTTCGTCGACGCTGCCCATGATCCAGCCGCCGGCGTGGAAGTATAGGGCTACGGGGAAGAGATCGTCGGGGCTAGGCCCGGGAATACTAGCCTCGGTATGCGTATCCGGCTCTGGACCTGGACCTGTCTCCGATAGCGCCGGAGGAGTGTAGATGCGCACTCGCACTCCGTCCGCGCTGACGTCCTCCGTGTGGACGGTGAGATCGGGCGCCGGGAATGTGTACCGCGCCAGGAGCTTGCCCATGATGGATCTCCAGCCCTGCATGAGCGTGTCGTAGGGTCCATCGAGGGCCGGCGTGAAGCCGAGCTCCTCGGTGAACTAGTTGTACAAGCAAGCGCCTTCGGTTAGCTTTGCTTTGCGGAGGCGAAGGGGTGGGTGTATGTACCTGGCGCCATGGTTCTGCGATTTGGGGAAGCATGGTGGTGCTCGCTCGTACTTTGGCGTGTGTCTGTGTATGCTCTAAGCCTCGTAGTGTGTGTCTATACTCTCCTCTAACAAGCGAGATAGCACATGCTCGCGCTGTAAGGATGTATTAAGCCCATTCCAGGCTCGGTCACCGAGTTCATCTCTGTTCGAGGGATCCAGTAGATGGCGATTATATGTGATTACCACACAGACAGACAGTATCATAGACGAACAAGTGAGTTACCTCCCTACATACTCTACGCCACGCCACAACCACACCAGAACCCTCAAAATGCCCGTATACCACATCGGTCCGCATATCCATCCCCTCCCTCTACCTTCCGTACGCTTCCCCTCAAGACTAACCCTCCCATAACCATAATAAAACAGCCCTCTTCAAACTAAAAGCAACCGCAGACCCCAAACGGGTGCGCCGATGGCAGGAGCTCGCGTCCGCAATGGTCGGGCAGGTTCCGGGACTGATCGACCTGCAAGCGTCGCCGCCTGTTGCGTTCACGGCGCACATGTCCAAGGGGTTCGATATGGGGGTTGTCGTGTTGATGGACTATACGGAGTCGCTCGCGACGTTTTTTACGCATCCGAGTCATGATGAGTATGTTTTCTTTTTTCTTTTTTCTCTGTCTTTTCGGTTGGTTTATTTTCTTATGGTGAGTGAGAGTTACAAAGCGAGCGGAAGTAGCTGATGAGTATATTGCAGGGTTAATGAGCTGTATCTGGAGGTGTGTGAGGATGGGAGTACGCTGGCGTATGATATTGAGTTTTAGAGAGAACAATACCCATTGATACTTGTGAGCAAATGATAGTAAAAAACAAAGAGAGAGATATATATATGTATAGTAGACGTAGACTAGATTACGCATCAAACCCAGCATCACGTCGCCTCTGCATAATCGGCCGCAGCTGGTCCCCTCCCCATCCATCCTCCATATCATCCTTGAGATCGAATGTGCCCTCTGGCTGAACAGCAAGTGCACATCCTAGGCTCATCAACATCCCTATAACAAATCTAGAACATCAAAAGATAAGAAAGAGTAAAACTCACCATGAACCCCCTGCTTAAGAACGAGATACGTAGCTGCATCCACACAATCATTTACACTCGTAAACGCGAGCACCTTAGCCATATCCACCCCCCTCGCCGCCATAGCATTCTTAATCGGCGCAATGAGCGGAGTATCGACGAACCAGGGCGCGAGCAGATTACAGCGCACGCCCAGGTGCTGCAGAGTCTGGGCCCGCGTGCTGCGGAAGAGGCCGCGGACGCCGAATTTGCTCGCTGGGTACGTGGATGCTTTTGGGCTGTCCATGTAGGCGCCAATTGAGGCGCAGAAGAGCAGGCTTTTGTTGGCGAATAGACTATCGCCTTCTTTAGGGGAGGGGGGTTGTGCTGTACCGGCGATGCGGAGGTAGTAGAGTCCCAGCCAGGAGGTGTAGTAGCTTCCGAGCAGATTGACTTCGATATTCCGGATGTTTGGGGCGGGAGGGTCGATGTCAAGAGTGGGAGTACCGGCTGCGAGGACGTGGTCGACCTGGTTCCCTGGGACGAGGGCAGTTCCAGCAAAGGCAGCGACAATGTCCAACGAGCCGGTTGGAGAGAACGCCAGCGCGCTCTTGAAAGCCGCGATCTGGCTCTCCCAGCTTGTTACATCGCAGTGGATGTACTGGATCTGATTGCTCGGAATGTAGCCATGGGGTGGCTGTATGTCGGCGATTGTGACGTACGCGCCGGCGTCTGCCCAGCGTTGGGCAGTGGCCAGCCCCAGCCCCGACGCACCCCCGGTGATGAATGCAGACCTGCCCTTGAGGGCTGCGAGGTCAACAGTGAGGTCAAGAGGTTCCATAGTCTTAGAATACGTGGTTCGCTACACTGGTGACCAAGGTATGTCCTGATTTATAAGTCTCTATAGCTTTCGGAATACCCAGGGCTCGGTTCTCGAAAAAATATCTCGGGCCGGGTTGCTAAGTTGTATAATACTCATATTGCCAGGCAGCAGCACCCGGCCTCGCTGACAATAAAACCAGAGTCACGCTGTGTTCGAAATGTTTTCAGAGCTGCCTACATTTGTAGGAGCCGTGCTTGCGGGCGTACGTCTTACCTCCATAGCCAGACCCATGCTAATAGCAGAAGGCACTGACCTTTCTGGGCGTCGCAATCTACCGAGTCTGGCTGCATCCACTGCGAGACTATCCTGGCCCGTGGCTTTGGGTGATCTGGCGAGTGCCCTACCTTCGAAGTACCATCCGGGGCACCATCGTGCGAGACGTACAGCAATTGCATAGACGGTATGGCCCAGTGGTGCGCATCGCCCCCGATGAGCTCTCGTACATTACGCCAGAGGCCGCCAAACCAATCTACTCGTCGAACCCAGAGTATGCCAAAGACCAGATGCACCTCCCGCCGTTTCACAATGGGGCCCCCGGCATTCTCGCTGCCGACTACGCCCACCATCGGCGGTATCGGCGTTTGCTGGCCTTTGCGTTCTCTGACAAAGGATTACGAGCGCAGCAAGGGATGATCCAGCAGTACGTGGATCGATTGATTGTGCGCCTCCAGGAGAACTGCTCGACGGGGCCGATGGACATGACGATGTGGTTCAACTGGGCCACGTTTGACATTATCGGCGACCTGGCCTTTGGGGAGTCGTTTGGCTGTTTGGACAACGTCAAGACGCATCCCTGGATTGCATCGATTCAAGGGAACGTCAAGGCAATCCCCATCCTCAACGCCTTGCGTCGTTACCGGGTCAACGGGGTCCTGGGCCTGCTTGCACCACCGAAACTGGTCGAAATGCGACAGAAGAACGCGCAGTTCACGGCAGACAAGGTCGACCGCCGGCTCCAGCATGCGGGGACCACGCGAGGGGACCTGTGGGACTCGGTTCTTGCCGACAAACACGACGAGGAGCCACCAATGACGCGTGCAGAGATGGTGAGCAACGCCAGTGCAATTGTGCTGGCGGGCAGCGAGACGTCGGCGACTTTGCTGAGCGGTTGCACCTGGCTGCTGCTCAACAACCCAACGCACCTCCAGCAGCTCACCGAGCACATCCGGTCCCGCTTCGTGCGGTCGGCCGACATTGACGCGCAGAGCGTTACACAGATAGAAGGCCTGCAGGCCGTGCTGGAAGAATCGCTTCGTCTTTACCCGCCGGTTCCCATGCAGAGCAACCGAATCGTCCCACGTCAGGGGGCACACATTGCGGGCAAATGGGTTCCTGGAGGAGTAAGTCCAACGTCGCCACCCCCATTCCCATCATTGTACTCGCTGACCGAGGCTTATCTCCATCGCAGACGTCAGTGGCGGTGCAGCAGTTCGCAGCGTGTCGCTCTGCTGACAACTTCCATCGCCCAGACGAGTTCCGCCCAGAACGCTGGCAGGGAGTCGGCGAGTTTGCGCACGACCGGCGCGAGGTCTCGCAGCCGTTCAGCATCGGGCCTCGCAACTGCATTGGCCGCCAGCTGGCTTACGCTGAAATGCGGCTGATTCTGGCCCACTTGCTCTGGCACTTTGATCTGCAGCTCCACCGGCCGCGAATGAAAGAGGCCGACTGGCTGGCCGAGCAAGGGATCTGGATCTTGTGGGATAAAAGCCCGCTGTGGGTCGATCTGAGGCCGCGGGGGGCGAAGGATTTAAAGCACGACACACCTGCGACCAGCAGCGGTTAGGAAACAGCTTATATTAGCAGCGTAGCAGTGGCCCCCAAAAGGCCTGAACAATGGATGCCCTTTTCTCCGAGTGACTGATCAGCGCCCGTCCGGAGGCGTCGGATCTGCATCCCTGGCGACTGGAGTAAGCGCCCCCCGAGTAAGCGCTTGCCCCAACAAGCAAAAGCAGCACAGCTGAATAATTCTGACAAGGAACCGGCCCGAGCCTAAATCGCTCTCTGAGCCAATAGGCCGCCTCGGATTGGGTGCTTCATCGACCCGGAATTCTGCACGAAATGGGCTGCATTGACGTAATATGTCAGACTATTTTATCTGCGCTCGGTCATCGAGCAGCCACCCGACACTCCCCCACACCCCCTCACCCCCCCATTTCCCTCGCTTAAAATAACAAATAACATCTTCAGGGTTTGCTTTCCCTAACGCCCTCTGCCATTGGAAGCTTGGTACCGCACCTCAAAGGCAACCACCGCACTGCTGGGCCCCTGCACCTCCCTGTTCAAGACTAGCCCCCCTGCAGAGTCGCGGACCCCTGTTAGCAGCTCGACGATCTCGAGCCTCTCTGGCTGACGCTCACTGGACAGCTGCAGCAGGGACATATCGCGTAGTCGCACCATCGCCTCAGCTCCTCGGTCGACTGTCCCCGGAAGGGGAAGGACCAACGCAGTAAGAATCAGACGGGAAGTTGGTTGGTTGCGGAGAACCTGGATATGAGCCTGTAGCTCCAGTGAGGCTTGCGAGCGGATGCTGGTCCATGGAAGGAGGGGGGAAGGTGACGGCAGACGAAGGATGTAGACGGCGGCCGATAGAACAGTCTGGGCCGCGGCGGCTGTCCGCGATTGCACCGTGACACGACTACTGACGGACGATGGGAGGTGGTAGGTCATCCAGGAGGTGGCCCCTGAGCCGCCTCCCTCAGCATTTGTGATCAGGCCCGAGTGGCCATTGCTCGGAGCGCTCGTCTGTACGACAAACTGGGCAGTAGGTGCAAGAGTTGCAAGCGCGGCGACAGTCGTTGTCGAGGGAGGGTGAACCTGGAACAGAATAAACACATGAGTCAAAAGGAAAAAAAAACAAAAAAAAAACCAAAAAAAAAGACCCGCGTATCAAAGTCAATCAGAATGATTGGATGCTAGTTGCTCACATCGACGATGGTGGCTGCGCCGAGACCCTCCCAGTCGAGCAGCTTGAGCACTTCGTCAACAGCGGCAGTCTCATCAAGAATCCCGTGGGCCAGATAAGCAGTGAACTGTCGTTGGACCTTGGGCTGGTTCGGATCGTAATTCTCCCCCAGCAGGGAGAGTCTGTTATCTGTTTGTGCCAGTGCCGGCCAGGGCTGGCCACGATCGTAGGGAGCGAAGTGCTGGAGCGAACGAGGCATCCTCAGTGCCGCCGGACCCGCTACCTGGGCCAGGAAGAGGGCCGCGTCGAGCAGGTCGGGCTCAGTCACGAATGAGGCCGACAGAGGGGTATGGGCGATATGCCCCGTGGTGGGCTCACAGAGGAAGCCCGCGGTCGTCATCAGGCGTGCCGCTCGCTGCAGCTGGTCCACGGGCACATTGCTGATACCAGCGACTTCCTCAAAGGCCACGGAGCCGTCCAGTGGGATGCACGCAAGCACTTGGAACTCGCAGAGCCACTGCAGATTGGCCAGGAGTTGCGTCTTGGTACAAGAACCTGTTAGTACGGCTGATCGAGGGAGAAAAAGCGGACGATCGCAACCACACGCAGTGACACGGCGCTGTGATGGAAAGAGGGTGAGGGGAAAGGGGAGAAAAAGCACAGGTGAATACGTACCTGCAACGCCAGCTGCTGCAGAAAGAGCGAAGGTTGAGAGGCCATCGCCTGAGGAGTCAGTAGCACGAGGGGGAGTTGTAGAAGGACAATGCGATGTTGTGGTCCTTGTACAGGCCGTCCCCAGCCTCAGCGCCCACGTCGTCTACACAAGCCTTGATATCTTCAAGGCTCCGCTTGGAGCACGGGTGATCTTGTATTACTCAAACGGAACGCTGTCGATCTACGTCAGAGCCGGTTACGTGCTCGTATGATATCTAGCTTTGTAGTCGATGCTGGCGCCCAACCTCCAGCTGAATGCAAATTGATATGCCCCCTTTGGCCCCCACAATCCCAATCTAGCCGGCAGACCAAGTCAGGATCAAAATCCCTGAGGATGAAGCTGGAAGATCACATCTTGCGGGACGAGTGCTGCAAGCCCCTCCATACTGGCTCGCCACGAACACTTGGCCAGAGCACAGCTTACTCCCCCCCCAGCCTTCTGTACCCCCCGACACAGACGACGATTATATATCGATATGCAGCGGCAGTCGAGTCTCATTGTTCCATTTTCTTTCGTGGCCTTGGGACTTCTGGGTCCTCCGCTATTCAACATTCATGGAGCAACCCTCGACCGTCAACCAGCAGCAGCAGCAGCATGCGACGCCACGTCCCACCCCCGTCGGGGCTACACAGGGGGGTGCACAGCCGCCCAAGCAGGGTACACGGAAGCTGCGCGAGAGCTGTATCTCCTGCTCCAGATCCAAGGTAAAATGCGACAAGGAGAAGCCTACTTGCGGCCGATGCGTGCGCCGCGGGCTGCCTTGCGAGTATATGGTCTCCAGACGCACCGGCCGGACACGAGTCATCGGCGTCGAGAAGCCCCCAGCAGCGAGTACAGCACCATCAACCGCGGCCTCGCAGCCCCCAACAGACCCTCCAGTCCCCTTAGCGGCCCCCAGCAATGGCACTGTCGCCACCAACTCTAACCCAACCCCAATCCCCTGCGGCGGCGCAGACAACCGCAGCAGCTCCAACCACCCCCTGCCCGCTGCCACGCCGCATACACCCGCCATTACCACCAGACAGTCCCCCAAGTCCTCGCATCTCCATTCGCCTCACCATGACGCCGACCTCTGGACCTCCATCCTCTCGCCCAACGCATCAAACAGCACCGACCTCTCGTCTCTCCTGTCCGTAAACACCGACATCGGACAGTTGTTCGCCTCCCTCTCCCCTTCGCACCTCAACGACCCTGATTCCATTGGCGCAGATCTCGCCTTCCATGAGTCGGGAATGCTCTCGGTCGCCGACCCAACAGCCAACTCACTCATGCAGGGAATAGAACACTCGGATTCGTTGTTGACCACCATCTCCAACCCGAAATCTCCCCCCTGCTGCTTGGCAATCTGCCTGGAGATCCTAATGCGACTGTTCCCGAATGCCCAGGTTGGTTGTGAACGTCCCGGAAGCCAGGATGGACCGAGTAAGCTGTGCACAATCGAGTCGGTCATTGAGGACAATAAGCAGATCCTGGATACAGTGCAGACCGTCCTCGAGTGCCGCTGCGCCGACGACGAGTATGTAGCTACTCTTGTCTCCCTCATCGTCTTCAAGGTGATGGGCTGGTACGTCGCCGTCGCTCGGGATCGATCCGCAGATCCAGCACGGGACGAGTGCTTTGGCAGCATGAGTACAGAGAGCAGTGCCTTGCACAGTCGCCGGCCCTCTGTGTCCTCCTTTGAAGAGCAGGTGCTGCACCTCCCCACCGTGGTCGGCAGCTACTGCGTGGACGGCCATCATCAGAGCCGAATGGCCGCCCAGCTGGTGCTGAGCGAGCTATACCGCGTGCAACGACTGGTGACTCTCGTGGGCCGTCGACTCGAGATGATCCGCCATCGCTCGCTGGGGCATGATTCCTCTGGAAGTACCAGCTCCGCCTCGAGTAGCGTCCCAGACTCTTCAGCCGCACCGTTGCTGCTCGCTGGAACGCCCACGCCGCCGCTGTCGTCATCAACCCTGGCCCACCTCGAAGAGGACCTGCGTAAACGCCTGCGCGCAGTATCTTCAGAGACCATCGACATCCTCCGCCGCGCATGAGGCTCCCTTCTTCTCCCCCACTTGAGCGCACAGATGTGCGCCTACCGTGATTGAAAAAAAAAAAAAAAAAAAGAACTGGCGCACTTGAGAGACACCGAGCCTGATACTTATGATACGCCTTCGCAGACCGCGTCTATAGAACCGGAAACCATGCCTGCGTGAAGGACAGCGAGCGCGCGCGATCTGAACCAAACTCACACACCCCCCCTCCCCTCATCAGCCCTAGTCAGTTAGTCCAACGTCACGAGAGTCGTTTCTCCTCGTAGATGGATTCGCTGGCCGATATCCTACCCGTACCCCTACCCCTACGCATCCGATTCCATCCAAACTGCTGGATGACACATATATCCATGAAGGATTCTAGAGCATCTTTGTGTGCAGGCCAAATACTGCATTCCCACTATACTACTACTAGCTGCTGATGTTCATCTCCTGTAGCGAGATGCATAGACTTGTGAACTGTGCTCGCACGCACAAAACGATGTGTTCTCTTACGGTCGGTTTCTTTACCATTTACCACTTTACTAGTTTCTTAGTATTTCTTTTTGGTATTGCACCGGCGTACAAGGGGACTGGATATTGGATACAAGTAAGACAGACGGCCACTATGTACGTATCGTATCGTATCATCTCACTTAAAGTAAGACACCAACCGGTAATAATGGTCATGTTACAATAATTAGGATATACCGAATATAAGCTCAGCGCAGGCAAATAAATCGGAGTATAGCTGAAACTATTCTGCTCGGCACATATAGATAGGTAGACACGCAACTGAAATCCACCACCGTGGGATTTAAGGCCATTCATCCATCCATCCTACCAGGCGACATCAGACCCATCCTCGAACAGGACAAACCGCCCCGAAGTCGTCTCCTTGCGAGCCTCGGCCATCTAGATACAAGGCAAGAGCAGGGGGTAACAGTCAGCAAGGAAGCAAGGAGCAAGGAAACAAGGAAGCAGGGAAGCAAGGAAGCAATGCATCCCGTAAGACAGAGGGAAGGCGGGAATGGATGTCCCATCCAATCCAATCCAATCCAATCCATGGGGTATGTAGACATATGCATGTAAGAAAAGCTGTGGAAAGCTGACTGAGTGAAATGACTTACCCTCGTACAGACCCCCGCGACACTCTCGTCGATCGTCGTCGGGGCCTCTTTGCGGCCGAAAAGCCGTGCTGCTTGCGCGCCCATATCCGACTGGATGTGCCTAAAACAGAAAATAAATAAATAAAAAGAAAAAAAGATCAACCCAAATGGTTACATAGCTGAATGTGCAGGTGCGCCCTGGAAATTACTTCTTCGGGTATAACGTACTACGTAGTATAGACCCCCAAGCTTCGCGGGCTTTCTTGGGGGTTTGTTTTGCTTGGTCCCCGTGCAAGGGACAAGGAAAGAAGGAAGGAAAGAAAGAAAGAAAGAACTTACCCCGGATCCACAATCCAAGCAAGCAGCCAATTATTCTCGAAATGGAACTTGCGGACGAGGTAGCAGGCGGCCAGCTTGGAGAGTGCGTAGTTTGTCAGCGGTGCGCGCGCGCAGCTCTCCATGTCGGTGATGGTGGAGATCGGGGCGCCGACGCAGATGAATTGCGGCGAGGGTTGTTGTTTTCCTCCATCTTGACTCGGGGAAGAAGTTGAAATAGAAGAAGTCTTCTCGACAGCAGCCTGCAGAAGTACCCTCGTCGCCTGGAAGAGAAGAAGCACCGCATACGCGTTAACCTGCATATGCTCCTCGAGATATTCCAGCGGCATCGTCGACGCAGGTCCGTAATTCGCGGCGATAGCCGCGTTCGCGATGACGACGTCGAGGTGGGCGATGCCATGCTCGGTCTGCAGGGTGCGGACTGCGTCGAGGGCGTCTGTTTTGCTAGCGCAGTCGAGCTTGACGACGATGAGGCTAGAGTCCTCCGCGACAGGGAGCTCGTCGAGTGGGCCGCGCTGCGTGGTTGGGTTGCGCACGCCGGCGATTACGGTGCTGCCCGGGCGGAGGAGGAAGGTTGCTACTAGGCCCTTGCCGAGGCCTGTTGGTTGGGGTATTTTTCGTGGTTAGAAAGGTGGGAATGTAATGAAGTTGTGTATGTGGACTTACCTCGGCTGGCGCCCGTGACGAGGTAGGTTGTTTTGCGGGCGGGGGTGTTGAGCCCGCTGGTTGGCGGGGGGAGGGCAGTCATGTTGCAGTTGCAGTGGACAGGATCGGAGTGTTTAGCAGGAGTACATGTACACTAAGCAAGTGGGAGGCTGATCTGGTTTGGAGGGTTCTCTTATGTAGGGGGATCGGAAAAGCGGTTCGGACTACGAGTGTGCTTGCAGGTCGGCATCAGGGGAGCGACTCGACTCGCTCACTGCATGACCGTTTTTCTTCTCTCTTTTTTCTTGTCTAATTTATAATGTTCTATCGCTGATAACATAAGGCGACCAAATATAAACCAACACTGGTGTCTCCCCTAGTGAAACGTGCTCTGAGGGACGATTGTATAGAAATGGCGTAAGTCCAGTCGCTCCAGTATCCCTTCCTCCACGTCCAGCGAATATATCCATCCACAACCGCACACTCCGACAGGATGGGTCAAACGAAGCGATTATTGTGTCCCATACGCCGAAGTCATGTAGAGTGCAGCTCTTATCAATAGATCGCGGAGGTTGCAAACGTAGAGCAGACCGTGGACAAACTGTGTCTCAGCGAGCGTTGCGGAACACTTTCAATGGGAAAAGGCCAGGCGTTGATACGAAGCAATCTCAGGTGACTGCGGAGATTCGCAGGGCCAGGTGCTGGGATGTAGCCATTGAGCGTTCGGAGGATATTCGTGGGTATAGGGGGAATCTGGAGCGACCACCAGGGCGTCAGGTGTGCGCCTTGTGACATGAAGATTTGGGCAGATGATGCTACTTACCTACTTGACGATAAATTAGCCGGGCAGGATTAACCAGAGAAAGAAAAGGAGGATGTGGAGCGAGGAAGATGAAGGCGAGGGCGAGGAGAAACTTTAAGGAGCGGCTGGACGGTTGCAAACACGCCCAGAGGCGACACAAAGACATCATCCCATCTCATCGCATCTCACTCCCGCTTCGATTTAGCCCGGTAAGCCCCTTCTTGGCTAGATGTCTCTGTTTGAAACCCTCACCTCGCCTTCGTTGGTCTACGAAAAGAGGTATGCTCTGCAAACACACCTCTCAACCCTCCAACCCGTCAGACTTTAGGCCCTTTGCGCATACTAGCCCAGACGATGTCTCAAATAATTACAAACTCCTGCGGCTGAGTGAGAGCAGAGTACACACCGACGCTCATCGAGTTCTATTCATAGCATTTACTGCCACGCGAGACTTGGCCAACCCTGGCCCCCCGAACAGGGGTGGACATGCAGGCACCATATTGACACGAGGGCTGAACGATGACTCTTTGAAAAGCGAACGGCTCTCACTGGCCCCCTACCTGGGCTATTGCCCTCGTGGAAGTGGCGATGTTTCCCGAAATTGCAGACTCGACTGCAGAAAACGCCCGTGTCGCCTGTTCGTCCTACTCTAGTCGCGTGGCCCCCATTACCCTAGGCCTGTAGTGGCTTGCGAGGGTGGGCTCATTATCGTGGATACGAGCGATGACTCGACGGTAGACGAGATGAGACTCCAGCTGGGAGAGACCTCATCGCCCCAGGTGAGTTTGCAATACGAGGCCCTACCAAACTCTGGGTGGGATGGTGTTTCATCCTGTCTGCCTTGCGAGATGGAAATAGAAGCGAGGCAGTGAGGCCTGAGCGTCAAGTCTATATAAGGTCGTCTGGGCCTCGTAGACAGACAGCATCGTTCTCCTCCAGACAGCCAGCACAGCTATCTGAATCATACCTACCTTGGAACACAGAAGATCTCCATCCACAATGCACTTCAAAGCCCTCTTCGGCATTATCTGTTCCTTCTTCCTGCTTGGGTCTGCCCAGGCAGAACTCGACTTTGAGCAGTGGCATCCAGCCGGGCCCGGCGACCTGCGATGCGGGTGTCCAGCCATGAACAGCCTGGCCAACCACGGCTTCATCAACCACAACGGCAGCAACATCAGCGCGAGCACCGTGATCCCCCTGATGAAAGAGGTCTTCCACCTCAGCGAGGAACTCGCCAGCATCGTGACCGGCTTTGCCCTGCTGGCCACCGATGACCCATCCTCCGGCATCTTCAACCTCGACATGCTCAACCGCCACAACATCTTCGAGCACGACGCCTCCCTCACCCGCAAGGACGTCTACTTCGGCGGTGACGGCCACACAATCGACCCCCCCTCGCTCAAGAAATTCCTCAACCACTTCAAGGGCAAGAAATGGGTCGACATGAACGACGCCGCCGCAGCCCGGTACGAACGCGTGCTCGAGTCGCGCGCAAAGAACCCAACCTTCTACTACCTGAACCAGCAAATGCTGACCGGGTACGCGGAGACGATCAAGTACTTCCGCACGATGGTGGATCCACGCTCGAACCGGACGTCGGCAGAGTTCGTGCGCATCCTCTTCAGCGAGGAGCGGCTACCCGTCAGGGAGGGATGGCGGCGCCCCGCAGACGAACTGAGCGGGTTCTCGTTGGCCGGTGACATTCTGCAGCTTGCTTTCCGCACGCCCGAGAAGTATCTGGGCATGCCCTTTGATCAGCGCGGGACTGTTGAGCAGGCGCTTGATCCGCTTCCGTGGCAGCGCCCGCCCGTCTTCATCCCGCCCGTCTTCCCGGGAACCCAGGCGTCGACTTCGTCTACTACTTCGAACACGACGACTGCGATGCGGGCGAGGTCGTTCCGTTCTTGATGATTTCTCATCGTCCTTGATTTCTTTTCGTACTTTGCGGTTGGTGCATATTACTTATCCGTTGACGATATATATATTTTCGTTCGCAGTTTAGATAATTTTGTGTGTTGGTGTTTCTTTTTTTAAAGAGATTGATAATTTGTGTAACTATAATGGAAGAATCTGAATAAATTGCCTCTGATGATCGATTGGCTGTCGAGTGAAGTATCTCTGGCTGGGCTGTTGTAGGGTTAAGGTACACGCCAGGATCATCACTAGTGGGAGTGCCCGACCGGCCAAGCTGCAAGTCACGGGACCAGAATGTATACCCAATCGGGACTAGCACACGGCTTTCGGACCTCCGAGAGCCGATTCCGCTCTCTCTCTCCCCCTCCGCCCGCGTCTTTTTTCCCCTCGCGTCGACAACACAGCCCATTTCCGCATTAGGCAAACAATCAAGATCGGTGCTACACCAATCATCATTTATCCATTTCCCTGAAATTACTATTTCGCCTACAGCACTCCTACTTCTGCAAGGTCACCCTGCAGCGACGGTCACGAGGCACGCCCGCAATGAAACTGTCCACCACTCGCATACTCTCCGCTGTCACCGACGGCCCCAGCCGCGCCCCAGCACACTCGCGGAAAAACATCGCCGCTGCCAGACGCATTTCAATCCGGCCGAGGTGGATCCCCAGACACTGTCGCGCCCCATACCCGAACGGGTTATATGATAGCTTTGCTTGTTCTGTCATGCCTGATTCTTTCAGCCAACGCGTGTGGTCGAACCTGGACAATGTTATTATTTAGTAAGTGGCTGAGTGAGTGATGACTTCGTTTGGAAGTACTGTACTCGAGAGTGTGTAACTTACGTATCGGCGTCGTCCCAGACTCCCGGATTACGCTGAAGGCTCCAGTTCTGTGTCACCACCACTGTATCGTCCGGGACAAAGTATCCGCCTACGCTCGCGCCTCCCGGCGGTGGACTGCGTGGCATGCATCCCGGGGCCGCACCGTACAGCCGTAGACTTTCGTCAATGACCGCGTTGAGGATGGGGAGCTGCTCACACGCAACGTCTGTGATCTTATCTGGGAGCGTGGCTACCTCGGCTTCGACTTGCTTTTGAACTTCTGGCCGGCCGAGCACACACCAGATGAGGAAGGTCAGGGAGATTGCCGTCGGATCGGAACCGGCGAGTAGCAGCGCTCCAGCGTCCGTGATGATATCCGTATCGGTCAGGGTTCCTTCTTCTAGAGCCTTGTTGAACAGGTTCCGCGTCCCATCGCTGTTCACCTTGACGTCTCGAGCCTTGGAAACAACCACCCCCCCGGCATCAAACATCCTCTCTTGTGAGTAGAAGACATCCTGCAGCCGAGGCACAACCCACGCCAACATCCGCCCAACGTAGTAAGCAGGAGGAGCAAAATGCTTGAGCAGATGAGCCAAGTCGCCCATGCGACGCTCAAGCATGAGAACGAAGGGTTCCTTGACCCCCTTGGCGACCGTACCGGCGCCGCCGCCAAACGTGAGCTGGCAGACTATTTCGTTCGCCATTAGCGTCCACCAGCCCATGATCTCGGCTTCCCCCTTTAGCGCATCCTTCTTGATCCGTTGCACGGTCAACTCGGTAATCTCGCGGACTAGCGGCTCCCATTCGCTCCGTAGACTCTGCAGCGTGAACCCCCGTGCGTAGAGCTTCCGCCGCGCCGCATGAAGCTTGGCATCGCGGAAGTTGAAGATGTTGTCCACCGGACCTGGCGAGAGCAGCTTGTAGAAGGGGGCCTTTGTGAACCCGGAGCCCATGCGATGGATCTCCCGACCGGCAACGGGGTCTGCTACATCGATCTCTTGCGGGCCGATGCGGACAATGGGGCCGTATTGCCTGTGCAAGGCGTGGACATAGTGGATCCGGTTATTTGCGAAGACGGACCATGATAGTCGAAGGCCGGTCAAGCGCGCGTACCATGGGCCTGGGATATGTCGTAGAGGTCCAAAGTAGGCGATGCGAATGGTCTGTGCTCTTAGTACAGTGCTCACTTCTCACTGCTCATACTGGGTCGGCATACCTTGATAATGTTAAGGACCATGAAGAAGTTTCCGACATATTTCACGTACTTCAGCAGCGAGAGCCATTGCACGCTCCAGAGGACTGTAAGGATATCTCTGCTGTCCGAAGCCATGATCCACGACTGATGATGACAGAATTGGCAATTTCATGCGTGTTGCTCTTACTGTGGGAGATATACTCTACTCCCTTCGACAAATGCTGCCGTCGGTGAAGCAACACTACCCCTGCTCGCTTGCCGGCGATTCATGGGGTACCCGCCGCCTTACCCTACGCTACCCTACCATACCACGATTAGCCACTAGGCTAGGGTATACCACGGTGAGCGAGCCTGGTCGGCCCGGGGGAGGAGGACGCCTTACATCGACACTTGGTTGCTGAGATAAAGCTGCTGGCTAGGCATTCACGCCTTACACCCCACAACACTGAACCAGCTTACCATTACACACGCACGCACGTTTGCCATGCTCCAAGATGGCGAGCGCACATGAACATACTCGCCTCTTCCTCTTCGGAGACCAAACCTATGACTTCGTCCCAGAGCTCCGCTCCCTCCTCGCCACGCGCAATAACCCGATCCTCGCGGCATTCCTCGAACAATCCCATTATGTCGTGCGAGCGCAGATGATCCAGAAGCTACCCCCGAAGGAGCACAAGCAATCGCGATCCGCGTCCTTGGCGGAGATAGTGCAGAAGTACGTGGATGGGAAACTGCCCTCGGCGTTCCAGACGGCGCTCTCTTGTATTGCGCAGCTGGGCTCGTTCATGCGCCAATTCGATGACCCTTCGATACCGTACCCGCGCTTCAACGATAGCTATGTATTGGGTGTCTGTACGGGTTCTCTGGCCGCGGCGGCCATCAGCTGTAGTACCTCGCTTTCGGATCTACTGCCAATTGCTGTGCAGACGGTGCTTGTAGCCTTTCGTCTGGGTCTGTGTGCGCAGGAGGTGCGCGACCGACTTGAAATCTCAGAACAAAACCGCACGCAGCCATGGTCGGTGGTCTCGGAAGTTCCTCCAGAGGAGGTGGCGGTTGCAATTGAAAGGTTCAGCCAGGAAACGGTTAGTGCCGAGAGATGCTATTTTCAAATGGCTATACTGATCTGAGTTTCAGGCTTTGTCTACAACACGGCGGCCGTGGATTGCGGCTTCCTCAGTGAAAACCACGACTATCAGTGGGAGCCCTTCAGTTCTATCTCAGCTTGCTGAGAAGTCCAGTTTGAAAGAGGGTAAGCGATGGATGGAGATTCCGATATACGTTCCCGCACACAGCTCGCAGCTCTTCTCCCCAAAAGACGTGGACGATATCCTCGAGACAACATACCAAGATCCTTGGTCCTCACACGGAGCGAAAATCCCATTCCTCTCTTCAGTGACGGGCAAGCTAGGCTGGGTTCGCAACTACCGAGACCTTCTCCACCTCGCTCTGGCACAGTGCCTTATAGACCCGATCCGGTGGGATCTTGTCGAGACTGAACTGCCGCGACTGCTGAAGGCTCGCATGGGCGATAGCTCGATCCAGATCGTGCCATTTACAACAGTCCTGACCAAGAGCCTGACGGGCGCACTCACATCCGAAGGCATCACGATAAAAGAAGCTGGACCTACAACAGGATCAATCCCAGAGGCCTTTTCGCACAGACCCGGTTTTGGCAGAAGCAAGCTCGCCATCGTCTCGATGTCAGGCCGCTTCCCCGAAGCCCAGTCCACGGACTCGTTCTGGGACCTGCTCTACAAGGGTCTCGACGTATGCAAGGAAGTTCCCCTCCGTCGGTGGGATGTCAAGACGCACGTCGACCCAAGCGGGAAAGCACACAACAAGGGCGCGACGCGGTGGGGATGCTGGCTCGACTTTGCAGGCGAGTTCGACCCGCGGTTCTTCAGCATCTCGCCGAAAGAGGCACCGCAGATGGACCCCGCGCAGCGCATGGCGCTCATGTCGACGTACGAGGCGATGGAGCGCGGCGGGATCGTGCCGGATACAACGCGATCGACGCAGCGGAACCGCATCGGCGTTTTCCATGGAGTTACAAGTAACGACTGGATGGAAACGAATACGGCGCAGAATATCGACACGTACTTTATTACGGGAGGCAACCGTGGTTTCATCCCTGGTCGCATTAATTTTTGCTTTGAGTTCTCCGGGCCCAGTTATAGCAATGATACGGCTTGTTCGTCGAGTCTGGCTGCTATCCATCTTGCGTGTAACTCTCTCTGGCGCGGGGACTGCGATATTGCCGTCGCGGGTGGAACGAATATGATCTTCACGCCGGACGGTCACACCGGACTCGACAAGGGGTTCTTCCTATCCCGAACGGGCAATTGCAAAGCATTTGACGATGCCGCCGATGGCTACTGTCGCGCAGAGGGCGTCGGAACGGTCTTCATCAAGCGTCTTGAGGATGCACTCGCCGACAACGATCCAATTCTCGGAACGATCCTCGATATCAAGACGAACCACTCGGCCATGTCAGACTCGATGACGCGACCGTTTACCCCAGCTCAAATCGACAATATGTCTGCTGTCCTTAGCTCCGCCGGTATCAGTCCGCATGATCTGAGCTACATCGAGATGCACGGAACCGGAACGCAGGTCGGCGATGCGGTCGAGATGGAATCCGTACTGACACTCTTCGCGCCCAACGAGACTTTCCGACCGCACGACAAGCCGCTTTACGTCGGCTCAGCGAAAGCAAATATCGGACATGGTGAGGGTGTATCCGGGGTGACTAGTTTGGTGAAAGTGCTGCTCATGATGAAGCATGATACTATCCCCCCGCACTGCGGGATCAAACCGGGGAGCAAGATCAACCGGAACTATCCTGACCTACCCGCGCGAAATGTGCACATCGCATTTGAACCGAAGCCATGGCCTCGAACAGATGCTCCGCGGCGCGTACTGATCAACAACTTTAGTGCCGCTGGGGGAAACACCGCGGTGCTGATTGAAGATGCCCCCATTCGGGACGAGCCGAAGACAAGCGACCCTCGCACGAGCCACATCGTCACTGTAGCGGGGCACGTCGGGAAGTCACTGAAGAGTAATCTTGAGCGGTTGCGAGACTATCTCAAGAAGCGGCCTGACATTCGCCCCGCGGAGCTCTCATACACGACTACGGCTCGCCGGTGGCATCACCTGCACCGGGCTAGTGTCACCGGTTCAAGCATAGAGGAGATCGTACGAAATCTCGAAGGCGCAATTGAGAGAGGCGACGGTGTCAACCGTCCCAAGACGAAACCAAATATCGTGCTGGCATGCAGTGGCCAGGGGTCTCAGTACACGGGCATGGGCCGACAACTGTTTGAGGCCTACCCTACGTTCCGAGCGGACCTTGAGCGGTTCGACCAATTAGCTCAGGGGCAGGGATTCCCCAGCTTCGTGAGCGTGTATACAGCCGAACCGGCTGGTGATAGCATGGAGGATCTTCTGCCGGTGGTTGTCCAACTTGCCCTGGTTAGTCTTGAGATGGCGCTTGGCGATCTGCTGGCGCGTATTGGGCTGAAGGCAAGCGCGGTCGTCGGCCACAGCCTGGGCGAGTACGCAGCTCTGTACCTCGCCGGCGTGCTCTCTGCCGCGGATACACTGTATCTGGTCGGCAAGCGCGCCGAATTACTCCAAGAGCGATGCCAACGCGGAACGCATGCGATGCTTGCGCTACGCGCGTCACCAGCCTCACTAGCCGACGTGCTTGCAGAGGGGAGCTGCGAGGTAGCATGCCATAACGGTCCGAACGATACCGTGCTCAGCGGGCCGTTCGAGAAGATTACCGCGCTACAGCAGAATCTGTCCTCCTCGCAGGGCATCAAGGGTACGCTTTTGAAGCTCCCGTTTGCATTCCACTCTGCGCAGGTTCAACCCATCCTGGAGGAGTTCAAGAGTATCGCGCGCGGGGTTACATTCCACAAGCCGCAGATACCGATCATCTCGCCGCTGCTGGTCAAGCCGATTAAAGATGCTGGGGTGGTGGACCCGACTTATCTTGCACGGCATTGTCGAGAATCTGTAAACATGGTGCAGGCTCTTGAGAATGCACGGGAGCAGCAGATCATCTCCGACCGCACGATTGTTATCGATGTAGGCCCGAAGGCCTTGCTCGGTGGGATGGTCAAGATGACTCTGGGTAAGGAGAGCAGCTCCGTGCTACCCATCCTGGGTCCTAATCTCGATGTCTGGAAGAGTCTCCAGACCGTGCTCAGTACGATTTACTCGCGCGGCATGGACGTGAACTGGGTCGCGTACCACGAGCCATTCGAGGCGGCGAAGAAGGTCGTCGAGCTGCCTGACTACGGCTGGGACCTCAAGGACTACTTCATCCCCTACAAGGGCGACTGGTGTCTCCACCGCCACGAGCAGCACTGCACGTGTGCAACACCTGGGAAGGAAACCTCGACGAGCGACTGGATCATGCCGACCGACGACGGCGCCCCAGTTGCGCCGAAAGCAAGCCGTCCATCGAAGCTGGACGAAACCAAAGAGGCGTATCCCGAGATCGCGTTCACAACAACACTGCACCGAGTGGTAGAAGAAAAAACTGAGCCGCTAGGCGCGACATTTATCGTCGAAACCGACATCTCCCGCAAGGACGTCAACCAGATCGCGCAGGGGCACTTGGTCGACGGGATCCCGCTGTGCACGCCGTCTGTCTACGCCGATATCGCCTTACAGGTGGGCAGATACTCGATGAACCGACTTCGCGCGAGCCACCCGGGCGCTATGGATGGGGTCGTTGACGTTTCGAATATGGTCGTTGATAAAGCTCTTATTCCGCATGGGAAGGGCCCGCAATTGCTCCGTACGACCCTGACTATGTCCTGGCCTCCCAAGGCTGCGGCTACGACGCGCAGCGCGAAGATCAAGTTCGCTACGTACCTGCCTGACGGCAAGCTGGATACCGAGCATGCAACGTGCACAGTCCGGTTCACGAGCGACGCGCAGCTCAAGTCTCTCCGGAAGAAAGTGCCCGAATACAAAGCGAGCATGGAGTCGCTACGCCAGGGTCTGCACCGCGGCGACTTTGTGCGGTACACGACGAAGAGCGGCTACAAGCTGATGAGCAGCATGGCGAGCTTCCACCCGGACTACAAGCTGCTGAACTACCTGATCCTCAACGAAGCAGACAACGAGGCCGTCTCGACGATGAATTTCGCCGCGGCCAAGGGCGAAGGCAGCTATGCCGCGCACCCGGCGTATGTCGATGCGATTACGCAGGTTGGCGGGTTCGCGATGAATGCGAAGGATGATACGGATATCCAGAAGGAGGTTTTTGTCAACCATGGCTGGGACTCGTTCCAGATTTATGAGCCGCTCATCAAGGGGAAGCCGTATGAGGTTTATTCGAAGATGGTCAAGGATAAGACCGGGGATCTGGTTCATGGTGATACTATTGTTCTAGATGGGGATACGGTTGTCGCGTTCTTCAAGGGTCTTTCGGTGAGTACACACCCCGTTTCTATCATATGAATATCTAAGGGACTAATGAGGATAGCTCCGCTGTGTCCCCCGCAGAGGACTACGAATGGTCCTTCAAACAGCCTCGGAAAGAGCTGCTCGCATCCACGGAGGAAAAGCCGCCGGCAAGGGACCAGCTTCTTCCGTCTCGAAAGCCCCAGCTCAAACCCCAGCGCCGCCTGCACAGAAAGCCACGAAGCCTAGCGTTCAAACCCCTACCCCTACTCCTACTCCTACTCATACTCCCGCACCGGCGCCAACGGCCCCGAAAGCCGTCAAGCCCGCCAAGAAACGGTCCGAAGCGGAAGACGGAAAGGTCGCTGCCGTTTTGACCGTCATCGCCGCGGAGAGCGGAGTGGCTATGGAAGAGCTCACCGATGATAGTAACTTTGCTGACATGGGCATTGATTCGCTTAGTTCGATGGTCATTGGGAGTCGGCTGCGTGAGGATCTTGGTATCGAGTTGGGGCCCGAGTTCTCTTTGTTTATTGATTGTCCGACTGTTAAGTCGCTGAAGGCTTTCCTTGGGGCTCCGGCGGAAGATGAGGAGGCTGAGGAGGAAGACGAGCCAGAGGCGAGAAGCGCAGTGGATCCACCTGCGGTAATTCATGAGGAGCTGCCAGCAACTCAGCCAAAAGTTGAAAGTACCCAAGTCGAGACGCTCGATCTCGGTAATGAAGCATTCAATGATGCGCTACGGATTGTCTCGGAGGAGAGCGGAGTGGCTCTTGAGGAGCTAACCTCTGAGACAGTCTTCGCAGACATCGGGGTCGACTCACTGAGCTCCATGGTTATTACTAGTCGACTTCGCGAGGACCTTGGCATGACACTTGACTCATCATTCAACCTGTTTGATGAAGTCCCCACAGTCGCCCGTCTACAGCAATTCTTTGGCGGGACGAGCGGCAGCACCACAGGGTCTGCGAGCAGCTCCAAAGACGACGAGAGCAGCCACTCCTCTGCGCCCGAAGACGAAGATGAGCTCGACGGCGGGATCGCACTGGAGGACCGCGTGCCACAGTGCCGTGCCACCAGCTCGGTAGTGCTGCAGGGCCTGCCGAAGAAGGCTCGAAGGATTCTCTTCATGCTTCCAGATGGCGGCGGTTCCGCGTCATCCTACCTTGCCATTCCACGCCTACAATCTGATATTGCAATTGTCGGTCTCAACTGTCCGTATGCACGCGATCCTGAGAACATGAACTGCACGCACCAGGCAATGATCCAGAGCTTCTGCAACGAGATCAAACGCCGCCAGCCGCACGGTCCCTACCATCTCGGCGGCTGGTCGTCCGGCGGCGCATTCGCCTACGTCACCGCCGAAGCCCTGGTCAACATGGGCGACGAAGTGCACTCACTGATCATCATCGACGCTCCCGTGCCAGCAGTGATGGAAAAGCTACCCACGTCGTTCTACGAGCACTGCAACGGAGTCGGGCTGTTCGCCAACCAGCCCGGCGGGACTACCGACGGATCAACGCAACCTCCACCATACCTAATCCCGCACTTCCAAGCGACTGTCGACGTAATGCTTGACTACCGCGTCGCACCGCTGAACACGAATCGGATGCCTACGGTCGGTATAATCTGGGCGGCGGAAACGGTCATGGATGAGGCGAACGCGCCGAAGATGAAGGGGATGCATTTTATGGTCCAGAAGCGGAAGGACTTTGGGCCCGATGGGTGGGATACTGTTGCCCCTGGGGCGAAGTTTGATATTGTGCGCGCAGAGGGCGCGAATCATTTTACTTTGATGGTGAGTGGGATGCCTAAGTGAGGTTAGGTGTGCGATATGCTAACTGCTGGCAGGCGAAGGAGAATGTTCATCTTGTTCGAGAAATGATTGATCGGGTTGTGGGTTGAGAATGGAATGGATGTCTAAGGGAAGAAGTGTATATGCTGGTTTAGAATCGTTGCTGTTGATATTTGCGCTATCATTTTATAATAAATTGAGGCTACCGAAATATCTCCCTCCCATCGACACAGCTAATCCTCTCTCCCAGAAAATGCCCCTCTACTTCCACGAAGGAATCACATTCCCAAATCATGAACACGTAAGAACAGCCCACACTCTTGAACAGCAACTACTTCCTGAACGCTACTCTCACCGGCAATCCATCCGCCGGATGTGCCCCTCCACCCCCCTTCTCAGACTGATACGCGCGATGCCCATCCACAACCTTCACCCCTGCCCTCGGATTTACCTCATCCCATTCCTCATACGCAGGAAGGACCTCAAACTCGCGCAGCGTCATCACCAACGCAATCCTCATCTCGAGCGTCGCCAGAGTCTGGCCTATACAACTCCGCGGGCCAAACTCAAACGCGCGCCAGGCACCTTTAACAGGGTACATCGGATCCTCGGGACCGACAAGCCAACGCTCGGGGATAAACGCCTCGACCTCCTTCCAATACGTCCCATTATGATGCAGCGCCACGCTGAGCGTCCAGACGTTGCATCCTGCAGTTGGGTAGCGTGTCCCATCGTCGCCGATGATCTCGACGCCCTCGCGCCCTTCGCGCATGGAGGCGGCGGGAGGGAAGAGGCGGAGTGTTTCTTTGATTACGGCGAGCGTGTAGGGGAGTTGATTTAGGAGGGTTGGGTCGGCGCGGATTTTGGCTCCAGTTTGGGTGTAGTCGGCGCCGAAGATGGATGTGTGCTCTCCGCGTACTTTCTCGAGAGCCGCGGGGTGTTTCGCGAGGAGGTAGTAGACGTATAGAAGGGTCGAGCTGGTTGTACTTCGCCCCGCGAAGATGAACACGCGCAGCTGCGGCGCGACGCGGCGCTTGAACTCTTCGAGGGACTTGGCCGGATCTACCTTTTTGTTCACACCTTTCTTCTGCTCGTATTCTTCTGCCTCTTCTTTCATGTACTGTTTCAGCGCGAGCGCAATAACGGATTTGCTCGGGCGGTCCGGCGGGTTGTGGTACGCGCGGTCGATCTCGTCGTAGATGAAGCGGTTCATCGTGCGGTTGTTGTACCAGAGCACGAGCGGGCGGATTGTTAACCACCGCTTGAAGGGGTTGAAGGTTGTGCCGAACGAGGCCCATTCGACTTGGCGCTGGAGGGCGACGGCGAGGGGGTGCGGGGTTGTTTGGTGGTGGAGGTTTGAGTCGCTGCGTTATATCAAGATTAATATTGGCTTCCATGATGGATGAGATAGGAGGACGCACAGGGCAACCCTGCAGATGGTATCAACGGTAAACTTCATCGTCAACTCCTCCAGCTGAAAGACGTCGCCCCCTGCCCCCCCTGCAGCCCTCTCCCTCAACTTGCTACAAAAAACCTCCACCTCATCCACAACCCCTGACGCAAGTCCAATGATATACGCGGGGTTAAAACCAGGATTAAACAGCGCGCGCCAGCGCTTCCACACCTCCCCATTCATACTATTCAAACTCGGCCCACCGGTGATAGTCTCGAGCGGTTTCTGGACGATATCGGGTTTCGGCAGGTTGAGCGCCTGGATCTGCGCTGCGGCGGACGGGTTCGCGACGATTAGCCAGGTGCCCTGGAACGGCCACATGTTGATGTAGAACAGGCCCGAGGGGAACTGGCGTGAGAGGGCGAGCAGCACGCTGTGGATAGTGGCGTTGCGCGGCATGGAGCTGATGATGGCTTTTAGGGCCGGAAAGTGGCCGCTTAGGAGGCTGAAGGGGGGCATTGGCTAGAGGGGGAGAGAGTTTTTAGCGGGTTTGTCGCTTTCACTCTGGACTGTTTTGTTGAGATAGTGGGGGAGGTACCAGGTTTGCCTGTTGGAGCTTCCATACTTGCCGCCGAGCGAGATAGAACTTGAGCAGGAACTGGAGGAACAGTGGAGCTGCGAGGAAGAGAATGAGGGTCAACATCGTGGATGGTATTTGGTGATCGTGAGTGTCTGTGAATTGGTAGAGAAATAAAATAGACACAAAGGAGGGGCACGCAGTGCGTGTCGAGACTCGATGTTTGCCTGTCGATCTGTCGGAGCCCGAGTAGGACAACCGCACGCCCGAGCAGGCATATAGAACCCAATCACTCAAGCCAGAAATGACCTTTCCTGCCTCCACTTCTCTCCAAAGAAATCATCCCTCCTCCTCCATCAGAATCGGCCAAAATGTCCACCACACCCTACACCTTCGCCATCTTCGTAACCCGCAAAGCCGACATAACGCCCACGCAATTCCGCACGCACTGGGAAACAAACCACATCCCCATCCTGCAGCGTCTCGGGGGCGCGAATTTCCCCTTAAGCCACACGCGGCACTACCTCTCGCGCGACGAGACACTCCCGGGGTTCCCCGTCTCCCCCGTGATCGTCGGCTCGGCGGGCGATTTCACCTACGATGCGTTCGCGGTTGTCACGTTTGCGAACGAGGAGGCGTTTCAGGCGTTTTTGCCGGTTATGAGTAGTGATGAGGTTGTCGAGGATGAGGAAAGGTTTACGGATCGGGCGAAGTTGAGGGTTGTGGCGTTGGGGCAGATTGGGAGGACGACGGCGACGACCACGGGGGAGAATTAGAGGTCATAGAGTGTTGGATTTGGGAATTGAAGTGTTGTCAATTGATGCTTTAGAGAGATTGTGTGGAAGATGAGTACTGTCTATCATGAGCAACTGTTATAGTAGATTCTGGCATCGAGAAAGCTACACCGCGAGGCTACCTACCATGTGCTGAAAGTAGATTCCTGGCTATTCGAGAGCCCTGTTTGCCGTACTGACACCAAAAGATATAACTATCCTATGCTCCCACCGTGAAAGCAGTACCAATACACACAATTCACCCATCAGCATCTTCACAAGCCCAAAATGTCATTCGGAGTGCTCTACACCCGTCCGGTATGAACCCCCTCCTTTTCTCCTCTCCATGAATCATGCATTCTGATTACAATGCAAATACCAGTTCAACCCGCGCTCACTAGCGATCCTCGCCATCGCCAAAGCCACCAACCTGGAGCTGGAAATCAAGACCATCACCTCATCCAAGGACGCACCCGAGGAGTACCTCAGACTCAACCCGCAGGGCAAAATCCCCACGTTCGTCGGCGCAGATGGTGTTGTGATTACTGAGGCAATTGCGATTGCTGTCTACAGTATCCCTACCCACCCTTCCCCTAAAACGGAATTGCAAGTTAGACAGGTACATATAGACTAACCAGACGGGCTGTGCCCTAGTCGCATCTCAAGACGAAACCACAACCCTCCTGGGCAGCTCGAAACTCGAATACGCGCAGATCCTCCGCTGGATGTCCTTCGGGATCACCGAGCTGCTGCCCGCACAAGGGGGATGGTTCAACCCACTCATCGGGCGCGCACCCTTCGACAAGACCGCGATTGAGAAGAGCAAAGCGGATACGCTGTCCCTGCTGGGGATCCTCGACGCTCATCTCCTCCTCCAAAGCCAGGGCCAGGACCGCGGCCGCGAACGCGGGGAGTATCTCGTCGGGGAACGAGTGAGTCTAGCGGATTTATTCGTGGTGGGGATCGTGCAGGGCCCGTTTCGGCTGTTTCTTGACCCGCAGTGGAGGGAGGCACATATGGGGGTTTCGGGGTGGTTTGAGCGTGTGCATTCGTTGCCAATTGTCACTAGTGTCGCTGGGCGGGCTGTTTTGGCGGAGGTCGAGATGCCGATTGTTCCGCCGAGGGGGCAGATTTAGTACGTAGACTTACTGTGTGGGAGGGATGGAATAGCGAGGTGTGTGTGGTGGCTGATTGATTGATTGTCTCTATGCTAGGCCTGGAGCTACTGTATGTAGGGCTATGTACTTCGGCGAGCGAGGAAATGCAGCCCCGGTCAGCGACGCATTTTTCTACTCCGAGAATCCATGTTCCTGAACCAGCCAACTTCTCTAGTTCTAGTACCGAGTGCATATCTATCGGAAAGCGCCTCCATCAACGCCGATGATCTTGCCGCTCACCCACTCCGCAGCGTCCGAGGCCAGGAAGCCGACCACCCGCGCCACATCCTCGGGCTGCCCGACCCGGCTCAACGGCGACAGCCACGCAGCAGTCTAGAATCAGAATTAGCATACCAACCGTTGGAAGACCAAGCCACAGCACAGGGAAAAGGCAAGGATAATTAAAATGTAGAGAGAAAAAAAAAGCAAAACACACCGCATCAACCTGCTCGTCGGACAAATCCTGGCCATTGGGGATATACTCCCTGGAAACAGCGATGAACATATCCGTCTTGATGGCGCCGGGGGCGACCGCGTTAACGGTGATTTTCTTGTCGCCGCAGTCGATGGCAAGACAGCGGACGAATGTATCGATGGCGCCCTTGGAGCCCGAGTACACCGCGTGCTTGGGGACCCCTTTCACCGAGGAGGTGTTGGAGCTCGTGAGGATGATGCGCCCGCCCTCGCGGACGTGCTTGTACGCTTCGCGCGCGACGAAGAATTGGCCGCGCGTGTTCACGCGGAAGACGCGGTCGAATTCCTGAAATTAGAAATCTATATTAGCTCTCTACTGCATTCACTCACTCACTCAATGGCGCTTCGGCGCCATCCAGTCAGGATAAGGAAACTGTACCTCAGGCGTAACATCCTTAACATGCCCAAAGGAAACAATGCCCGCATTGCTCGAGACGATATCAAGGTATCCAAAATGGGCCACAGCCTGATCCATCAGCTTCGCAGACTGCTCTGGGTCACCGACATCCGCCTGGATTGCAATCGCGTCGCTACCGAATGCTTTAATCTGCGCGACGACTTTATCGGCGGCTTCGTGCGAGTGCGCGTAGTTGACGACGACTTTGGCGCCGCGTTTGCCGAGTTCGAGCGCGATTGCGGCCCCGATCCCGCGCCCGGCGCCAGTGACCAGGGCGACTTTGTTGTCGAGGCGGTAGGTGTCTGTGGACATTGCGACTGTAGCTTTTTCTGTGCAAGGGGTGTTTGGTTGAGCGGCAGAATACGAGGGGAGTGATGTAGTTACAAAGTGGAAAGAGACAGGGCTGAATGGGGCTATATGTATAGACTACTAGGAATACAACGGACTGCGATACATAGGTCGCCGGTTCTCGGGGCCCGAGAAATGGGAACAATTTCATTAGATGCCTGTTTGTCATTTACTTGTTTACTTTTGCTATCTGGATTGGAGACTACAGCTACCTCTTCGGATCCGCCTGGTTGCGGCCCTGCTTCGGTTCGATGGGCTGTACACATTCGATTCGATTAGCAATGCACAACGATGAAATCAAACGTAGGGATAGACTCACCCTCGGCTTCGGCACGGTCTCCAACCTCGAACTCGCCGTAACCTGCCAAATATGCCTAGTGGTCATATCGGTGCGATACGTCTGCCCAGGACACTCAAAGAGGAACGCCATGGGGAACCCGGCATCGAAGGGGAGCGTATCCTCAATCTCATAAATCTCCTCCTGAGTCAACTCCACCTCCAACGCCTCCAAATTCGTCTCAAGCTGCTGGACAGTCCGACAGCCGATAACGGGGAAAACATAGGGAACCTTCTGCAGGAGATACGCAAGGGCGATACTCGTCGGCTGCACACCACCCTTGCGTTTCCCGATCTCAGTCAGTTTCTCGGCCATGATGATATTTTTCTCCTCCTGCGGTCCCATCTTCCGTCCGCCCTTTTCGAATTCTTCGGGTGTGCGGTATTGCCCGCGGCCGAGGGCGCCCCAGGCGGCGAGCGCCAGTCCCTCGCTTTGGCACATGGGGATGATCTCGCGCTCGAGGTCGCGGAAGGAGCAGGACCATTTGCCCTGGTAGATGCAGAAGCGGGTGAGGCCGTGGAAGCGGGCGTCTATATACTTCTGTTAGAATAGATATAGCACAGAGTGTACAAAGTGTCGCAGATTGCGTTAGTAGTGAGAGGAAAGAAGGGAGGGGCACGTACACTCATTACACTTAACAACAACCCACGCGGGCGCATCACTAATCCCAATATTCAAGACTTTCCCCGCGGCAACGAGATGATGCAGACTCTGCATAACCTCCTCGACACCCGTCGAGAAATCCCACATATGGACATACAGTAAGTCCAAATAATCCGTACCCAGCTTCTTCAAACTCGCCTCGACACTCAACCGCATAGATTTGGAATGACACCCCTGGTAATTCGACTGAATCTTCTCGGACTTTCTTACACGATATCCGAAAGTATATTTCGTCGCGAGAACAAGCTCATCACGATTAATCGCGCCGCTGGCAGTACGATCGGCAATCCACTCGCCGATCCAGGTCTCCGAGCCCTCGAACTGGTAGAAGTTGGCTGTGTCGAGGAAGTTGCCGCCCAGGCTGTGGAATTTGTCGAGCAGCGCGAAGGCCGTTTCTTTTGTTACCTCGCCCATCGCGAACCCCCATGCGCCGCCGAAGTGCATTGTGCCTAGGCAGAGCGGGGACACGCGCAGACCGGCGAGGGGGGAGAGGATGCGGTGGTAGCCTAGGAGGGAGGGGGGGTGAGGGGCTGGAGGGGCGGCCATTTTGGAGGAGTTGTTCTTGATTAGAGGTTTGA
This sequence comes from Aspergillus ustus, assembly GCA_000812125.1. Lineage (NCBI taxonomy): Eukaryota > Fungi > Ascomycota > Eurotiomycetes > Eurotiales > Aspergillaceae > Aspergillus > Aspergillus ustus. The sequence continues at coordinate 153,051 of JOMC01000065.1, forward strand.
TTGGGATGTACTAGTATGTGATGGTGAACGATAGAGTAGGGTAGATAGCTAGCTAGCTGACCGTCGAGAGTCTCGATGAGGAGAGGGGATCGTATTCTTAAGAAACGAGGTGCAACTCAACGTCTTTTTACGTCGCACAGGACTAGCTACGACTGTATCAGCTCCAACCCCGCGACGGCATTCTCGACGCCGACACACCGACTTGCACAATTTGCTTTGTACTCGTAGGAGGTGAGATTCCCTTCGGCCTGCGACCAATCGCCTCGCTGGCCGATACACCAGCAACAAAGCCAAATAAAACCCTTGGGTGGCACCTCCAACCACACCCACCGGGTAGACAAGATCCGGTGCACAAGCCAGAAATCCCAAACCAAACAAAGGAGAGGTACTACTAGTAGTAAGACAAGACAAAATGACAGTGTACCACATCGACGGCTCCGGCCAAAAGATTCCTACCAGCGCCGCCGAGCGCAGTGCATACACTGCACCGGCGCCTGGTCCCTCGTTTTCTTCTCCTTCTCATGCCTTCAACGAGCCATTATCATCGTCGTCCAGATCGTCCGCGTCAGACTATGCGATCCCGCAGCATACCACGTACGGCGATCCGGGGAACCGGCGGCTGCGGGTGATTACAATCGGGGCAGGGTTCTCGGGAATTCTGATGGCGTACCAGATGCAGAAGACGTGTGCGAATATGGAGCATGTGGTTTATGAGAGGGATGCCGATGTGGGGGGTCAGTCCACCTCAGCTTTTTGCTCCACATTACCCCGGTTTCCATCATTCTCGATTGAGTTTTGAGCACTGACAAATCGGATGATTTCTTCCAGGGACGTGGCTCTCGAACCGGTATCCCAACGCGGGATGCGATATTCCGAGCCATGCATATACCTACAGGTTTGCCCTGGTTCGTCTTCATAAACAAGTCGAAAAAATTCGTACCCGTGAAAAATGAATCTGATGGATGAGCGCAGTATCCCGACTGGCCACGGTATTTTTCGTACGCACCAGATATCTGGGTGTACCTGGACAAAGTGTGCAAGGCGTTCGATCTGCGGAAGTACATGCAGTTCCACACGGAAGTCGTTGAAGCGCGATGGAATGAAGGGCAGGGGCAGTGGACCGTGCGGTTACGGCGGCAGTTACCAGGCCAGGAGGCCGAGGAGTTTACGAATTACTGCCATGTCTTGCTCAATGCGTGTGGTGTTTTGAGTAATCCAAAGGTACGTGACTAGATATAGCTTGAACGGGGAAAGCTGACCGGATACTGTAGTGGCCGAGTACGCCTGGTCTGCACGGTCGCTTCAAAGGGAGAGTTATCCACACGGCAGACTGGCCGGACGACTATACAGAGGAACAATGGAAGAACGAAAGAATCGCAGTGATCGGCTCTGGCGCTTCCTCAATCCAAGCGGTCGCCGGTCTCCAACCGCATACGAAACACGTCGACATTTTCGTCCGGACAGGCGTGTGGTTCGGCGTCCTGGCAGGGAACACCGGTGCGCCCACGAAGGTTTACACCGAGAAAGAGCGCGCAGAGTTTCGAACGAACCCGACTGCCCTGGTCGAACATGCGAAGAGCATCGAGGCCGAGGTGAACGGTATGTGGGGTGCGTTCTACAAGGACCTGCCCATGCAAAAGGGCGCTTCGGGTTTCTTCCGGCAACGCATGGCCAGCATAATCAAAGACGAGCGACTACTCCAGGGATTCACACCGACGTTTGGATTCGGATGTCGGCGGATTACCCCCGGTGATCCGTATATGGAGGCCATCCAGCAGCCGAATGTCGATGTGCACTTTACGGCTGTGCAGAGCTGCACTGAAGACGGCGTGATAGGCGACGACGGCATCGAGCGAAAGGTCGATACGATCGTCTGCGCGACCGGCTTCGACAACACCTACCGACCTCAATTCCCGACTATCGGACGGAATGGAGTTGACCTGCGCGATAAGTGGGAGAAAGCGCCGGAGGCGTACTTGGGGCTCGCCGCACCAGACATGCCCAACTACATCACATTCATTGGGCCCTCGTGGCCGATCCAGAATGGGAGCGTGATGGCGCCGCTGCACTCGGTCTCAGATTATGCGATTCACTTCCTGAAGAAGATGCAGAATGAGAATATACGCAGTTGGGTTCCGCGGCAGAGCGTCACGGATCAGTTCAATGAGCATGTGCAGGAGTGGGTCAAGCATACGGTCTGGTCGGATGATTGTCGGAGCTGTGCGTCTCCTTTATTTCTTCAAGACTGGTTGTTCTCGAGTGAAGTGTGCTGATGGAGATCGTTTAGGGTACAAGAACAACGAAACAGGGCGCGTCAACGCAATCTGGCCGGGGTCGTCGCTGCACTACCAGCAGGTCGTTGAACGGCCGCGGTACGAGGATTTCGAGATCACACACAATGATCAAAACCCGTGGGCACATCTGGGTATGGGCTGGACGCTCCTCGACCGCGCAGGAGGGAAGAAGGCGGATGTTTCGCCGCATCTGTGCTTGGATAATATTGATCCGATCTGGTGAGTCTACGCTCCATTCTCTTTGATAAGTGTATAATGTCGCTGACAGTATCAGGTTTAAATCTATTGGCGGCGACGTGAATATGTTGAATTGGCAGCGATACAAGTCGGGGGTGAAATCAGAGGAAGGCGTTGATGGGACTGAATAGACACTTATCGGTAACATGTTAAAAAGAGGATTTTGTTGGCCGTTTATGAAAATGTACAATCTGATTCGTAGAAGCCCGTCAGCTGAATGCCACGTCACGCTTGCAGGGATGTTGGAGTCTGCCTTGACAGCCTCGTGATGAATCCAGCTTCATTTCCTCAACCTCGCACCGGGGTAGTTCATCGATCTTGTAACTCTGCTGATAGTTTTCTGGTGGCCAGGTCGCTCTTTCCCTCTAGATTCCGCTAATCGCACCTGCCCAATATATTCTCCTAGTCGCAAGAGGAAGGAGCCCTCTTCACACCTGCCGCCATGTCTGTCGCTTTCGCTCAGCAGGGGACGGTCGACTGGACCTCACTTGGTCGCATGCAATTCTCTGCATCCATCGCCGTGCTCTCGCGTCTCTCTTCTGCTGGAATCGAATCGATTACCCTGGCATTCGGCCAGGCCATGTGCACGAGGATCCCACTAGGTGCACACGGCGAGAAATTTCTCATGGAAAGCCTCAACAAGTTGAAGGCTTTTTCGAGCTTTGGCGATCTGGTCTGGTTCGGCGTTGGAGTGCGACACGTTCTCCGCGATATCGTCCAAACATCCGAGGGGGCCTCGCTTGTCGCGCTGTGTGCTGCTCTCAGCGAGTCGTACTCCTCGAACGTTGCCGCGTTGATTCTCTACGAAATGGCAAAGGAGCTCAAAGCTTCGAGCGAGCTATCTCCTTCTATCGCTCAGTGGGAAGCCGTTATCAACACGTCCGCGTGTGTTTTCATGGAAACAACATTTAGCCGCCGGGTCGAGACGTTCCTGAATCTGGGAGGCTTCATTGGAAAGTCTATCAGGGACGACGCGGCATCGTATCGCCATAACCCTGGCCATCCTCAGGATATCGCCCGGTCAATCATTTCTTTGGGCGACATCATGCGAGGAGCCGTGGAGCAAGTTACCATACAAGGAGGCCCCGCAATATGCTGGCTGGCGACATATGCCAGCCTGGTTCTTGGACTTAGAGTGGAGGTGACCCTAAATGGAGCGCCACTGTTCACGAACTATGACGAGCGGCAGGCGAGTGCCCAGGTATGTCTCGTTGCGGACAACAGAACCCAGAGCGACAAGTCTTTGTACCAGGTGGGAACGATGTTTACTTTGCGCAGCGGGGGAGAATTCATTCAAGAGGTATTCAACGGATTCGGTGATGGTACCTATGAGATGGCACAGGATTCGTTCCTCGGCGGAACAGTGCCATGGGATAGTGTAATCACTGATACATTCGGCGCGGTAGGCTCAAGGCTCTTGAACCAGCTTAAGACAAACCAAAATGGACCCCCAGACGATCCGAACCACGTGGCTCCATTCAGTGCGTACTACAAAGCATGTATATCGTTATTCGCCAACAAGCTAAGTAGCGGGGATGATGCCTATACAGTCTCAGACTACATGAACGGAGTTGCCAACATGCTGCCTGAACTCAGTCGGTTTGAACCGGGCTGGTCACTAGCTTGCTTGGTCAATGTGGACGAGACAACACAGGCATTCTGTGCTACTTTGGACAAAATGGCATCCGCGTGCGGCTGTCGTCTATGTTTCCCAGAGGATCGTTTCATCAGCACCGGCAATTGGACCGGTGCGAACCCCGTGTGTTTGGTCGATATCGCAAATACAATCGTCTTCCTCACGTACCTCATGGAACGTTGTCAGCTGAACTCACCTTTGAAGCCTAAAAGATCCGGGGTCCACGGTCTTTACTTGATGATGGAGCACCGGCGCCAGATGGCAAGGCTAAGTACGAGTGAGAATGCGGGCAAATACCGGTTCCGGGATATATTCGGGGCAAGCACGGTTATACTATTTAGCAGCTACGTTACCCTATTCACTGGCGCGAGATCTCTCGACGATTATGGATCGCCTCGGTCAACATATACGTCTGCTTATTCGGCGGGGGGGATATACTGCTACTTTAGCAGCCTCGTGCGACTCTCAATGGATATCAATCAAACTTCACGAGTTCATGTGGGTAGTGGGACGATTGAATGCCGCTCCAAATACCACACCTGGATATATGACCGCAATATCAACGTCACCACAGGGATGGAGTCCTACCCTGTCGAGGAGCTAAGTCATATTGAAGGCCTTGCCACTCTAAGTGCCGACCTGTCCACTCCATCACTGTCTTTGGAAGCGGTTGTTGAAGACGCGTTCAAGCTTGTGCTTTACTACCGCATATCTTCTCCAGCAGGGAAGGTGTTAATATCCCCTGCTCACTTTGTCTTGGACAACCTTTGGACCATGGCGTATATGAAAAAAGAGGCAAGAGTTTTTGCTGCCTCCAAAGAGCAAGTCGAAAACGCCGTGAAAGGCAGGACATACGGACTCGCCCGCGGCGAGGGGAAGTTGCCCCAGTCAGCGAAAGGAATCGTTCTTCGACCGCATCGAGATAACCTGCTCGCTCAATGTGTTGCCGCTTTGTGGCATCCTTGGCGTACAATACATGTTACTAGAGATGACGAGCTGAAGCGAGTGATAGCGTGGTATGCGGCGACCCAGGAGCATATCAATCCGGACCTGGGCCCTCGTCTTTGTTGTATTATACTGGGATGAACCGGCGTTGGGGTTGGATACCTGGCAGCTAGCCATAGGACATACTCAGCTACCAGGCTGCAGCTTGATCGTCTGGATATATCTGGCGGTTGTATAGTTCAAAGCACATCAACTGGTTTTAAAACCGCCGCTCCACTGTGTTCTCTTTACCCAATACACGAACTGATAACCGGGGTTGCTAACCATTCCACTGGATTGGACTTAATGCGTTCTCGACTGTAAAACTATGCCGCTTGGAGCACTCTCATAATTGATTGAGTACCTCCTGCCTACATGCCACATTGACCTAGCCGTCAGCGCCGAGGTCTGCTGCCCCTAGACCAAAGGAATATCCTTCACAGAGCTGTTCACGCAGAGAGAAGCACGACAACAATACCATTCATTGCATATACAAGCAGCTAAGCTAAGGGAAGCTGTTACACCTCGCTCGCCCCTGCTTGACGCATGCCATTGCGGCAGCCAACCAACTCATTTTTTTGACAACCGCCAAAAACACTACTAAATCATCCCTCAAAAGCAATCTCAATGAGCCCCGTAGCATGCCCAGCGGGAACCGTCATGCTCACGATCTTCAACCGGGGATCCGCAGACGCGACCAGACTCTCAAACTGCGCTGCGGTGCGTTCCTGCCCGTTGAAATTGCTCAGCATCGTCATGTCCATGAACCTAAAATGATAAGAGAAGAAAACGGTCAGCCTCGGATCTGATATACCACCACGCCCTAGAAGGGCGTGGTCAGGTATGTTAGGATAGGATAGGTTAGACAAAACGCACCGCATCGCCCTCTCAACAACCACCCCCCCACCAGTCCCCGGCTCCGCCAGAACCTGCTCACAAAGCAGGATCCGATCCCCCCGCTTCAGCGCCGGAATGACCGCACGCAGGATACGGACTGCGTATTTATCGCTCCAGTTATGCAGAATCCCACGGAAGAAATAGACGACGGCTCGATCGGGGATGCGCTGCTGGTCGTCGAAGAAGTTTTTGGGCGCGAAGCGGATGCGGGCGCGTAGGTCTTCGTCGTCCGGGAGGAGGGATTCGCCGCGGGTGCAGATCGATTCGAAGTCTTGGACTATGAATTCCAGTTTGGGGAAGCGGCGCGCGAGTTGGATGCTTACGTGCCCGATTGAGCCGGCGACCTGTTGACAACCAAGGTGGTTATTAGAACAGCCAGTGGCCTGGGTGTAGAATAATAAGAAGAAGGAGAACGGAAATGATACATCAACAACAACACCCCCTTCCAGGGCCAACGCCTCCCAGTCAAACCCCCCGTCGAAGACAACATCCGTTGTGATAAGCTCCGCAGAGACATTGCACTGGAGCATGGTACTCAAGGTAGTCTGGGCGTCCTTATCCCGATCCAAAAACTCATACATGCCCAGCTCAGTCCCCTCCGCGAAATTAAATCCGGCCTGGTTATACTCGGTATTGGATCCCAACTTCACGAGCGCATCGGTGATGTGGAAACTATATCGATAGAGATCGCGGAACGAGAGCTCGACCGTCGCAGCGAGCCCTCGTGCACGAGCATCGCGTGCGAAAGGCGCGTGTGCGCGACGTGGCCGGGAGTCGGTTGGTGGAAGATGTGGTAGGTCATTAGGTGGCCGAGGAGCTGCTGGATGGTTGTTGGGGAGAGGTTGCATTTTTCGGCGAGGGTGGTGTAGCTGATGCTGCTGCCCGGTTGGAGGGGGACGGCGTGGGCGATTTTGAATTTCAACACGGCGCGGAGCGCGGAGGAAGCGTGGAACTGGGGATGGGGGGGTTTGGTGTTAGTGTGCTCATGATGGTATTCGTGTTTCATGGAAAGGGTCTTCTTAGGAAGGGAATTGGGGATATGGTGCTTGTGTAAATGAAGTGTTATTGAGGGGGTGGTTGCACCTGTGAGCAAAGGTTGAGGTAGTGCGCGCGGTTCCCTGTGATCAGCGCGCTTAGCTTCGACGAGGCGTCGAGGGAGACCATGCGAGCTTCATTGTAGGCCTGGACGCCTGGTCCATAGAGAGTCGCCGGGTCTGGGTCGCGCGGGTCAAAGGACAGAGCAACATTGTTCGCGGTGGTGAAGTCTGAAATTACCTGTGCGGCGTCTGTAATTTGCCTGGCGAGGTCGAGGATGTTGGCTGGTTCAACCATGTTGATGGTGCAGATATAAAACGGACAAGACGCGCGATTGCCATGTTCCTCCCAGGAACGGGTATTGGCAGTACTCGGCACATATAGCGTCCAATATGGGGAACCCAGGGTGTGTGTTGTGTATACCGAGGGCTCGGAGTGCGAAGCCTCACTACATTCGGCGTACTCCAGCCGCGAGTTCAGTAGTTGGCATCCTCGAAGCAGAAGCGCTGTGTTATATATGCTTGCATTGGCTAAACGATACGAATTTTTCTTGTCCATTCAAAGCGACGTATATGTCGCGGCGACCGGTCCGCGTCAGCGCTTGGAGCGAATCCCTGGCTCGACTGCTTAACTATACAGTATATATACCCTTGAATCCTTCCCCTCACCCCTCCCCAATCTCACACATACTAAGCCTCAGTCTTACCGGCCAACCGCGCAAAATCCTCCGCGTCACGCGTAACCCACGGAACCTCCGTCTCAACAGAGCGCACAAGTCTCTCATGCTCGGCACTCCGCGGCTCAATCCTCAAAGGGAAGCTCTCGGCGTGCGAGATAGGGCCCGGCATCCACTTGGGTTCTGGGGCATTGGGGTCTGCTGGGGCGATCGTGAAGGAGGCCAGGATCTGAGCAGCGAAGAGCCAGAGTCTGTCGTCTGCCAGGAAGCGACCGGGACAGATGCGGCGGCCGAAACCGAAGATGTATTTTTTAGGGTCTGGTTCTGGGATCTTGGAGTTGTTTTCTGCGCCTAGGAAGCGTTCAGGTTTGAAGTGGTCTGGATCGCTGTAGACCGTTTCGTTGTGGGTGAAGGTACTACGAGATCAGCAGGTTAGCAGTGAGGGCATAACCACGGGGAGAGGAAGGGAAAATAGATAGACACACCCGATGATCGGAAGTAAGAGCGATCCCTTGGGGATCAGATATCCATTGCAGGTTAGGTCCTCACCAGCGACATGCGGCTCACCAACGGGCCCCGGCGGCCGCCAGCGAAAATTCTCCGTGACAATCGCCTCGATATAAGGCAGTCTCTGGCGGTGTTCGAACCCGGGCAGTCTTGCGTGCCCCACGACGCGGTCGAGCTCCTCCTGTGCCTGGCGCTGCACATCCGGGTACAGGGCCATGGCGATCATGAAACTCGTCATGGAAGATACGGTCTTGTTATGGTATTAGCATACGGTGCTTCGCTGAATTAGCTGGGTAGTGCGCTTACAGTGTCAGCTCCCCCGATGTAGATTGCCGCCGCGGACCAGAGCATTATGGTTTCTTCGCCGGACTTGGGCTCGGGCGTGCCTTGCTCAAGAAGTCTGGATAGGATAGACGGCTGAAAGTCAGGTTTGCCCAGCTTGTATTCCACAAACCGCCGAGGTAGACTTGTAAACTGCGTGATGCCGGTTCTGCACTCGTGGGCCGTGCGCGCAAACTCGGCGCCTGGAAACCACGTGGGGATATATCGCACTGCCTCTTCCGTTAGCTTTTACGTTCAGGCTCAGTATTAGGGTCCACCAACACAAAGGGATATAGTTCACTGCGCGGTCCATCGAGGTGGCGATTTCCCCAAACTGCCCGACGGCTCTCCGCGCGAGCTCGTAGAGCGGGTCATGCCCATGCGGCAGGATGTTGTATCCGTACGAAATGTTGATCATAAACGCAGTTGCATCCCTAGTACGCTACTTAGCTTTCTGATAAACCATCCCGGCGCAATCAACAAAAAAGCCTTGGATAGGATGCGTGTGCGTACCTCCAAAGATGCTCTCGGAGTCCTTCCGGTGCGGCCAAGACGGTCGCCAACAATCGTCTCGTCGAGAGCTCCATCTGGTCGTGGAAGTTCGCGACGGACGCCTTGCTTCCAATCTCCCGCTTTAAGTTGGTCCGTAGCACCTTCCACATCGCTTGATTGTCGTGCGTGGCTAATGGCGGGCCCCAGCCGCACCTAAGCAGTAGAAACCACTCAGATTAGCTACTTTACTTTCCTTTCCCTGGAATGAGACGGTTGAAATCGGAACCCACATCTTGATCCAGGCCGAATCCAGCACCCACCGGGTGACGGCCGACTTCCTGTCCATGATTTTCACCGCGTCTTCGGCGCTGTTGAGGATGATGATTGTTTTCCCAAACATTTCGAGCGAGCTGATGGGGCCTGGTTTGCAGCCAATGTACCGAGGTTAGTAAGTATATTTTCGAATGCAGCTGAAATCGAATTGGCATTGTGCTGACCATATTTCGTGAGATGCTCCCTCCAAAACAACCACTCAAGCGTCCCCTTGGGCGGGAAATCGTTCAGATTGCCCACTAGTGGTGCGCGCGGCGGGCCGGGGGGCAGGGGTCCTCTTTTCGAATTGCTCCTCCTGCTCAAGACAACGAATAGGGCCGCCGCAAGCGACAGGCATAATGCTAGGGATGCGAACATGGTAAGCGTAAGCCGGCTCCACTTAGGAGCCTCCGGGATGAGACAGAGCAGAGATGATTGCAAGAGGTTGCTTGGAAGGGGGTGAAATGGGGCGTGGCTCTTCTTTTAAAGGTGACGGAAGGAGCGGCGCGATTCGCTAAAGAGGAAGGCACGACCAAAGACCTCGATCGATTGAGGCTGGCAGGGCAAGAAGGGATGCTTGTCAAGTAGCTACATAAGGTTCACCGCCGTTTCTTTGAGCTCTCGGAGATCGGCCTTCAACTTGGCTGTTGGCTGCCCTTTGGTTCGCTCGCTCGCTCGCTACCCGACTTGCCGGGCTGGCGTTTGTGCCACCAGCAACCTTCCCCCAATCACAATTGGAGCCCCCAGGGTATAGGTGTCATCTTATGCGTCGGATGGTATATATCATTGGACGCCACGCTCTCAATATCTGCTATATGAGCATCATTTATAGGGAAGAAGGGGTTGAAAAATTGGGAATTTCCCACCAGCTTCTGGGGAAATTACTGGCGGTCCCTTGGTAGGTTTTAACAAGCTGTTTCCACATTAGAGTTTTGACGCAAAGCAGATTCTTGTCCCGGAAATGGTTAATTGCATGCAGCATGTTGCTTGCTATGTTTGCGCTGAGAGGGAATATCCAAGCGAATGTTGGAATATAACAGATTCGCTGCTCGTATTTTCAAGTGATTGAAGACGGCATGAGCTCTGGCAAATACTAATTCCCGGAGTGTCTCCTGTTGTCAACCACTGAGCAGCATTGGAAGCTGTAACCGGATGCCTCTGAGGCAAGAGCATCGACTGGGGTAACGCGCGCACTGGGCGCTGGATGCACCATGATTGTTCGAACACTGGTTCTCCACATACTCTTTTTGTTGGTCGACGTCACACTAATGAAAAGGTGCATATTATATGCATATTCGGGAATCGGAGATTGTCAATGCGTGAAGGGCATGCTGTCCACCAACCTAACTCAAGTTCCGCTGTCGCCTGACATACATACAAGCCCGCCAGAACCCTATATACGAGGTCGTAGTGTACACTCATGGGTTAAATCCCCACACGGCATTTGGCGTAGGCTGGTTTTGAATAGGCAAATGGAAACAGACGCCTCAGGCAGTAGTCATCACATGAAATGAAAGTCTGGCCACTTTGCACATTCTCTTGTCATCATGATTAAATCCGAAGGATAGCTAGCCCTGCCAAGTCCGCCATTGCCATCGCCAACGGCTCCGCCCGGAGAGGAGATTCACTGTGCAAGCCCGGATTGATTCCGCTGGGCAAGAAGGGGCCCGCGCATACATTAGTTTAGTACGGTCATCATCGTGTTTTGCGGGGGATATCCACTATCGGGTACCTTACCTCGTGTGATTCTCACACCCTCACCTTACTAGAGGGCCAGGAATATACGCGGGGAGTCTACTCTGTACGATAATAGATCCCTGCGTCTATTAACTCCGTCGGTTTGACTTGCTATATATGTTGGTGTTGGGTCTCGAGGTTCTTTTTTTTTGATTTTTCTGGCTTTCCTTAAAGCTATAGTTGCGGCAAATATATATCACAGTTCCGGATACGAGCTGATCAACAACAGGTTTGGCAACAGCGCAACTAACGAATTAAATAACTTCCGATGAGCCCGACCTATCTCATGTCAATAATGTATCCTGTCCAGACACCTGTTTTGTTTTGCTGGTCTACGTCGCCTTCTCCACGCGGTCGGATGAGCCGAGATCGAGCACTCAATCCACAGTCGGGCCATTGAACCGACCGACGCCTACTCCAAATGTCTCCACCCAAGATTAGCACAGCTTCGATCTTACATATTCCGCGCCTACCATTCCATGCCGCGAGCAGTGAAAGACTAACTTTCGCTTTCTCGAAAAAAAAAAAAAAAAAACAAAGCGCCACCGGTACTACCATCACTACTACAACACGAGCACCAGACACCGACCAACCAACCAAACCCCCAAAATGAACCCCCCTCCACAACCAATCCCTTTACCAGTACCAACAGGTCCAGGCTCAGCAGGACCGCCCCTCCGGTGCATCGAAATGCACACGTACGGGATGCCCACACGCCTCGTGATCTCCGGATACCCACCCCTCACAGGCTCGCTGCTATCCCAGAAGGCCGCAGCGCAACGCGAGCACGACGGAATTAGACGACGCATCCTGCACGAACCGCGCGGGCACGCGGATGCGTTCGGGGCGATATTGCGGCCGGAGACGGAGCACACTCTAAGTAAGGAAGCGCATATGGGCGTCCTATATATCCACGGCCACGGGTATAGTACGATGTGCGGACACGCGACGATTGCGGTAGCGCGGTTTCTGGTTGATTGTTGGGATTTCGAGATGTTCCCGCGGCGGCGGGAGGTTGTGTTTAACGAGGAAAAGGAAAGGGTGCAGCTTGTGTTGCATACGCCTGGTGGATTGGTGGAGGTGATTGTGCCGACGGTTCCGGGGGAGCAAGGGAGGAGGGTTGATGTTTCGAGAATGATTGGGTTTGTCGCGTTGCCGGCGTTTGCGATTTCGGCGGGGTTGAAGGTGTGTATACCTGAGAGTAAAAGGTGGGCGGAGTTGGAGAGGGAGGGGAGGGGTAGTGTGAGTGTTTCGCTTGCGTTCTGTGGGACGTTTATCCTCGAGGTGAGGATTGAGGACCTGGGGTTCTCTTCTGATGTGTTCGATGGACCGGTTAATTTTGCGCGGTTGAAGGAGGTGACGAGTCTGTTGAAGGAGATCATCAACACGGATCCGGTGTATCGAGAATATCTCAGGTTCCCGGACAGAGATGGGTATGGAGCTGTGTTTGGCGCTATGGTGACGGATAAGACGCGCGGAAACGCGAGAGAGGGAACAAAGGGGGCTGAGCTGGGAGTGTACTTCTTCGGAGGGAATCATATCGATCGATCGCCAACGGGGAGTGCGGCTGCTGCTCGCGCGGCGCTGGATGCTGCGCGGGGGAATCTGGAGAATGGAGACTCGTGGACGTATCATTCTTTACCCACGCATACGTTTGGCCTCGAGGGCATGGTTGCGACTGTACTTGAGGTTGATACGAAAAGTCAAGATCGACCGGGCGTGTTTGGTCCGGTGAAGGTGAAAATTGAGGGAAGAGCATTTTATACTGGCTATAGTACCATAGTACAAGAAGAAGGGGACGTACTAGGAGAGACGGGGTTTTTGTTGGATGAGTTGCTGCAGAAGTAGATGCACGGTGTATCAATTAAAGAAAAAATTATGTAAATATAATATAGATGGACATTGGAAAAGTGATATGCTCATGTGAGCCAAGTGCAAGTAAGCATATAGTAGAATAGGAAAATAGTACAAATACATTAAGAGTGCTTATCTAACGAGTAATTATCCTAGTAAGTATACCGGAAGAGAGTGTTCTCCTTGTCGGTGAGATCATCTCCTGAAGCAGCCTCACTCGCCTCGACTGCATCAGCCTCAGAAACAACCCCGTAACGTTTATCCCGTCGCTTATTCTCAAAGACGCACAGCAGCGAGTACGCAATACCAGTCGCCATCATCACGGCGAACGCACACATCATCGCACCGATGCCGAGCGGATACGTCGGAGATTGACTATCGAGGAAGAACTGGGGTCCGACAATGTTTCCGACGGCTGTTGAAAATTATTATTAGCCATACTCGAGAGGTAGTGAGGAATTAGTGAGATATACCGTAGAATATACCGACCGAAACAGAGACAAAACTCTTCTTGGTCATGCCCGCCACGTTGGACGACTGCAGACTCAGAACCATCACCCAGGGGACATTGTAGAAGCCCATCAAATAGACACCAGCGAGAGAAGCTTCGGGATGAGAAACAGGATCAATCGTCTTGATCATCACCGCACCTACCATGGCGACGGCGCTCGCGAGGACCCAGAAGAAGCACCGAAGATTGGGCACGAAGAATGTTATAGCTGTCATCGAAGCTTGAGCGACCATCGCAACAGCCGCCTGTGGGGTGGCCATCAAGACGGTCTTCGACTTGGAATAGCCGAATTGTGCGATGATTAGAGGGTTGAAATTGGTTACACCGGCGTTGGTGATGGACTGGGCGACCAGGAAAATGGCGAGACACCAGTATCGAACGTCAAGCACAGCCTCGCGAATATGTCTCCATTTGATATTCTAGGCATGTCAGAAGATGTTGAGGAAAGCGAGGTGATATACTACCTACTTTGTTTTGCTCTGTTGGCGTCTGATTCGATGCAAGTCGAAGGGCTGCGACTTTTCGCTGTTTAGGGTTCAGGAACCAGGCTTTGGAGGGCGAATCGGGAAGGGCGAAGAAAAGAAGGATGCCAAACATCGCCGTGACACTACCGTAGATGATGAAAATGTACTAGAAAATCAGTACAACCTCGACCAACAAGTAAAGCAAAGGTAACACACCCTCCACGTGGACAATGGCCCGTCAATATGCCCGATCGCATAACTAAGGATTCCACCAAACACACCAGCAAACGTGTTACCCCAGAAGGCAGTCCGCAAAGGTTGTTCCTCACGTCGATACCATCTCGAGTTCGCGAGAATCAGACACGGAAGGATACTGGCTTCAAACACACCAAGCAGGAACCGGATTGCAGCCAGCCCACCAAAGTTGCGACAGGCAGACATACAGGCGACGCATCCTCCCCAGGCGAACACGCAGATGCCCATGTACTTTCCCAGCGGATACCGTGATATGAGCCACATATTGGGGAATTCCATGAAGAGATACCCAAAATAGAAGATGCTGCCCAGCCAGCTGTATTCCTGGTCGTGTAGGTGCGCGTCCGTTTTCATCCCGTATACCGCTGCATAAGCGAGGCCATTCTGCGAGAGGTAAAATAAGTATTGACTCTCAACTCCGTGGTAGGAAGGTCAGTACCTTGTCCAGCATCGCCAGTGTGAATGTTAGAGTGACCAAGGGCATAATGACCAGGTCTGTCCTCAAGCGTACAGCCTTGAAGTCTGGCGACTTGGGATCGAATTGAATCGCATCGTCACGGTCCGAAGACAAAGTCTTCGAGACGCTCTCCATATCAGCTTGGCCCATCTTCGTACCGTCAAAGCGTATGCCTGGAATTGGAGGGTGAGAATGCGAAGAAAGTGGTCAAAAATATTCTAACTTCCATCTTTTGTATGTCAACGGGCTAAGCTGCCACCACATAGTAAGTTAGGAACGAGCCTGGCAATGATTGCGCGTTGATAAGACGCTCGCATCAGTTGGAGAATCGAGCACGCAAAATCATCGGGCCGGACCGAGTTTTCGTCGGCTCATCCGACATCGCCCCAGATCATGACTCGCAGACAAAGCACGCAAGACATTGCCTCTGGTATGGGTCATTTCCATCAAGCCGCACGTCTTGTAGCCGCCGATTTTTATTCTGAGCTGGGTTACACAGGATACTTCGGCTAAGGAGGCTCTGTAACTGCAGGTGCAAGCGTCGCGACTTCCCAAACGAGGCACGGTCTAGGCTCCTGCTCCAAATCAACTGTCCTCTCTGCACGTTCGATTTGCTACTCCGGCCATGTCGCATCTCTTAAGCAGTCCCGCAGAGGTATCGAAACGGTGTCTACGCGCGTAAGCCCCTTAATTAACCAACAGACTTACCCGTATATTGACCCAATGCAGATGTACGCGATGCCGGGAGATGAAAGTGCGATGCTCTGGATCATACCCATGTTCCCGATGTTCCAAGAGGCGCCAAACATGCGTTTATAAGTCAGACAGCGGTTCAGTAACTGTTTCGAAAAGGTTTGTGGTGCTAGCATGGCTACAGTGGAACATGCATGCTGATTTAGGGTGTAGCTATCTTGACTCCCTCGAACAACGCGTGTCGAGTACAAGCCATGTCGCTACTGATAGCCCGATACGTCAAGAACAGTCTACTCCTGTCGGATATGTGGCTACTCCGCGATCAATAGTCGAATATACTGGGCCAGGTCATGACAGCGGCATAGTTGAGACCCCGCGACCGCGCAGTCCAAGAAGTGACATTGGTATGAAGCCTCAGGATAACCACGCTAGTATAAATCGAAGTTATTGACGCTCTGCTCGTAGAACCCGTTTCGGACGCAATGACTGAAGATAGGCTCCCAGCAGTAGCGGCTGAATTTAGTCGGAACCCTCTGACAGGGAGCAATGGATCATTTGCAGCTGACCGAGACGGAAAGTACTGTATGTCAGGACCACTGTTATAATCATTAAGAAGCTAATTCTCCAGGGTACATGGGCCCGACCTCCTCCTGGGCCTTTTGTCAACGTGTTTTGGCAACCATCCGAGTGCAGAGCTCTGAACAGATACCGGCGGTGAGACCATGGACGCTGGAATCTGTGTCTTTACGATGGAACCCGATCAGCCTGGATGAACAGCCGGACGTTGGCAATCTGCCCTCTGCCGAATACGCCGCGCTTCTTCACTCAACTGTCAAATACCATCTTGGCTCATTATATGACATTGTTGACCATGATTCATTTTCTCAACAGATGGATCGATTTTACAGAGATCCTGTCAACGAGGCCAGACATTCCCGCTTCTGGTATGCTCAGTTTCTCTTCGTTTTGGCCTTTGGGGAGGCATTCATATCTGCCGGGAGTACCAAATCCGGTGCGGGCTTGAGGTACGCGTCGCGAGGACTGTCGCTGCTGCCCTGCATTATACCCCTCGATGGGAACTCCTTAGCTGCAGTGGAAGCGCTTTGCCTGGCCGCATTATATCTCCAAGCTTTGGACTCAAGGTTAACCGCTTTTCAAATGGTGAGTGCAGATTACCAACAGTCACCACAACCGAACTCACTAGTTGGATAGATTGGCCAAGCTCTGCGGGTATGTATTATCGAAGGCTGGCACAGGCACATGCCCCCCTCAGAAGTCACGTCTACCCACGCAAAACGCTGCATGAGCATGTTCTGGACAGCATATATGATCGATCGCGAATTCGGAACTTTGATTGGTGCACCAAGCTCGATCAGGGATGAGGATATAACCGTTCAGCTTCCAAGTGCACCGTCTGAGAATTCGGCAAAGGCTGAAGCGTTCGATCTTCAAGTCAAGATGGCTCGTTTAACAGCGATGATACTGTCCGGTTTGTCATCACAACGTCCCGGCTGGAATAGGAACTCACGTTTATTGCAGGTGTTTATGGTGTGGAACGCAGCTCCAAGAGTAGCCTGCTCGCAGACACCCAATCGGCATTACATGGTATCGCTCTGGTTGACAAGGAACTGCTCGTCTACCTCGACACAAGATTTAGGGGAACAGACATCCGGACCTCGAAAGCAGCAACCAACCTTATTCTGTCATACCATCATGTAGGACTCCTCGCCTCGTGTCATTCTCGTGTTTAACATTTCCAGTGTGTGGTGCTCGCGACTCGTCCGCTGGTGATGTGCATTCTACACAAATCCCTGGCCAACGGCAGGCCCAGACTACACCTCCCCGAAAGCCCGATAGTGTCTCTACTCCGATCCTGCACACGTTCAGCGCTGAATATCCTTCGGACCCTGAAAGCTCTGGGTGAGAGCAATATGCTTGGTACGCCTACAGACTCGTTAGGCTGACTTCATGGATCTAATGTCTATTAGACCACTTTCTCTCATTCCAGCTAGAGGCAGCTTTCTCCTCCGCATTGATGCTGTGTATCATTGACAAGCTGATTCCGGGATTTACTGGAGATGGCTCGTGGCTCCAGGCTGTTCAAGAGATATTCGGTATTATGATCTGCAAAGGGAGCCCTGCCGCACCGCTGCGCAAGCAGGAGTTCCAGAAGCTTCGAGACGCGATGGACCGGTATATGAAACGCGCAACAAGCGACATGGGTAATGTACCGACTTTGCGCCAGGAGGAGGCCGAAATGACCCTAGAATCAGACATGCGCTCCAGCAGAGCAGTCCCACATGTTTCCGTTGACGGCTTCGCATCATGGGGTCCATTGGAGCACTATAGCGATTTTACGTTATCATCGGCGGATATCATGGATTTGGCAAATGGGTTGCAAGCGGACGACTTTTTGATACCCGATTGTTAAGATGGGCCGACCAAGTCTCCATCGTGAAGTTGGAAAGTGTCTGCTGTCTAACCCACCGAGATTACCCAACTCATCGGGTTCCATGCCATCCCCCAGCGTATGAAAGCACACTCAATTCCTTGAGACTAGCCTTTGTTTAGTTTTTTACAGACAAAGTGGTCGAACCCCTCACCAAGTTGTTCCCCTAGACAAAGGAGGCCTCTCTGCAACAAACTTGTAAGAGCAGCCACAAAGGACGTTCGGCTTTGTATATTGAGAACTTCAAAAGCAGTCCCTTATTATCGTGTCTATAGATGCGACAAACACAGATAGTATGAACGGCAAATCTCGAAGGACAAAATGCCGGGGCCTCCAAGACGGTCGTAACTTGCTTCATTGTGCAGCAAAATGCAAACATAAATAACTCTACCCTGTCCCTCGTCATCAACAGGGACCTTTACACGCTATCGAACTATCGAAATAACTCCTTTTCCACTGAACATATGAATCTACTCAAAATGCGCCTGCGAGCCGGTGCGCTTTTGGCAGCCCTTGCCACCGTGGCGGTCGCCGTATGTGAGACCCTTGCCCACTTACCCATGATCATCCGTCCTAACAGTGATTTCCTCTCTCTAGTACCCCACCGAACCCCCTAACACCTTAGACTTCGACATGGTCGAACCCCCCTGGACCGTACGACCATCTCCCGGCGCAGCCCCCGTCACCATGAACAGGACCGCCGAACAAGACCACGTTCAACTCCTCAAGATAAATCCCAACTATGACGATGACTGGAAGGACATCGAAGACGACGACGACACCGCCTCGAATCCGGACCACCACCCAACTACTAGCCTCGCATCCCGGCGGATAGAAGACGACATAACATGCGACAATAAAGGCACCCCCGACGGCAAAGCCCAGACCCGCTATATCGATGATGGAATCAAACATCTGCGCAAATTGGCCAAGGACGGCACTGCCCCACCGCCTCTACCGCCCATGCGCTGTGGCCGCGTGAGCTGCTCGTATAATTCGGGGATCTTCTGGTGTAATGACGTGAGTAACCCTACGTACCCGAAGGCGGGGGTTGAAGAGACAGACAGAGAGACTAACCAAACTCTTTTGATCTTGCGCTTTAGGACCCCTTCAAGGAACGAACGCTCCCATCGTGGCACAACATTGCGGACGGCGCGCAGATACTTCTCAATAATTGTGGCAACGCGAACAGGGTTGCGGGCGAACTGCGGCATAATGATAGGTGGAGGGCTGTTATCGGTAAGTGCTAGCGGGCTAGACCAACACCTCGATCGACACCTACGCCTATTGATTGCTTTCTGTAAGCTTAGCCTACTTACTGTGCTTTTCTAATGAACAAGCTGGTTTATGTATTCCCGTGGGCGCCTGGAGCGTCCACTGGTTCATGCGCTTCCAATCTTACTTAACCTGGTACTCACTCGCTTTACCCGAACACTTGTTAGATGATACAATTATAGATCTATAATAGCCAAATTCCGCCCCCTGTCACCATAAACAAACCCATTGTCTATACAGGGAGACTCATACAGGGCATATAGATAGGTGCTAAGTAAGTACAGGAGCGTGTAGTTGATTATTCTTTTTTTCATCCTGGGCGTGGTTACGCACTGCACCAAGAATAAGTCCAAGCACACTAGAGTTAGTCATCAAAGTCCAGGGCCGCTGCATTTAACATTTACGGCTATCACAGTGAAGAACGGCCAGTCAGGAAAATGTCATTTACTGTTGCCTAGTTTGCATATGCACCACAACTGCGTGGAGGAGGAGGAGGAGGAGATAGGTTTCGTCGCGCAAGGTGGCCAGGCCAACAAATAGCATAGCCCAGTGCAGGATGTCGACGGCTTCCCAGAATCCACACCGTACATACCTCACTCTCCAGGAAATTCAGAGTCAGCTAAGAGCCTATGAATAAATGCAAAAGATTGTCGGACTCATTGCGGAGCTGAACACGCTGCGTTGGTCCTCCGGCCGCTAGTTGACCGCTAGCCTGCGGAGAGGGAGTCTAGCAAGACGGCCAGAGACTCGCGACAGAGGCGCGATTATCGATCCACTCTCCGCATTGCCGCAGCTCAGACTGTTGGGGGTCGTGATGACGTTATTTGGAGATTAGGTCGGGTTGGGGTTGGGTGCTGCTAGGTACTTAACCCTGGTCTGGTTACCCTCTGTGCGCGATATTCGGCTTCGCGGTTTGTTTCCGACGTACACAATCAACGCATAGACGCAGACACAGACATATTTACAACAGGGATGACGCAGGATAATCTTCTGGAACAGGTCCACGCCTTCGAGGCTCAATTGCAGAATGTGAAGAGCATCCTAACCGCCCAGGCCACCGGCGGAGACGAGGCCGACCTATCAAACACTGAGCAACTCGCCGCTGCCCGTGTCGAGCTCCTCGGGCTGGCTAACAACCTCGAATACCTCGCTCTGGGTCCCACGGAGTGGCTCAAGGCCAGCTTTGCAGTCGTAAGTGGACAGCCTATCCCTCCCTAACTTAGCTCCCTTTCGCGAATAAACACTCAAGAGATGATGAACGGCCGCAGACGAAATACGACCACCTGGTCTACTACACCCTCGCCCACTTCCCGATCTACGAGCACATCCCCCTCGACGGGCAAATCACATACACGGCGCTCAGCACCGCGTGTTCTCTCCCACTGGACGCACTGAAACGCATCCTCCGGCACGCAATGCTCAACCACCTCTTCACTGAGCCCGAACCAGGCTATATCGCGCACAGCGAAGCATCCCGGATCCTCGCTACCGACCCTGGGATGGCGAGCTGGCTGGGGCATAACTACGACGAAGTCTTTCGCAGTTTCGGGCTGTTTCCGGGGACGCTTGAACGGAGGGGGTATTCGGGTGGTGATAGGGATAATGATGAGGGGTATGGGCATCCGGGTCGCACGGCCTGTGCGTTGACATTTGATCAGCCGAAGGGGTTCTTTGGTGGGTTGCTTGCGGAGCAGCCGTGGCGTGCGAGGCGCTTCGCGGAGGCGATGCAGGCTATGACGCGGGGAAGCCATGATCCGGCGTATCTTGTGGATGGGTTTGAGTGGGGGAGGTATGAGTATGAGGGGAATAAGGGGCTTGTTGTTGATGTACGTCTCCTCCTCCTCCTGCTGTTTCTGTTTCCACGAGAGAAGACTTTCCCCGTCCCTAACTTGTGATTTGGTCATAGGTCGGCGGCTCCTCCGGCTTCCAAAGCATCGCGATCGCGCAGTCACACCCGGCTCTCCGGTTCGTGGTACAAGACATCGAAGACCACAGCGCGAAACTGGTCGAGCACATCTCCGAATCGGGTGTATCCTCTGATATCAGCTTTGAGGTACACGACTTCTTCACGCCGAACCCGCAAACAACCGCAGACGTGTATTTCCTGCGGCATATCATCCACGACTGGGCGGACCCCTACGCGATTAAGATCCTGCGCAATATTGCGAGTGTTATGAAGAGCACTGCGAGGATTGTTATTGTAGATACGGTTGTCCTCGAGCCGGGGGTTTTGCCGTGGCAGACGGAGAGGATGATTAGGTATGTTGTGCAATGGCATTTATCTGTGAAGTGTCGAAGGGAAAAGGGGTGGTTTGTGCTAACGGGCAGTGATAGTTTTCTGAACTTGCAGATGATGCTTATGGTAAATGGGAAAGAGCGGAATAGACAGGAGTGGGATGAACTTCTGGTTAAGGCGGATGCTAGATTGAAGATTGTGGGCGTCACGCAGCCGAAGAATAGCGTTGCGAGTATTGTCGAGGTTGCACTGGTGGACTAGAAGGGAGGAATGTTCATTTTTCCTTGTTGTCTTTTTATGATTGGGTTGGAAAGATAGACATTATACCTTGCGCATAATTGATTAATGTGTTGGTTTGATTTATAAATGGACCCCGAGCTCCCACGCTATATGTATCTCGGCCGATTCGGAAGTGATTCGTCAGATAGCATGTCCCCAGACTCTGAGATAACTGCCTTTAAAAATTTATGATAGTGACATCATCAATTGTGCCATAGGACGACAGCTGCTCGCGGTATCTTCCGTATTAAGTCACAAACGGGGGAATATCGAGATTTGCCGGATCGGTGTCGAGCCATTGCACCGTGTCAATCCATTCATCAAAGACATTATTAAAGTCCATCCCGGGGTCAGATGCGGGCCCCTTTTCCGAGTTCAACATAGACCTATACAGGAAGTTTCAGCATTACTCGCGGACGAGAAGTTATAAGAAGGGACATACTGTAAATGCTTAAGAATCGGATACGACTTGGCACAGATCGTACTCCGATCCTGCAACTGCTCAAAGCGAACGAGATTCGCATCAAACGCAGCCCGATAGGCTGCTTCATCAATTCCTCCAGTCCCCGCTCCCATAAGAAGACATGATGCCATAGCGGCGGCACCATGGAGCGCACAGAAACTCATCATGCCATAGACATACCAGCGATAATTCCGCAGGCGCGGAACCTCGCAGAACTGCCGATGGATCTCGAGGAGCGCGGCGCCGGAGGCGATACATTTCATCTGGGACTCAGCACGCGGCGGCGCGCCGCCACCGCCAGGTCGCGAGACGCAGAAGCCACGGTGGATGAGAAGGTAGAGCTGATGGGCGTAGTGCTGCAGGATACACCAGTGGGCGTAGCTCGACGAGTCGAGGATACTCGGTTGGCCATCGAGGAGGAAAGTGGCGTCCCATTTCGCCTGCTCCGCGGCGATCTCGGCGTCGAAGGCGATGAGGCGCGGTTCGTTCATTTTCGCGGCCGCGCTGCTTGAGGAGAGGTGGTCGCAGATTCGACTGCTGAGTTGGAAGAGGCGGAGCTTGTGCATTATCATTGACATTTGCGTTGGTTGTGTTGAGGGTGAGTGGATGCGGCTGTCTTGGATATCGGTGTCGTTTACGTCTGCGGGGAGCGTGGGGTCGGTGCCGAGGAGTGAGGAGACGTTGACGTCGCGGAAGATTATGGCTTGGTTTGTGTGGAGGAGGAGGACGCCGGCCCAGCAGCGGCGGCGCCGTTCGAGCTCGATCCAGCCTATGCCGGCTGGTTTGGCCTTGACGTTGCAGCGGAGCGCGATGGCGATGTTCAGGGCCATGCCTAGGAGAACCCAGGCGCGCTCGACACCGTCGTTGTGGCTGATGCCGTAGATGAGGATCAGCAATGCTTCTAGCGTGTTCAGAGTGTGTCGGATCAAGAATTGGTCCTGAGATAGACACATTAGGGCCGCGTTACGGAGCTGGACTACCATCGCGGACGGGGTCGACTGAATCTCATCATCTTGAAGTTGCGCAAATATTGGATCGGTATCTTCCATGGTGTTGAGGGTCACTGAGCATATCGTAAAGAGAAGCGCCAGCCACGATAGTTCGACATCGAGCGGACTTTGCTGGAAGAGGTTGTACTGCTGCTGGAACGTAGGGCTATGGAGAATATGGAACAGAGGGCTTAAGAGTTGGAAGTATCGTGTGATAAGGTAGTCGCAGCACTCTTTGGAAGGTAGCATGGCCAAGATATCTTCCTTGGGAATAGGAGGTCCAATCGCGAATGGGAAAGACGCCGGACCTGCCGGTGGGATGGCATACTGGGTTACAGACGGTTGAGATACTTGATCCGTCGGCCGTTGAAGAACCTCATCCCAGCGCGCATGACTATCGCTCGCAGCGCGATTATCTGCTGAAAGAGGGGAAGCAGACGTATCAGCCGTGGGCCGAGGAGACAGCAATTGCGCAGTGTCCCAAGACCGACTCGACTGCGGTTTCGCTACGACCGGAGATGTATCCGGGGAAGGTGGATGTGGATGATGATAGACGCAATCCTCTCCCAACCCACGTCGGCGACATGTGGCACACGGCGACTGACGATCGCATCGCAGCTTCGAGTCTCGACACGGCTTGCAGCTGATGGGTTTGCGCACTCGTCGTGGTCGCTTCGAGGGCCATCTTATCGGAGAGAACGACATGATGAGAGTGTAAGTCCGATGGGAAAGAGAGTCAAGAAGGTCGAGGGTTCAAGTCAGGAGGGACGATTCGGAGATGGCGGAGACTTGGTCCAGTTGGTGGGGGCCAAATCTACACACTGTATCTCCGAGAGGTGGCAAATCTCGGAGATACATCATAATTCCAAGTACATATTCCAACTTACTATTATTTTCGACTATTCGACTATTTGATATTCGATTCCAGCCCTAATGGCTCTGGCGTAACAAATAAGATAAATGTCTGTCAGTGATGGAAGCGTCCTTCTGGATCAGGGCAAGACGGATAATGGTGAGAAACAACCGCGCAGATTGGCACAGGGGGCAGCTGCAGCCTACTTCTGCCTGTACAATCATTCGTGGCTTCTTCCAGCAATCCATTCTGGCTGACTGCTCAGGTTGCATTAATCCTAGCGGATCTTCCAATTGTGTTCCATCTAAAATCTAGTAGAGCTTCAAATACGAGGCCTTGACGCAATGATTATCTAAACCTCGTATCGCAACCAACTGACTATATCAACTCCCTGCGTCTCGACAAGGACCCATCACCCTCCAATCCATCCATCTCTGCACTCTTCTCCAATCCGTCATTACATACCACCAATATGACACCTAAGCTCATCGCCATCGCCGGCGGAACCGGCACGATCGGCTCGTGGATCGTCCGCGCTTTACACCTCAGTCCGCTCTATAAACCCATCATACTCTCACGCGCGAATGACACACACGCAGCAAACACCGCGGGCACCGCATGCATACTAGCCTCGACCACAACAAACCCAAATCTCGAAACAAAAAAAGACACATACGAGATCGAAACCCGCTACGTCGACTACACCTCCGTGGACTCCCTAACAACCGCCCTAATCGGCATCCACGCCGTGATCTCCGCCCTCCTGATCCCCAGCGAGAAGATGATCGATTACCAGCTCAACCTGCTATCCGCATCCATAGCCGCGGGTGTGTCGCGTTTCGCGCCGAGTGAATTCGCACTTACCCAGGAGGTGCATACGCAGGTTGATATCGATCACGGGAAGATTGTCGTTTGGGATGCGGTGCAATCTGCGGCGAAGAGGGGGGGTATCGATGCCGCGGCGTTTCCGTGTGGGATGTTTATGAATTACCTTGCTGTTGGAAGTGGAAAAAATGATGATGATGATGGAGCGAGACGGAAGAGGGCGGCGGCGCTGGCGGGCTTTGGTGAGGACGCATTGATGTTTCATCCCAGTCCCGGAGGAGGGCGGGAGAGGCCGTGGGTTGAAGTCCCACTCGCACAGCATGGGATATTCCCTGACGTGACCATGACCGATATCCGGGACGTAGGAAAATTCATCGTTGCCGCGCTTGGGATCCAGGAACCTTGGGGCGGAAGGGAACTGGGGATGGCTGGGGAGACGAGGAATCTGAGTGAGATCATCACCATTATACAGGAGGTTCTTAATGAGGAGGTTGAGGTTCGGACTGTTACGAGGGAAGAGCTGCAGAGACGGTTGGATGCCCTGGACCAGAGTGATATACTTGCCAGGATTGATGTGCAGTATACCATGGCTTGCGGGCAAGGAGGGTCGGTCGTCAAGGGTGCTTTGAATGAGCTTTGTCCCGAAGTCAAGCCAATTAGCATTCGGGAGTTTACGGAAGAGGCGTGGGGAATGTAGTCTCCGATTAAGGTAGAGGTTGATATTTGGGTGCAAATACCTTGTCAGACTGAATCTAAGCCTAAATCTGAGTCTTCAGGGTACCAGGAACAGCCCCTGGATCCTCCAACCAAGCAAAACAGCCTCCTCCCCTGACACCTCAGTTCCCACTCGCCTACGGAAGTCGAAAGTAACCAGTTTGCAAATGCAATTTTGCATCCGACGCATCCACAGATCATGTGCTTGTCGCCGCGGCGAAACAGGGCTCGTTACTGGCCGATGAGGTTGCATCCTCAGCCTGCGACGCTATATTAGACCGGGTTCTGACAGGGTGGAAATCCCTGCCATGGGGGTTACCGCAGTCACCATGCGTTCGAGAGAGCTAGTTCCTGAGTCACGAAGTCCTGCCCTCTGTCGCACGAACTGACTGTAATTAGCCCGTAGATACGGGAGCCTCGCGACAGTTCAGAGGTAGCGGGATGCATGATGAGAAAAAATCAGCCAAGCACGCTTATGGACGATATGTACTCTCCGAGAATCCAACAAGCGAAATGGCAGGTGCCCTCCAGGGAAACATTGGCCACTGGTTCTACCTGGGTACTACCTAGATTATACCAATTGCCCGTTCCAGTAACTCAACCGCATCCGTCTGCATCCCCATCGCCGCCCTCGATATCGGAGTGTACCCGTACGAATCCTGCAGATCCGGCCTGGCGCAGTACCGCAGCAGCACACGGGCACTCTCGCAGTCCCCTCGCATCGCTACATTAGACAGCGCCGACCGGCCGTCCTGGTCCAGATCGTCGACATCCACACCCCCGTGCGCCAGAATAGCCTCGATGGCGCGGTGGTAGATCGCTCGATGTAACAGGTCGGCTATGTCAGCTTTAACGCCTTTTTGCGATAGGATGAGCTTGATGGACTCAGCGGTGCCCCCCCATGCGGTGATTTGAAGTGCGCTCTCCCCACGGCGATCCACGGCGTTGATGTCGAAGTTGCCAGGAATCGGTTGCGCGGGAGGGTCGCCCCGCAAGCCAGGAAGGAAGGTGGCGAGGGTTACCCGGCGCCGACGCTTGAGGATCCGGCCCACGCGGTTGTCCTTCTCGCCTCTTATGACCGCGAGCATGAGTGGGTTCCGCCCCTTCCCATCGATGCAGGCGATGTCGATGGCCGAGTGAGCGAGGAATGGAGCGACAACCTCGTAAGCACCTAACCCGCTACGGAGGGCCCAGATGAGAGGGGTGACCTCGATTTCCTCATTCTCCTCCCACATGGAATGGAGGACGCTCATGGTGGTTTGCGTCGATCAACGGTTGCTGCAGTAGTAGGACAATACCCTGTCGCCAAGCTCGCGCGCGACCCGGTAGTACTCGCCGGGGAAGTAGGCAGGTTGGGACCGTTGAGGAGACCCATGGACCAATCGCGGCCGCCGGTACACCATCGATCGAGACCTCTCCAAGGATGCGCAGGGTTAGTACGCTCCGAGCCTCGTTGGCCGTTCCGGAAGTATTCGTCCGCGATCTCCATGGTGAACGGTGCCCACACCGTCCTTGTTATGTTCGGGCGCTCCTGGTCGGGGGAATGAGGACGCCCAGAGATACGTATTCGCAGAGCTCGCGGAAGGTGCACCGATTGATTCAGCTGGCCGAGGACCGGACCCCCGGTTCGCCTGCCCACGCACCCGCCGGCGATGGCGCCTTGCATCCGCCGTTCGTCGCAAATTACCTCCTGGGTGTAGAGGCTGAAGATGTATGCTCTGTGGTGTGTCCTCTAATATAATATTAACGTTCTTAAATATAAATCCGCTAAAATAAGTCACCTAAGAAAGGAAAAGGCTAGGATTATGCTTACATGATACTTCAGTTGCTGTATTCAGGTTTAATTACCTGTGAGAATTGGTTCTGGGTACAGCAACATGCTCGATTGATGCTACTCCTTCATGGCTGCTGTCCTGCAAACTTTCTAGGCTCCTGACTTGTGTCTTGTCGCCCGAAATATGTAACCTTAGACAAGAATAGAATATTTTAAGAGAAGGGCACTGACCGTTCCTCATGCCGGTTGGCAGAGCAACCAGCAAGTCCTTAACTTCTTGGTCTGATACGAGCAGGTGCTCTTTCATGCCATTACAAAAGGCTTGGAGGTCTGTGGACCCAGTACTGAGCAAGTACTCCCGCTGTTTAGGCAGGAGTTGAAGCAGTAACCATCATGTGCTAGGGGTTCGCAAAAATAAGATTGATATGTAGTGCTCTCAAATTTAGTGCAAGGCATTTTAAGGAGGTCCCTGTTATGGATTCATTAGCAGACTGATGATAATTATAAGACATACTACCATACCAGGTCCTTAGACGATTCTGCAACACGGGCCCCGGGAGGGCTTACATACAGCCAAATTCATTTCGAGTTTCCGAAGTATACAGTACCCATCAAGATTAATTCCGAACCGTCCAGGATGCCAAGGGACCCCGACGGGGTAATACATAAGAGTGGGGAGGGGTTCTTCTGGAGAGCGCTGCCGATTATAAATCGAGTGCCGATGGTGACTGTAGTTGTTCAAACACCATGCCTCGATCTCAATCTCACACTCTCACTCGTCGCGCCGTCTGCGAGCGGGACTGGTAGCTGGTAGAAATCCTATTCCAACGCCCTCGGTGTGACAGGGCTCTGGCTAGGCCGCTGGGCGGTTCGGCCGTTGTGTCTGTTGTGGCTGGACTGGACCAGTTAGTTGCGTTTGCTCCAAGAGCGTTCTGGCTCGTTGAGTCGCTGTTTGATTGAAAGTCGTTGTTTCTTGTGGGAGCGAAATCCGAAGGTGAGATGCGCGTTCCTGGACACTCTGCAGCACCTCAGCTGCGACTGGTATCCTGCTCGACAGCACATTGAGCGTCGTAGACGCGGCTGCAAAAAGGCTTCTGCTTTCGGAATTGTCCCAATCTCCGAGGAGAGCTGCAATCGCTAAGTTTCCATATCGGATAAATGTGATTGGAGTGTACAATTCCGACCATAGCAATGTGAATGTGCTTAACAGGGAGCAAATCGTACGAGCGGATGATAGGCCGACGTTTTTGATATCGCGGGCGACGAACCCATCGGCTTGATCGAGCACATTGGCTACAGTGACAATGGCGCTGTGATACCTCAGGCTAGCGATCTTATTAGTGCGAACACGCAGATGTATGTAGGTATTCTATAACTCACTGCAAGTCGAATAGACCGGGCGACGACTGTGTGCTGCTCAAGGCGGTCTCTGCGATACATTCCGGCAGGCCTCGAGCCCAGTTCCTTAGCTGTTCATATATCCCCTGGGCAACCTCTCCGGTAGGGGAATCGTAGCCACCGGGAAATCGATTTGATATTTCCCAGAGGATGAGCTGTAGCTCCAGTGAATAGTTAGAAACACAATTAGCGTGTGCTGAAATGGAGTCGAATGCGAGAGGATAGGGATGCCATATATCCGAGTCATCGTGCACTTCAAGCGGGCGCTTCATGCCGGGTTTTGGCAGTATTGCGGGTTGATGGGTTATAGGGAACGCGACACTACCCCTGTTACCTGGGTACCTAGGTAGGCGACTTTCATCTCCAGACAGGGAAACTTACGGGAGCACGCTGCAGGCGCTATTCATAGCAGTTTCGAGAGCTCGCGCGAGTTCTTGGAACTTCTGATCAGGCTTTGCCACGGCTGCGTTTCGTTGAGCGGTGATTTGAGAAAAGCAGCTTGTGATTCCAACAAGGTATTGCCAGCCTAGCATGTGCTTGCCCATTGTCCAAGCGCTGCCGCTGGGTTAGAACATGGGGGGCTGGGAGATATGGAGATAAGTACCTTAGATAAAGATCGCATCGGCCTTGAAAAGTAGCTAGGGACAGTCTGCCATGCTGTTCATCTAGCAGTTTCTTTGCTTCGTTAAAGAAATCCCGTTGTCCAGGAAGAACAGCCCCTGATCGAGTCTCTGTGCCTGGCAATTCCGAGTAGGCCTATAGAATGGTTAATTATAATGGCTGCTTAGAGCACAAGATGGTGCATACGCAGGCTACTGCTAAGACAGCATTTACAAGGAATGGAGAGCAGAAATAAGAGTCCAGGTTACCAGCCTGCATGTCCCGGATAAACAGATTGCGATCGATCCATTTCTGGATGGGATGGTTCCACGTGAAGTAAAGGGATACCAAGTGAGAGACATAGGAGCTGTCGTTCGTGAGGGAAGTCCACGGCCGTGCCGGCACACGGTAAAGAGGCCGGTCATAACCCTAGATTCGTCAGCGCACAGTTGCGACGCCCGTCAATTCCTCCTCGCCTATGTACCCCTTGTCTTGGGACCCGTTCAGGTGGTCCATCTGGGTCCAGATATTCCCGAATTTCATCCAAGGAGGCATTGCTGCGGATGACGCTTAGGATTTCATCTGCCTCAATCCCATTCTCATCAGACAGACTGCCGATCAATCTATGGAGCAGCGATTGATCTCTCCCCAGAGCCTCCAGCCTCCGCTCCAGCGCGCCCTTACGACGACGGTCGCTTTCCTCATTTACAACACATGACCTGTTGTCGCGCTGGCATCGGTCGCAGGGGATGCCGCCGGTGCACTGTCCAGTGTGAGCAATTGCAGTTGCAATGCCAGGTGTCAGGATTGTAATACCCTGACCTTTCGTCGACGGCACTCGGAGCAAGCCGACGACACTTTGTGGGCGCGAGACCGAACACCGCTCACGTTCGGGGCGGAACTCGTCGAGGGGACAGGACGGAGCGGTCTCTCCGACATTATGTATCCGAGTCTCTGAGGGCGAGTTGCCTCGCTGGTTGAGGTAATTAGCCCGACATGTCATTTTCAGGTCGCCGACCGTGCAAATCTCTGCTAGCAAATCGCCCAGTCCCGTTCTGGCAAACCGGACTAGCTGGAGAGCGATTGGCGAACCTGGGGTAGTGCCAGTGTGACCAACATGCGGCGGGATTAGGTTCCCGCCCAATGTGATTGCGCAACCGTTGGAGCACTGGTCACATTCACCTGCATCTCCCTGTTGGTTAGCAAACAGTCTGCCTTGACCCCGCTCCGTATAACTTTTTCCTGCGTCCCTGATTAAGTTGAACCCCTTTAAACTTATCTAAAATGCCTCCCGACCCTCTTCCCCGACTCGCTTCCACCCCCGCGAGGGCGCCCTTCCGTGCCCCTGATCCCGGCTTCTCGCTTTCCAGGAAGCGCAAGGCCCCTAACGCCTGTGTCGCGTGCAGAGCCCAGAAAACAAAGGTGCCCCATCTAGCAGCTCTCGCTACCTTGCCGTGTTGACTCTGGCCAGTGCAGTGGAAACCCATGCACGAATTGCGTCCAGCAGGAGATCGAATGCGTGTTTGATCTGGAGAATGACCAGCGCAGGAAGCTTCCACTAAAGCGGCAAATTGGCAGTCTTGAGGAGGATCAAACCCTCTTCATCCGGATGCTGCGCACGCTGCGCCACAACAATCAGGATGTCGACGGACTGCTGGATTACATCGCCGATGAGAAGCCTTCAGTAGCTGAGATAAAAGAATATATGGATCGGCATCTGAGTAGGGAGTTGGAAAAGACCCCGGAACTCATCGAAGCATACAGTGAGCTTGAACAAGCGATGCCAATCAAACGACCAGCAGGAATAACGCTGGAAATTGCCCGACTGGTCGATATCCCTCCGTTCCCCGGGCCTGCTCACCCGTGGACGACAGTCAGCCATGATGACGATTTCATCTCGCACCTGATCTCGCTCTACTTTACCTGGCACTCTACCTACTACAACTGGGTTGACCGCGACCTTTTCCTTCGAGATTTCCGGTCCGGCAACCCAGACTCAGTCTTTTGTTCTCCATTCCTCGTCAATGCGATTCTCGCAGATGCTTGTGCAAGTCTCCCAGCCCCCACTTGCAGGCAACAACAGCGTTAATCTTTAATCTCCAGTTTTACTCCGACTATCCCGAGTCCTTTAGAGTTGCGGGGGACTTGCCATCGAAGGGCGAGCATTTCTGGCGAGAGGCAAAGCAGCTTCTTGATAGGGAAGAAGGAAGACTCAATCTCGCGACCGTCCAGGGGATGGCCGTGATGTATACTTGGTAAGTTTCCTAATTAATCTTCTCCACTGCCAAAGGCTAATAATAATTCCCCTAGCTCAACGGCAATGGGGAAGGATCGGCTGGGATGGCTGTATCTCGTGCAAATAAGCAAAGCAATACCCGTGCTGCGTGCGACTCGCCACGAGTGGTCCGGCGATACCCCTGACGACATAATCACAACCGCTTTGGACCACCTAGAGCTCGGGTTCTTCGATGTATCCATGTACGCCTTCCTTCCTTCCTCACTGCCAGGCGGCCGCGAAATCTAGTAACCTGCCAACAGGAGCGCCAGCTTGGCCCTCATGGTCCTTCCTGTGATGGAACGCCCGCAATGTTCTGCGCTGCCGATTCATCAACGGGACGATGGAGAATGGTTTCCATATCCAGTCCAGGCCGAACCTGTCAGGGCGGCGCATCAGAACTGCGTTCTCAATCATCGTGTAGATATGGCCAAAATCGCGTGGGAGGTTGCTGATCGCATGTTTCGAGAGGAGGGGAGGCCCCCCAGGTCTGATATCGAGGAGATGATGAACAAATTCTACAAGGAGATGCTTGACTGGGAGCAGCATCTGCCAGATTGTCTGCTCCTTGATGAGGACTCGGTCCCGGAGCTTTTGACTTTGCAGTAGGATGGCTGCCTCCTCTATCTCCTGCTGTGGCTGCTGCTGGACTAACCAACACTGACATGACAGCATGCAATATCACGGGAGAATCATGACGGCCTTTGCCTTTCTGAAATCCGCTCCCGATGCCGATATGGAAGAAGAGACTAGGGCATCAGTCGCGTCCGCTCGATCCAAATGCCTCTCTTCGGCACAAGCCGTTTCCCTCCTCGTGTCATTCCTCCGCAAGAGATGGGGCCCGCAACGCGAAGTCAATGTAGACATGCAGTTTATCTGCCTGTCCCTAGTCATGTTAATAGACGACCTCTCCTCTCCCGAGAGCCACGCGGCCTTCGTATCCCTCGCAACAGCCGCATTCTCGCTCGCGGGCAGATGGCTGCTGATGAAAGGAATGTTCCGGCAGGTCCAAATCGCCACGATGCAAACCGCGAGCGAGCCGCTCTCACCTGCAATACTGAGACTGTTCAAGCGGTTCGAACGGCGGCTGTGGCGCAGCGAGTACCGCAAGCACTTCAGCAGCGCGTATCCGAACTTTGCCGCTGCGCTGCAGCTGCAGGACCCTGCTGCTGGTGGTGCGAGGGATGATATTGATATGGACGGGTTCCTCGAGGCCTGGAATGACTTTACAGTTGGGGGGATGGTGGAGTCAAGTTCGAGTGAGCGGGAAGCGTGATGGATTCTTACGTTATGTAGAATGCTAGAGGTGGAGCGCTGAGGGGGTTGGTTGGTTGGAAGACTAGGGTACTATTTCCGGGACGCCCATTCAATATTCTATCATACACAAGATGCACCTCTGCTCCTAAGAGTGTTTGTTATCTCACTCTTTCTCCTCGAGAGACGCCATATCATTACACATCTATCCATGGAGTGTTTAGCAGGAGAAAACTCCCTCCTTAATGTTAAAGCCTACCTGCGTAAAGAAATCTCAGACCTCCGAATCCCAAAAGTAAAGCTCCAGAACCATCACCCGCCGCACCGATCTCCAACTCCGACCTTGTGGTCGCGGATTTCTCCGCCTCGAGCATGAATAAACCCAAGTGAAATCCTCCTTGAGCTCGTCTGTCTCCGTCCTGTGACATGCTCTTGCGCAGCCAAATCGTTGGGGAAACTAGCTGTCTGCGCCCGTCTCAGCGGCGTCTCGAGCCTTGAACAGCGTCTACGGGCTATACATACTCGAGGCAGGATCTTCTCCAGGAATTTGGCCTGCAATGCACAGCCCGAATCCGGCGCCGCCGATAAATAACCCTGTAAACGTTCACGCCGCGTCACGACGGACGGGATCACCTCGATAGTATACAGTATGTATACATAGTGGATTCAATTAAGTTCCGACACAATCGTCTGACACGATGAGAACAATATCCCCCCGGAACAACAATCGCTCAAAACAAGCCCAAATCATAGATGGGTGTGGAGTATGTATGTAGCTTGATGAGAAAAGAAAAAAAAAAAAAAAAAACCTGCCGCATAGGTACGCAGCCATACGTACTGTAACGTGCAGCGAGTCTTGCGCGAGATACGCGGGGGGGGCTCCGGCGGACTGGGATGCGAGCTGGATGGACGGGAGCATAGCGAGTACGTTTAAAAACTTAGCCCAAATGGGCTTGAAGGTCTGGAATTGTCCGTGTCCGTGTTCGGGTTCATGTTCGTGTCCATGGTCGGTGGTACGAGTGTCAATCTGTGGCTGCAGCGTGGATCGAGAAGATCTTGCAGGCGCGCGTGGAAGCGTAGAATGATTTTTTGGGTTTATCAGGACGGTGTGTGTGGCACGCTTCGTAGTAGTTATGCAGTTGGTTTGATATGATACTCGATCATTTTGCCCCCCAGGTTCTCGATGCGCGTTTTCAAGATAGACAAGACAAAAGTGTCTGTCGGCTCCAGGCAAAGTTTCTCATCTTCATGACATGGATGATGATATCCCACGCAAAAGTCGCATCAAAAAGGAGGATGATGGTAGTAGCAGTATTGATCCAAGCGTGGATCCATACTTGAGGCTGCAGTCCAGCAGCTGAAAGGCAGGTACATCGTCCATTGCGGATCCTGCAGCCAAGCCAGGGGCCCAGATCTAGTGTTAAGTTTAGCTATCCACTGAAGCCATTAGCTGGGGTCTAGAATCGAGCGGGTGATTATGGTATTGGATGGAAACCCTAACACAACATGATATATATATAGGGTAGGGACAGGAGGTGTTCCAATGTAACTATACGGTGATATGGAGTAGATAATCCGTTACATACCGATTATTTAACATAGAATCTAAACGAACGATTATCTGAACTCCCGATTTGAGTGGGCTGGTATCCAGGCTTGTCGGGCCCTATTCGTAGAGAGAGTGGTCAGACTCCGCAATAAAAGCTAAGCTCGTGGTAGCTGTATACCCAGACGCCCCTCCTCGGCTGTCAAGCGCGAGGCACGGGTAAGATTTCAGTCTGTCAAGGCAATTTTCATAGAGATAATGGCAGGTACCCTGGAATAATAACGGGAGGATGACAAGACATACATTTCCTCCAGTTCATCCATTAATTCGAGGATCTGTGTTCGGAAATGGGGTTACGCTCTCTGGAGCAGAGTGGTACAAAGACGAACCTGGACGTGGATTTTGAGGCTAGACAATAAACTAATAACATGTCGAAAAGGCATAAAACAAGTTGGCTACAAGACCACCGGAATCACCTTGCACAAATACGCCGAGAGCCCGATGGCTGGTATTCTGACACCCCATGGCGACGCTTCCTATGTTGTAACAGGTGATCCCTACGTCCAAAGGATCTCCGACAGTCACCAACGCCACAGGGGAAAGCATGGGGCGCGATGTGAATCGTCTTCACATGGCGTAGCAAATCGCCTTCGCGTTGAAATACCGTTCGAGTAGGGCACCCTTCCCACCGGCATTGGAAACCAGGAGCAGTCACAATCTCTCTAAAAAAATAATAATTTTAAGCGATTGGTTTAGGTAGCTTGAAGAAGGCGGGAAGAGTAGTCTTGGGGTCATCGGGGAGATGGCTGGATGGATGAAAGGGACACGTACTCGGATCTGTCCAAAGCGGGTTGTCTAACATGGCGACCTTGTGGCCGTGGCTCAGGGCTGAACTCGATTGAATTCAACACCATATTGTCATCTGCGACGGCAGGGGATGGTCCATCTTGCCTCCAAAATTGGGCGATGGCTGTGGACTCCGTCGAGGTGCAATTCTCTTGACTTGCTACGTTGTCGTGTGGGGGGCTGGTGGTAGGGAAGGCAGCGGCTCTTTGGTGACCCACCCCCATCTCCATAGGTTCTGAATCGATGTGTTCAAAAGGCGTAGGCCAGGAAAACTCCCAGGCGGTTGAGTTATTATCTTCATAAGGAGATCCCAGAGGTTGCGCTGGTGCAGAAGGACTTGAGAATGGATAGAGTGGGTCTTCATGATGGCTGGCGGTGGTCTGAGATGTAGGGGAGTTGCCAGTTGTTTGCCTCCGCAAAGTGTGAGGATGATAGACGATTTGTTCCATCAGTGTGGGATGAAGCGGGCGGAAGGACACTTGGATAAAACTGCGCGAGTTTGGAGTAGGAATGTGTGGAAAAACCACCATGATCCAGCAGCCCGGAACTCTACTTTATAGACGGCGACGGGCTCCAAGGTAATGACCGAGCTATCAGATCTTGTCCCATGTTGCGCCTCGAAGAGCCATCAACCCTATCTAGCCCTGGGCTCCTGTTATGAAGGTCAGGATGGACTCAAAATGTCAATGCATAGTCAAGATCCCGAATTACCCAATGGTTCGTCGAGATTAGAAGGCTACTTTTTTCAGAAAAGCAAAGAGATACACGAAAGACGTCAGATGGTTGCAGATCCCCTTGACACTCTTGACAGATGGTTGCGGATCCCCTTGACACTCCTTGACAGATGGTTCTTGGCGCACAAAGATTCAGCAACATCCAATTAGTTTCGACCTCTCTTACTCTGGACTCCACTCATTCCACGGTTGCAGCTGCAGGTTGACTTGAAGCCCTTCTGGACAATCAAGATTGCGAATCAGCCAATCAGACACCCGGGCTTCCTGTACATAAGCCGCTTGGCGGCCCACAGCTCGAGTTACCTAAATGGAGTGGGCGATGAGGATCAAGGGCGACGACGCCAAAATTTGGAGTGCGGAGCCTCTCGTAAAGGGCTTGACGAGTTTCAGTGAGGCGAATTCACAGGCTCCTCCGGCGAGAGGCACCAATGGCCGGTTCATCTCAAGTCCAAGCGGTGTGCATCAACACACACGCAGTGCCTCATGCACGAAGATTGGGACAGAACCAATAGGAACAAGGCTGGACGCCACCACTCCCTCACACAACCCTGCAAACGCCCGACTGCTGTGACCGGCTGACTGCTCGTGTTTGGCCTTGATCTTGACTTTTAAAAGGCTGTCAAGTTCGCAAGGCTGGAGGAATCCCCTCTCTCACAAAAACACCTCTCCCTCCTCGAATAGCCCAACGCCTACGACAGAGATAGCAAGCATGGAGTGGGAAGCGCACAAGACCGAGATCGAGCACCTCTATCTAAAGGTTGACATGACGCTATCAGACCTTATGCAGCACATGAGCCAAAACAGGGGGTTGAAGAAAACGTTTGTGTCGCTCTTTTGCCCCCATGATGTTGGTGTACTGTACTCTGACAATGATATAGGAAATCGCAATATGAAAGGCAGCTGAAGAAATGGGGAATGCAGAAAAAGAGGTATCTTCAGCGCGACGTGGATTGGGGCTTCATTGGAAAGCGAGTTGAAAAGCGAAAGCGGCTGCTTGGAAAGGAGAGCGAATTGTTGATCGACCATGACCTCTATCCGCCTGAGAAGCTCAGGAAAGCACTTTACGGAGGGCGAGCATTTGTCGCAATGGCAGACAAAGTATCTTGCGGTGGGTGAACCCTGCTTTCTGTTTCAGTGCAGTTGTATCTGTCGTAGTAGTAGGAAAGAGCTAATTGAGACGGGTAGCTCCTTCGCCGCAAACACCAGAGGGGATTGTGGTGAGAACGCCATCATCTTTCAACACGCTCTCGATCGCGAAAAGCTGGACTACGAGCCTCCAGTTTACTTGGAATGAGTCGCTGCCGTGGTTACGGTTCTCAAAGCTCTTGCACTTTAGCCAGGATCAAGGTATGGTGCTCTAGAGCTACGGCGCTGTCGGGTCGCGTTGGGCGTGCTGACCGGTGCGTTGACGTCGAATAGGAGGATCAATGCTGTCGCACACGGCTCATCCTCTGTTCCTGGAGAGAATCGGTGAACGATCTGACATGGAGAAAGCAGAATGGGCAAAACGCCTAGGATTGGTCGTGCCGTGTAGTGGTCCGGGAGATATGGGCATCGCGGCTCGAATCAGTGCCATCCTAGGCATTCTCATGCCAGAAGAGTATGAGGGACAGCACCAAGCTCTTGCTACAACCCCATTCAGTCTGGAGCTCTATCTGTTATCTAACGGCCTGGCCTTGTGCGATCCAAACGTACGATCCCCTAAAGGCATCGAAGCTCAGGATATGCGCGTTCTACAGTTGCTGCGAAGTGTTCGTTGGGACAATGCACTTCAATTAACAAAGATTGTTAAGACGCAGAACCCGAGTGCCGAGGCTGTGGCCGAGAAGCTCTTTGGGTGTGCAGTCCGGCTTCTGGATTTGAATATTGTGAAGATGCTGCTCGATGCAGGGATGGACCCTGACCGTCCCATTGAAACTGCCTACGAGGTTATGACACCACTACAATGGGCAGCAGAGATCCAAAGCGATAGAGGCCTACCACTAGTCAAAGTTCTCCTATCCGCTAAAGCTAATGTCAACTTAGGCCACGGCAGCAGTACTGCCCTCGCTCGTGCCTGCTGGAGAAACAATATTGCGATTGTCATCATCCTAGTGCAACGCAAGGCAGTTGTTGACCTGGTGTCACTGGGGAATGCCACATTCAAGCTTGATATAGACCTATTTAAAGTTCTTTTGAGCTCCTGCACTAACGTACATGGTCCATGCTATCCAACAGATTGCACTCCCTACACTGGTTACGGGTCAATTCTATGTGCAGCAGTGGGATCAGGAAGGATTCAGATCATCAACCTCATCTTAAAAAATTACCCTGATCTCATAAATGCTGAGGATCACGTCGACTTCCTTTCCCCGCTTGAACTGGCCGCGAGCACGGAGGGCTTGGAACTCTGCCAACTGTTACTGGATCACGGTGCAGGAATCGACCGGCCGTTCTCGGGCCGCAAGCAGAGCAGATCAGCACTATATATTGCTATTGAATATCGCAACATTGAGCTCGCCAAGCTACTCATTCAAAGAGGTGCTCGGCTGAATGACGAGTACGATTGGTACCCGGGTAGTGTGTTGGCGAAAGCAATAGAGCAAGGGGACCTGACGTTAATTCGCCTACTGCAAGACTTCGGGGCAA
The DNA here is from genome assembly GCA_000812125.1 of Aspergillus ustus. NCBI lineage: Eukaryota > Fungi > Ascomycota > Eurotiomycetes > Eurotiales > Aspergillaceae > Aspergillus > Aspergillus ustus. Next base: position 191,551 of record JOMC01000065.1, read on the forward strand.
CTTTTATTGGCGATAAACTTTCCCGGCTCGCAGATGAAACCACCGCGCAGTATCTGGACAGATGTGGCATCCTACAAGGTATTCTCGATAAGGATGGCACGACTATCCTGGCGAATGCACTGGCCCAAGGAACGCTTAGGCTGGAGCAATGGCTGATCGCCCGCAATAATGACATAGTCAGTGGGAAGCCCCGTAACCACGGGACGGTCTTAGGCGCCGCGGTCAAACTGCACTCCCATTCTATGATACAAACTATTTTGGCGCATGGGGTCAAAGTAACCGACTACGAGCTTTATATGGCAGTGGATGCGATCCAAAGCGATGGAGCACCTCTTGATATTTTGGAACTACTACTCCTAGATTTTCAGGGCCAAGCTCCCAGTGCGGTCGCATTAGCAGCCTACGCAGATAGAGTGGATCTGGTACGGCTTATCCTGGCCGCGGGTGCGGACCCTACAGGAGCTCTGATATACTATCCGCGCGACTACTTCCGCCCAGGCCATCCATATGCAGCAGACGACGTCGAATTCTTTACTTCGAGTTCCTCATCTTCGGCTCTTGATCTAGCTGCGCAAGGACATAGCGTGTCGACTTTGGTCATTCTCCTACAGTCATACTATTGGCATCTAGACGCGGTTGGTCGCGCGCTAGCGTTTGCGTTGTACGGGAATAACAAAATGGCATTTGAAATTCTTTTCAAACATAAACCGAACCTCAATGTGGGAATTGAAGTGTGTATAGGACAAGACCATTACGACGACATCGATCCGGAACAGTTCGAAACTTTTACACTCATCCAGATTGCGGTGCAAGGCCGACTGGTATCCATGGTACGAAGGCTAGTCGAAGACCCGAAAGTCGACATTAATTACCCAGCCACCGGCATCTATGGCCGTACAGCATTACAGCATGCTGTCGAAAATGGGGACATGGAGCTGATGACGATCCTTCTAAACCACAATGCCGACGTCAATGGCGCCCCTGCGGAAAGCGCAGGCGCGACCGCACTACAACTAGCGGCTATGCAAGGATATCTGGGGATCGCTCGGAAACTCATCGACCTTGGTGCGGATGTCAATGCTCCAGCGGCAGAATACGGAGGCCGAACAGCTCTCGAAGGCGCGGCGGAGTATGGCCGGATTGATATGCTCCAGTTGCTCCTAGATGAAGCGGCTCTAGTCGTTGGGGAGTTTGGTGGATATCAGTATCATGGATCGGTGCGCCTGGCGAGAGGAAATGGATACTATGCTGCTGCAAGGCTACTGGAGTCATTCAAGCGAAGTGTTGATCCAACTTACTTCCTACCGTCGGACGATTCCGACATGCCTGAAAATTCTTCAGATTCCGGTGATTATGACGACGATGACGTTCAATGAAGGTTGGGCTCTTATTTTCGAGAAAGATTGTGCTATCTCGAATGTATTTCTCAGTTAGTGACTATATTACTGCGTCCAAATAAACATCTCCATTCCTAGGTACCTTCCCCTTCCAATAAACATTCCGGGAGACTAAAACGCGGTTTGAAACACCCTCGTTGTGTGCAGCATCTTCCAGCGTTACTGTACATAAACCTCAATCGGCTGCATCCGCCTTCACCCACTCACCCCCTGTCTCCCTCTCACCAGCCAGATACTCCTTAAACACTCTAGTCGGCGGCCGCCTCCTAAATATCTCATCAGCCTCCTCATAGCTCCTCCCCTTCAACTCAGGAATCTCCACCCAGATAACGCCCATGGTAAGCACACAAAGCGCCGCGAAGAAAAACCCGACCTTGCCCCCCCAATCCCCCTGGTCGACGTCGAACATATACGGAAGGATAAAGTTAAACAGCCACGAGGCAAACCCGTTGACCACGAAGCCCAACCCGGCCGTGCGCGCGCGCAGCCGCAGCGACGACGTCTCCGCCGCCACGACCGGGTACGTGCCCCCGACGCCCGAGCCCATACACAACGCCGACAACCATGATGGCTATGCCGATGAAACCACAGCGCGGCGGGCGAGGTATCCTGGAAGCAGCTTGCAATGCCGACCGCGAGCCACAAGGCGCCTGCGGCGGCCGAGCGTCGACATGGCGAACTCACGAGGCGATGTTGGCGGGGAGGCGGATCTGCGAGATCAGAACCGAGTGCGTCGCAGACATGCCGCCCAGTTGCAGGAAGTACGTCGCGTTCGAGAGCATCGTTACACCCAGGCACTGCTGCATGGTGTTTGCGTAGGCGACGATGCGCGTGCGGCGGAAGTCGCTCGCGCGGAAGCAGTCCATGTAGCTTGTTGTTGCTGCTCCTTTATTGTTGTTGTTGCTGTTATTATTGTTATTGTTGTTGCCCGAGCCTTCAGTGGCCAGGGTCTCGGTTACAGACTTGAACCGCGCGCTCACTTCGCAAAGCGGATATAGACGCGCGAGGGCTTTGCGGGAGGCGTCGAGTTTGCCTCTTCGGGCGAGGTAGACGGGGCTCTCTGGGAGGACGAGGCTGACGAGGACGGCGAAGCCGCTGGGGCCCCATTGGCTGGCGAAGCAGACCTGCTGGTATCATGGGTCAGGCGAGGTTTGGTAAATTGTGGATAATGGGGAAATTACAAGGTAAGATGATGAGGGGGTCATGATGCTGATGCGACCCAGGACAAGCGAGACGACGATGAGCTGACCGACCAGCTAGAGTGAAGCAGCAGCAGCAGCAGTCAGTAATGGTGTCAGAAAAACAAAAGTAGGAACTTGGGGAATTCAGACCATGAAGAAAGTGAACAACGACAGCAGCGGTTGCCTCAACTTCTGGGGCGCAACTTCCGAGATATACGTCTGGCATGTCTAGTTCAGCATCCCCGGTGCCAGGCCCAGGATGATTTTGCCTGCTAGGAACACGCTAGGTTGATGGTCGACGCCTGGCCCGCGATCTGAGATATAGATAATGCCAACAGCTGCAGCAACCGGGTTAGAATTACGGTAGGATGGAACTCTTGCCCCCGGCGGGATGCCGGCATTCACCGAGAGTTTTGTTCGCATTCTGCAGCTGCTGACTACGGCTGCTGCCGCGCGGGGACTATGACCGGTTTCAAGATCATAGGTACATATACTACTAAATAAATCGAACGTGTAGGTACGCGGGTGTTTAGATTATACGCGGTCAAAATGGAGACCAGTCCCCACATGCGTTTAACAAGGTTCGGGGTGAGATTGGTGAGCTGAGATGAGCTGAATAAATATATAAACGAGTTAGCCTATCGCGTCTGGTGTAAGCATTCCCAGAGCCAATTAGCTTCACAATTAACCAGCATCAACCATACATAAGCAGTGAGGCTAAGCTCCAGCTCTTCAGCCCCAGCCCCGCTTTACATTAGGCTAAAGCCTGTTCTTTGAAATCAAGCTGGGCTATTTAAGGGCAGCACATCAGCCCGTCAGACTGACATTCTGGTCGACTGTAGCACACCTATTACCACTAATTTCAGAGCAACCATGTCTCCCTCAACAACAAAACCTATCCTGGCCATCCTCCCCGGCGCCTTCCTCACACCCGCCAACTACGTCAAGCTCACCGACCCCCTCCGAGCCTCCGGCTACGAGATCCTCGACGTGAACTACCTCGTAACCGCACAAAACAACGAACCCGACCCGAACCCCTCGCACTCCTACACCGATGACGCGGCTGCCCTACAGGCGAAACTCACCCCGCTGTTCAACGACGGTCGCACGGCGGTTCTTATCTCGCATAGCTATGGTTCGCAGCCCGCGACGCATGCGGTGCAGGGGCAGACGGTGAACGAGAGAAAGGAACGCGGTGAGAAAGGTGGGATTGTTGCTGTGATTAATATCGCGGGGTTCGCGTTCCCGGCGCGCGGGAGAAATATAATGGGTGGGGAAGATGAGACGCCTCCGATGCCGTTCCATGTTGTTGAAGTTCGTGTCCTCCCTACTCGTTTTTTTTTAATTGTTTTCTGCTAGTTCCTTTAATGCAGATATCCAGAACCGCTAACAGAGAGTTAAATAGAACGGAATAACCCACCTCCAACCCGCCGCAAAACCACTCTTCTTCAGCGGTCTCCCGCAGAAAGAGATCGATGCCGAGTGGGATAAACTCGCACTGAAGCAGACGCGGAAGAGTATTAGCGACTTCCCGCAGTACATTGCGAGCGAGATCCAGTGTGCGAAGACGTACATCCTCTGTGAGGAGGACCAGGCGGTCCCGCCGGCGTTCCAGGAGCATATGGCCGGTGTGGGCGGGTATGAGCTTGTGAGGGTGAAGAGCGGGCATGCGCCGTTTTTGCAGATTCCGGAGGAGATTGTCAAGATCATTGAGGGGGTTGTGGCAAAGGTTGCCTAGCTTCAGGTTCTAGGAAATTGGCTTGTTTGGTTGTTATCAACAATGATACTTACAGTGTGGAACTTTGATGACAATAGAAAATACTTTCTTATTTACCATGGACTACCTCCCAATATGCAAACTGAAAGTACAAATCCCCACACCCCACACTACACACTACACATCCCCAGCGGGGGATTGCACCGGGATATCGCCCGGAGCTTCTCCTACGTACCAACCCAGCCAGCGGAGGCGATCCGGTATTTCATGCGGCACTGTGGGGAATCAACGGAGTATAAACTCACCCAGTATTCACTAACTCCCCCTAGTAGTTAGCTTGCTACAGTTAACTTAATCGTTCAAAATGAAATTATCGGCATTCCTCGCCTCCACCCTGATCCCAACGATGATGGCCCCCCATGCAATGGGCGAACCAACAACCCTAAATCCCAAACTCGCGCCCTTCAAATACACCCCTTTCCCACTAGGCTCCATAAAAACCACCAACTGGCTACACGACCAGCTAACCCTGTCCGCAAACGCACTCCCAGGGCACCTCTTCACCTTCTACCGCTACGTCGCAGACTCGACGTGGCTCGGCGGCAGCTACGAGTACAGCGAGCTGCACGAGGCGGCGCCGTACTGGTTCAACTACATCGTGCCGCTGGCGTGGACGCTCGATGATCGGCGCTTGAAGGCGCAGGCGAAGAGCTTTCTGGATTATACGCTCGAGCATCAAGCGGAGGATGGGTGGTTGGGGCCTGAAGAGACTCGGCAGACGAGGGGGATCTGGGCGCGGAGTTTGTTGTTTTTTGGGCTTGCGGTATGTATATCCTCACTTGTGGAGGGATGGATGTGCTGGGGATATGAGTGCACTGATGATTGGCAGCAATACGCTGAGGCGGATCCATCCGAAACCGATCAGATCGTGACTGCAATGCACGATTTCACGCGTCTCGCGCATAGCATGCTGCAAAATAACTTCACCGGCTTGATCCAGGATAAGGAGGAGGGCGACAACTTCGATCCGTACGGGTTCGGGCTGTCGCGGACACACGAGCTCCCGATGACTCTGCAGTGGCTATACGAGAACCACCCTCGGGGGAACGAAGAGATTATCTGGGAGACGATGGAGCTTATGTTTGAAGGTGGCCGGAAGGGGAATCGCGACTGGACGACGTTCTTTGTCGAGGGGGTGTTTCCTAAAGTGGGCACGCCGGGGTTCAAGACAAGTGGGTTTACGCATGGGGTTAATCTTGCTCAAGGTATACTTTCAGGGTTGGATATGTTGGCGATAGTTTGTTTGGGCTGTCTAATGCATTGTAGGTCTTCGGTATCCCTCTGTTCTCCACCGAATGACGCGGAACGAAAGCCTTGAGACTCAGACGAGCGACGCGATCCATTGGGCGGAGCAATACCAGATGACACGCGCAGGGAGTATAACTGGTGACGAACATCTCGGCGGCAACAGTCCGCAGCGGGGGTAAGTGATGTCCTTCTGGAACCAAGTGCGGCCGGAAGAGTAACCATTCTAGATCCGAATTGTGCATGGCCGTTGAGATGATGTACTCGATGGCGTATCTCTACCGGATGTACGGGGTGAACCACTACGCCGACATGGCCGAGACCCCTGCGTTCAATGCGCTTCCTGCGGCTGTCAGTGCTGATTGTGAGTTGACACCTGCACCTGCTCCGTCAGTGAAAGGAACAGAGAAGAAATGCTAATACTGCTGGTCAGGGTGGGCGCACCAATACGTCCAGCAGATTAACCAACCTTGGGCGAAAAACTTAAGCGCAAACCCGTTCTTCAATGTCGTTCCCTACGCAAGCACTTTCGGTCTCGAGCCGAACTTCCCCTGCTGCACCGTCAATCACGGCCAGGGGTATCCGAAATACGCCGCTGCATCATATGTTCTAGAAGGTGACAATCATGTCATTCACGCACTGCTAGGGCCCACCACGCTAGAAACACAGATCCGTCGCGAGAAGGTCAAGATTTCCTGCGAGACAAACTACCCGTTCGACGGAAAGCTCCGGTATACAATCACCAGCAAGACAGACTTTGACTTCTCGGTTCGGATCCCTGCGTGGGCACTCAACAGCACCAGCTCCAAGTACCGAGTCGGCAAGAGCAAACCGCGTGCTCTATCTCCAACAGAGGGCTCGCTGCAGTCCTTCAAGATCGACCGCGGCACCACGAATATCGAAATAAACCTCAGCGTGGAGCCGCGCGTGAGCGAGCCCCGAAACGGCTCAGTAGCTATATACTACGGGCCCCTGCTTTATGCGCTCGACATCCAATTCTCAAATTTAACATCCCACTCCCCGCTAAACTGGACAGATCGCACCCCCCTCCCATCAACCCAAGTACTCAAAGAGACGCGAGACTGGGTGCTAGAGCCGACATCTGAATGGCGGTACGCAATCGATCCGCAATCTATCACAGTGGAACGACTTCAAAAGGAGGGTAAGGAACTCTCGAATCCAATATGGGCTCGCGAGGCAACACCTGTGGTGCTGTGGGTCGATGCTTGGGTGATTGACTGGGAAGAGGAGAAGGGGACTGCCGCCTTACCCCCGATTGATCCGGTTGTGACGGGGGAGCCGACGAGGGTGAGGCTGATTCCGTATGGAGCGGCCAAGTTGCATATTGCGGAGTTCCCAATTGCGAAGAGAGTGTAGACTAGTGCGACCGAAGGCATTTTTTCTCTCACCAAGAAAGTACGACCCTGTCAGCATGCTCGCGGTCCCGTGTCTGACCAGCTATCAATCCATCCAGGCTTCCTTACAGTAGCTTTCATCATTTGAAGGATAAGCGGATACATGTCTATTTGAAAGCCCCCACAAGCTAGAACGAGTTGTAGTGGCGGAGGAGGGCACAACGGGCCATGGGGCGCACTTTCCTAGTTCAGAAGAGGGAACAGCCAATAGGTCAAGTGCTGGTCGCTCCTTCCCTTAGGTGTTTATCTCTTTTATATGAGGAAGGTGCGGCCCAAAGATCCCCGCCCGAAGCGGCGCCTTCCTGAGGATAGGAATATGCACTGGGACTGCCTGGTTCGAGGTATTCTCTCAGTGCGCGAAAACATTATTTGGAAGACCAGACTTTTCACCAAATACTGTGCATAGTTGGAACTATCACCGATCCGCATCTGTTGATATAGCGGTAGCGACAAGTAAACCGCAAGTGAGATACCTACTAGCCGCCCTGTTCCACAATAAGCAACCAGGGCGATTCCCGGGCCTGATGCTAGGGTTGCCACTAAAGTGCTCCACAAATTTATGGCCATTCACTGATTGGCGCGAGTGGCCCAACGTTGAAATGCTACGTGTACTACATACTTGAAGCTGAAAGGACGTTTTACTTGTTCTTTCGTCCGTCCATCCCACCCCACGACAGCTCTACCCCAGTATTAGTATTCCCACCTTCTAGCTAAGCAAGCGTGCGATCAAGGGCTTCCCAGGGTGCGTCCACTACACGAGAGAATTGAGCGGTCTTGCTTCTGGCAATGGAAACTGTTTGTGGTCACACCCGATACTCTGCAGAGTGCTGTTAATGCCAACTACTAGGTACCTCCACCAACCGGTCTCAAGACCTGCCCGGTGGATATTCTATACTTAATCTTCAAAGAACTCTCATCTGCCGAATACCACGCACTATGTCTAGTCAGTAGAGACCTCCGCTCAATCGCCGAGCAATTCCTCTACTCGAAAATCCAATGGTTCTGGGATGAGACCCCCCCAGACCCGCCGCCCCAACTGCCCCAACTTGTACGGACACTTTTCTCCAGACCAGATCTGGCTACTTACATCACGGAAGTCCACCTGGACGGCAACAACTGGGCCCAGAGTACGCGCCGATGGAATCTCCCGCGATTTCCACTCGCAGACGCAGACCTCGAGAAGCCCATCGCATTCATACACGGAATTGGAGTCCCCTATGCCGATTATTGGATCCAGGGCTTGCGCGATGGTAACATGGACGCTCTTCTTGCTCTCCTATTATCGCAGCTTTCGAACCTACGACGGCTATACTTCGGCTTCGATTTTACACGGCAGAGTACACTAATCGGTAAGCTCCTGCGCTCCGCCCTTTGCGACGATAAGCGCCATAACGCGCTACCGATATACAAGCACCTGCGCGACGTATCTTTCCTCCGCCGCCTAAACACCGATGAGGCATTCGACTCCTAAGCCCGACGGAACACAGCCGACGTGCTACCACTCTTCTATCTACGCAATGTCCAACGCCTCGCCGCAACGATTCAGAACCCGGCTGCGGATGAGTTCGCGTGGCCTGCGCCACATAAACCCCGTCCATCACAGCTGAGGTGCTTAGATCTACGCTCTATTCGCGAGGGCTGTCTCGGTGAACTTCTCGCTGTAACGCCGAACCTGGAGACGCTTCGGTGGGAGTGGTATTTCGACAACGGCGTCGCGGACCGCCTGTTCATGACGAAGACGGTCGATCTCGATCGGATTGATCGCGAGCTGTCGCCGGTGAGGGATAGTCTGACGGATTTGACCATTTCCGCCAAGGTCAGTATCACCTTTGCCATTGGCGATCAGTTCTGGCCCGGCGTGAAAACCGGGGGGTCGCTGCGTGGTGCTCTCCCCGACATGGATAAAATCCAACACCTTTGTATCCCCTGGGCTTTCCTGGTGGGCTTCGTGCCGGGTACGAGTCAAAGGTTGGATGACGTTCCCCCGCGGAATATCGAAATTCTTACTCTCACGGATGATCTGGCGCTGCAAGGGTGTGATTATATGGATCCGTGGCCGGCCTGGGAGTGGAATAGCGACGCGATGTTAGACGTGCTTCGAGCGTGGCTGAGTGATTGGAAGGCGTGCACGCCGCGTCTGCGTGGTATCACTATCAAGATCGGCTATTTGGCAGATGATACGGAGCTATGGTCTGCTGGCGCGGGTGATCAGATGAGGGAGCTGGGGATTCAGTGCGGGGTTCCGGTTGAGGTGGTTGAGGAGGTATCTGAGGACTATTAATTCTATGTGGATTTCCCTATCAGGCTCGTTTTTCCACCCTCAAGGCGTCCTCCGCTCCGCGACCAATAGGAGTATAACTCTGACTATACACCGTCATGTAGCGCCTGAGCATACATGGTGCGATTTGGCCAATTTTTCCTGAATCTACACGGCTAACTCAGAGGCTCTCGCGCTCGCAGGGAATTGAACTGCTATGGGAATACATAATAGCACCAGGTTTAGGATGCTGGGTGAGGATCCATCCCGGGGCCAAGGCAAGGACGCCAGTAGAAGCAAATTTGCCCGATTACGGGGGAATTGAAACTTGGAAGATGTGCGGTAGTAAGCATTTTGGGAATGGGGTGCTCTGCGAGTGCGGACTATTACTGAGTACTATGTACTCCGTATGGGTGTGTGGCGCGATAATCGTGGCTTGGGGCAGATGGGGGGGCATGCTGATGCCTGAGGCCGCAATGCAGGTAATCCCCACAGACGATTTGGAGACAGGGTCACGAGTACATCCATAAACTGGGGTTAGTTACAATTTAGTATAGATAATCCTTGCGAGGCTAATTGGCCAAGGAGACTTGCGCTAAGCAGGCCAGATGGAGCACCAGCCCCTCATCCACGAGCTGCTACCCTGGTCATTCCCAAATGTTCCAGACACCACCCCAGAAATCATGAACGCTCACCAGGTTGCTTGCACAGTAGGTTACCGCCGGCCACGCTATCGCCGGTCGCGCAATGGGTGCCTGACATGCAAGCAGCGCAAGGTACGCTGCAACGAGGAAAGGCCGCGATGTTACCACTGCCATCGACTGAGTCTCGACTGTGTCTGGAAAGAAGCCGACCTCCAGCAGCAGTTGTCTCCTGCGAACGGCGGGAGAGCGCCTGCTCAGGCCGACCATGGGCCCTCATCGTCTGCAGACATCTTCGACTTTGTACAGTCCTTCGTCGACGGCCCAGTGGACCTGTCCTCCACATTCCAGGACAACTTCTTTTTCCCTCCCTTTCAGGACAGTCCTCCGGGACTGGTCGATGCTGCCGGGCACGATCAGGCGCTGTTTGCCAACCTGCCGACCTCCAGAGCACCGTCGGCGCAATTCCAGTCGCCAGCGACTGATGATGATGATGATGATGATGCTATCCATGACGATGAGTCTTCGCTACCGTTAGATCTCCCGCCGATTCTGGAACCGGTCGAGAACGGGCCGAAATGCGCGTGGGTAAAGGCGTTATTCCACAGTTTGGCGGCCGCGTCCCCGATGGTGCATAGTGCGATCGCCGCCTTCGCAACGATCCAGTTTTCGTCCGCGGAGAATAAGGCCGATTATAAGCTGCACTACGATAAAGCGGCGTATGAATTGTCGGAACGAATCGAGGAGCAGCAGAGGAGCCGACGAACGACTACTGGTAGTTGCCTGGAACTCCGATACGTTCTGGCCACCATCTTCTTCCTTACATACATCAATGTTTGTCTATTTACCTGGAGTTTTTTTTTTACAGGTTCACTGACATTCACCAAGCTTCTGACGGGCCAGCTAGATCTTGCCTGCTCGAATCTGGAAAAGGCGCACGATGTACTACAAGCGGCCGGGGTGGGCATCTTGGGACCCATAGGTTCGACGACCGATGGGCACTTCCCCTGAAATCCAACACGACTCTTCGCTGACACTCGGCTTCATAATTAGAACACAGGATCATTTCATGGATCCGGCTCCTCGACGCGCGAGCGGCTTCTGCGGGCGGGAAGGGCCTCCTAGTCAACGACACGTCCGGGATAATCTCTCTGGTAACCCCAAGCGCTCTACCCACTACTAGCTCCTCGTCACCCTCAAGCACTCAGACACCTGTCGCCAACTCCGGACCGCGCGAGGTGATTTACGAAATGCTCTGCGAGCCAGGCATCGCATTCTACCAAGACGTGCAGACCATCACCGTGCGCATAACGCGAATCGCACACGTCCACCGCAGCCGAGGAAGCGTCGAGGATGAGACCGAGGTGATGGCCATCGCGGCGGATATTCTCCGCGACCTGGCAGCCCTATATGACCGCCGGCCAGCCCTGATGGACTATGCTGTGTCCGGGAGTATCGATGAGGATCATACCCTTGCTGAACCCCTTGCATCAGCTATCACCCGGTCTTTTCAAACGTACCTCGCAAACTTCTACGCCTGTTACATCCATCTGCATCGCGTCGCGCACCGCCATCTGGCTCGGTCCAAAATAGTAGTGACGGCAATAGCCAAGATCAAGGAAATCCTGCATTTCATGGCCAACAATAATACCAATAGTACTACTACTGCTACTGAGTATATCCCCGTCAATATGCTGTGGCCGTTGTTCCTGTGGGGGAGTGAAGAGGATGACGAGAACGAGCGCCAATGGATCCTGAACACCATCCGGAGCCTGCAGGGTATTGTCACTAATGCGAACATGGCCGCGAATGTATTACAAGAGATCCAGACTCGGCAACAGGAAATTGGGTCGCGGGTTGATATCCGTTCTGTATGTATGGAGCTGTTTCACACTACCTTTGCAATTATTTGATACTCCCTACCTATCATAGCACACGTTAGGTGAGACCGGCAATGCAATTTCACTCAATTGGATTTTGGTATCTTGAGACTACCGTTTCTGTTAATGGCTGAGCTATTTCCAAAGATCCTTCCCCACTAGAAATCCTATAGGACCTGTCCACATGTGTTGAAACATGGGAGGTATACACATCGTTAACGTATCACTCAGCAAGAAACCCCCAGCCAGTCCGCATCCACTTGAAGGAAGATCAGCTGGTTATTAAGCCCTTCGTAGAAAATCCCAAACTTGTCATCCCCGAGCGGGGTGATAGTGGAATAGGATGTGACCCCAGCGCTAAACACCTTCCCAGCGGACCAGGTGTTCCCATCATCACAAGAATACCTCACGGTTCCATTCCTCCGCGCGCTCCGACTATTCGCATTCGTAAAAAGCAGGATGCTAGCCGAATCGCTCCCCTCGTCAGCATCAGGATACATGCGCGTAATCGCGCCGTTGTTCGCCGGGTCCGGAAGCTGCGTCTCCGTCCTCGGCGTCGAATACGTCTCGCCTCCATCAACCGACAGCGCAACCTTGCGATACCCGCTACCATCGCTCGGACGCGAATTCAGCATCACCGTGCCATTCGACAGCTCCACCACTTTGTTTTCGTCCATGCCGGTCCCCACAGGCGTGCCCATCTGCCATGTGCTCCCGCCGTCGTCGCTATACACACTGTATGCCTGGTACGAGACCGTCGAGCCATCGGCCTGGATAACCCGTCCGACAAACTGCTGGATCAGCCGTCCGGCATAGGACCCGTACCGGAGCTGGATTCCCTCGCCGGACGCCGCGAATGCCCCCAGAACCCCGCCCACATTTGTTGTGCCGCTGCCAACCGGCTTGATAGCAGTTGTGATCAGCGGCGGAGCACCCTTCTCGCTAGATGCCACGGGCGGCAGGGCGGGCTGGTTGTCCGGGTCAGTCGTCCAGGTGAGCCCCGCGTCGGTCGACACGGAGACCTCGGCGCTGAGCACGTCCAGGTCCGTATCGTCGTTGCCCAGCACGCTCCCGGCGAACCCTTGGTTCTTCGAGAACACGTGGAAGTTGAACACGGTGCCCGTGGTCCGGTCGACCACGTAGCTCGGGTCGCTGAATCCGTACTTCTGCGTCGCTGTCGAGCTAGACTGCTGGCCCTGTGCGATATAAGTGACGTTGCCCCAGGTCTCGCCGTTGTCTGTGCTGCGCATTTGGAGGATTGAATTCGGCGAGGGCGCGTCGCTGCCGTCCGGGCGGCCGTCGAACGAGGCGAGCAAGATTCCATCGCCCAGGCTTGCTAGCGCTACGATCCGGTAGTAGTTGAAGGGCCCGTCGCCGTTCTGGGCGAGGGTCTTGTTGACAATTGCTGCGGTACATGAAGGGATTATGATGGAGAGGATTGAACAGAAGCGAAGGGTCTGGAGGACAAGAGTCCAGCCTGCGATTCGATGGAACATTTGTGCGAAGGGATGCAAAGAAATTATTCAAGTCCAGTCCAATGTGTTGCGCGGCAAATGAGGAAGGTTACTTGAGAGAAGGCTGGGGAAAATGTGGGGAGAGTTGGGGGAAATATATATATACGCAGCACAGTGTAAGGGATTGGAAGCCTTGATTGCCTATACAAGTAATTCTGCCATAGCCGATGATATCTACACCTTCGGTTTAGAGATTATTTCTACTTAGATCCCTCCTTCCTTACCGGATGCCTCTCATACGTATTCTTGGAGATAAACATCGAGCGTTATCAGGAGCGTACGTTACGGCGCTATCTTTCCAATTGCCGGCAACTCCAGGCTGGAGATGTGGCCATCGGTTCAAGGATAACTCCAATCCAGTGGGATCCACACTGATACACATGGGCGAACCGAAAGACAACAGGGACTGGCACTAAGCCCAACACAATATAGTTCAATCCAAGATTCGGAACCGCGTTTGTGGCTGGATTAAACGATGTTCAGCGATTCGCTCAGGCACTTTTCCGACCGGGTGGAGGCCTCTCCAATGCAGGCCTGCACATGGAATGGCATGGAATTTCCGTTCCAGGAAGGCGAGGCACGTCACTGCATTACCCCAGATTACCAGAGCTTATCATCTCAAAGTGTATGCTGCATGGAGCTTGGGAAGTGTATATAAATCCGCTTTTGTCTTCCCCTCCTGTACTTGCTTGTGAATTCTTCCATTCCTCATCTTCCGTGTCAAACACACTCGCGCTCTTCCAGAGCACAACTATCTTCTTTTTATTGGCCCATTTCAAGCAGCCCCCAGGAGTTGAAAGATTTGATCATGGGCACTTCGGACATTGAGGCCGCTGGGGATGCGAAATTTGTTGAGCCCACAGAAGCCCGCCGAGAGAGTCAAGCGGCGGGGATGGTGGTGAACATTACTCCAACTCTCACCGATGAACAGGTAACATGGAAGTTCCTTCTGACTTGGGCTCAAAACTAATAACCTTTCTCTGCATCAAGAATACCCGGATTAGGAAAAAGACGGATCGAACGATTCTGCTCCTTCTGACATGGGTGTATTTCTTGCAAGTGTTCGACAAAGCCGTGCTCAGCACAAGCGCGCTCTTCGGTCTCCGCGAAGACACCAATCTCACTGGGAACCAGTATTCGCTCATCGGCTCCATCGCAGCGATTGCGCAGCTCGCCTGGCAGCCGTTCTCCGCGTGGTTGATCGTCAAGGTGCCCCCTCGCATCCTGATGCCGACGATGGTCCTCGGCTGGGGCATCTCCGAAGCATGCATCGCGGCCTGCCATGACTTCGGCACATTGATCACTGCACGCTTCTTCCTGGGCCTGTTCGAAGCAGGCTGTCTGCCGCTGTTTGCCTACCTCACGGGCATCTGGTACCGCCGCTCCGAGCAGCCCCTTCGCATTGCGATCTGGAACGGCATGAACGGCGTCGCGACCATGTTGGCCGCTGCGATCTCGTATGGCCTGGGCCATATCGAGTCTGAACTCTTGAAACCATGGCAAACAATCTTTCTTTTCGCTGGCCTGCTCACCATCGTCAGCGCGCCCCTGGTATACTGGAAACTCGACAACGACATCTCGGTCGCCCGCTTCCTAACAGAGGAGGAACGCCTTCTCGGCGTGGAGCGCCTCCGCGTCAACCAGACGGGCCAGATCAACCACAAATTCAAGTGGTCGCACGTCATCGAGGTGGCTCTAGAGCCCAAGTCGTGGCTGTGGGTTGGGATGGTGATCCTGCCGAACATGGGATCGGGGATGACGAGCGTGTTTGGCACGTTGATCATCCAGGGTTTCGGGTTCGATAAGTTCCAAACCTCGCTGCTGAACATCCCCTTCGGCGCGATGCAGTGCATCGTCATCGTCGCCAGCTGCTGGGCCGCTACCAAGGCGAAGCTGAAATCAGTGGTCCTGATCGGGTTCACTATCCCGGCCATTGTCGGTACAGCGATGCTGTACGGCCTCCATCGGAATACATCCGATCGCCCCGCGCTCCTCGTCGCGTACTATCTATGCGCATGCCTCTTCGCCGCAAACCCGCTAATCATCGCATGGGCAATCGGAAACACAGCGGGCGCGACCAAAAAATCAACAATGCTCTCTCTCGTACAGGCCGGTGTCTCGGCGGGCGCGCTTGCAGGACCCCTGCTCTTCACCAGCGACCAGGCGCCGCGATATCTGCCGGGGATCCGGGCCGTGCTGGGGATTTTCATTGCGTTGATTGGCGCTGCTGTCATCCAGGTGGTGAATCTCATGTTCCTGAACAAGCTGCAGAGGAAGAGGAGGGTCGCGAACGGAAAGAGCGCGGATATCGTTGATCAGTCCATGGCGACGTCGGTGGTGGATGCGACGAACAAGGATAAGGATTATGTGCAGGCTTTGGATGATGTGGTTGCGCGGGATTTGACGGATAGGGAGAATGACGAGTTCATATATATCTACTAACGGACGCGGTTTTTATATCCATATATATGTTTATGGGTGTGTACTGGATTGGGGGGTGGGGGAGCTAGGGTACCGGGGTCTGGTGATTTGTGCGAGTTTATAGTTATACATAGCCAATGGAGAGTGCCCAGTTTCTACACGATGCTATAGTAAACGTACCTTGTCGAGTTCCTAACCGTGGAAGATTTGCTAAAGCGATATTAGACGAGACAGGCAGGCAGGCTTGGTGGATTTTGCTGCGGAGTACATATTGAAGAAATAACTAAATAAACGGGATGTCCCGCAGGGTAGCATCTGGTAGCCCGATCTTCTATGAGTATATGCCATAACCATTCCTTGCGAATATCCAGGTCCCGCGGACATGGGTACTTGATCTTGTTGTGTTAGTGGTGGGGTTCAGCTGAACTCCGGGTAGTTGCGTTACATATGGTTGATGTAAACAGATTCCAGACAAGTAGCAAGACCTTAGGTATGTAACTTGCAATTCTCATCTATTTCAAAAACTAATGACCATCCATCTGTCCCCTAGAAATGCCCCTCAACCTCAACGGGGGTATACGGCTCCTCGAGGTACTCCATTTCCTCCGCCGTGAGTTCCTTCCCGCGCGCAGACAACGCCTCGTCAATTCTCTCGCAGCTACTAAAACCAATAATCGGACTAGTCACACGCTTGTGCGTCCATGCCAGCGTGACTTGGGACATGGTCCACCCCTTGCGCTTCGCCAGTTCCTCGACCCGGTTGACGATTTCCGTCGCTTCAGGCCGCAGACATGAAGGCGTCTCGCCCCCGCCGGCTGAACGCGTCGTACTCCCTCGCGCTGATAGCGGACGGGCGAGCTGGCCTTCTGCAAGAGGGCCCCACTGGTTCCAAGAGATCTTTGTTAGTAAACCAAGTGGCTGAGAGAAGAGAGGTAGAGATTTGGCTGAACTCACAGGGATAACAGCTACGCCGGTGGCATTGCAGAACTTGATCATCTCGCGCTCCTCTTCGCGGTACAGGAGGTTGTATCGGTTCTATCAATCGAGGTCAGTAAATATGCAGGTAAATCCAAGAGAAGACAGTGCCAAAAATTGCTAACCTGCATGGCGATGAACTTAGTCCATCCATTCTTCTCCGCACAGAACTGCATCATGGCAAACTGGTACGTCCACATCGAGGACGCGCCGATATAACGGATTTTGCCCGCCGTCACGAGATCATGTAGAGCGCGCATCGTCTCTTCGATGGGCGTGTAGGGATCGAATCGATGGATCCAGAACAGGTCGATATAATCTGTTTCCAGTCGACGGAGAGAATCGTCCACCTCCTTGAATAGCGCCTTTCGCGAGAGCCCTATGTATCAAGAATTCCAGTTAGCGCTTTGAATACACACTCTCCCTGTCTAGTACCACGGCGGGACGTACCAAACTGGTTGACATAGTCCTTGGTTTGACGAAGCTTGTCCAGGATACTATAGGCATGGAACTGCTGCTCGCCAACGCAGCTATAGGCCTTGGTCATCAAGACTAACTTGTGGCGCGGGATGTCGTATTCTTTCATTGCTCGTGCAATCAACCTCTCGGAATCTCCGTTGGAGTAGATGTTGGCTGTATCCCACTATCATTCCCCGGACTATCAGTGAGTGTCCCACTTGGCAGATGAGGCCGGAGGGTAAAAAAGAAGGATACTCACCGTATTGACTCCGCGATCGTAGGCGGCCTTGAGGAGCGGGAGCGCCCTCTCAGGCCCCAGGACCCAATCTGCCCATTCAGGGTTTCCAATGCTCATGCATCCAACAATGGGAACCGACACTCGGAGGCCACTGTCTCCAACGCGCACATAGTCGACTTTCGTCGCTTCCAGGGACTTGGCGACGCCTGCGGGCAGAGAGGCCATTTTTTTCTTCGGCTCAACTCTCTAAACGTCGCAGGTACTTTATTTTATGTGTGTATGTAGAGCGGTCAAAGCTGGTCGCAATGCAATTAATCCCCTTGCACCGACTGATCAATACATAATAGGACATTTATAATTCCTTCCATTTTTTGGCAGCATCCAGCTCTCCTCCAACTGCTTCAAGAACCTATCGCTTAGCTTTCCGATGACCCGAGCGGCTATCATAAAGACTAGTAGTGTAGCCGACTTGGCCAGCGATTGGAGGGCTTCACATATCATCCCATTACCTAATACCTAACGACTAACTAACTAAATAGATAGTTAGTTAATTAGTTGGCGCTTATGCAAGAACGTGGTATCCAGGCTTGTCGTACGCAATTAAGTGCGGGGGTGGTGGCATCAAATCTCCACCTTTTGGTACTTTGTCACATCAACAACGACTTTACCGACGACATAGTACTTCGGAGATCTGGGAGTCGCGTGTTCTAAGAAGTTCCTATACCGGGCGACTCATTCCCAATTAAGGTGACAATATATATATATTAAAATACTCGTAATTATTCTCCCCTTGTGTGACCCCTCGCCGAAGAAGCTCAGATAGTCGCTAGACAGTGATGAAATGCGAGTATTTAGAAATGTTGGTTTCACGTTTCTACTGTTAGCATGTTAGAAATTGGCTTGAACTCCCCAATATCGAGGTTTAATAACTCCAATATGTACGGTAATCCTGCCCCCCTAGCTGGTTTTTTTACTTTCTAGATTGGGGAATTTCACATTACGGAATTAGGAAACCGAGGTATGTTTCCAAAAGGCTCCTCCCTTTTATAGTATTGTACTGCTTTATCCGACGCTTTTTTTTCATTTCTCCATTTAATGCAATATGTACTTAAGCAGTGGCAGCGCCTCTCACACAATCCTACACCCACGCCACGCAACGTCTTCCATCGGAATCCCAACCACCAACCCTTTCTTCCACCATGACTTCAATGCAAAAGGTCTTTGCCGCCTACCAGGCTCGCCAAGCGGCTCTCGCAAGCAGCACCCATCCATTCGCGCAGGGCGTAGCCTGGATCGATGGCGACCTCTTCCCCCTCCACGAAGCCCGCATTCCCATCCTCGACCAAGGCTTCATGCACAGCGACCTGACCTACGACGTCCCCTCTGTCTGGGACGGGCGATTCTTCCGTCTAGACGAGCACATCACGCGGCTGGAAGCAAGCTGCGCGAAACTCCGCCTCAAGCTGCCCCTGCCCCGCGAAGAGGTGAAAACAATCCTCGTCGACATGGTCGCCCAGTCCGGAATTCGGGATGCGTTTGTTGAGATTATCGTCACGCGCGGCTTGAAAGGGGTCCGGGGGACCGATCCCAAAGATATCCAGAATCGAATCTACATGTTTATCCAGCCGTATGTCTGGGTTATGGAACCGGAGGTGCAGCCGGTCGGTGGTGCGGCGATTATCGCCCGCACCGTGCGCCGCACCCCGCCCGGGTCGATGGATCCGACGGTGAAGAATCTGCAATGGGGTGATCTTGTTCGGGGTCTCTTCGAGGCGTCTGATCGGGGTGCAACATACCCGTTCCTAACGGATGGTGATACGAACCTGACAGAGGGATCCGGGTTCAATGTTGTTTTGGTCAAGGATGGAAAGCTGTATACGCCCTCGCGCGGCGTTCTCGAGGGGATTACGCGGAAAAGTGTGATTGACGCCGCCAGGGCCAATGGGCTGGATATATTTGTCCAGCTTGTCCCCGTGCAGATGGTTTATGATGCGGACGAGATTTTCATGTGCACGACTGCTGGTGGGATTATGCCGATCACCTCTCTGGATGGCCAGCTGGTCAATGGGGGGCAGGTTGGGCCTATCACGAAAAAGATCTGGGATACGTATTGGGCTATGCACTACGAATCGGCGTATAGCTTTGAGATCTCCTACGCAGATGCTGCGGGGAAACTATAGAATAATTTCGCTTCGCCCTTTGGAGTTTATCAGTACTTTAGGAAAATAAGAACATAAAATCATCACAGGCAAATTCGAATATTTTCTTCCCCAGGTTCACCAAGTAGTTGTCAAGCATGATAAGCAGCATCCAGAGATCAAGCGTAGTTTATCCTCACTCACACAGTAAGGTACAAACAGGTCTGCGCTAACATGTCGTCGGTACAATCACAATGGCACAGCTGCCTACAAATCCGTCCGCACGTATTCCCTCGTTTCAAAACCCGCACTTGGATAGTCATCAAGTGGAAAAAAGAAACAATATATGAATTAATAACAGGGCTGCTTGGACGACATTGCGAACAGGACAGGACTACGTAGTATCGATTCCCACGACCTTTCCCCTCTTCACAAACTCCCTCAACACATTCTCCGTCATCTTCGCCACATTATTATTATAATCATCCCAAGCGAGACTAGAGAACCAGTTAATGCTCCCAACCGAGAACACCGCACCCCCCGCGGCGGTGTCGTAGTAGACCAGATCGCTTCGCACAAGGCTACAGTTCGATCCCAGCGTATTCACCATCGGGAACATCGAGTCCTCGTTGAACAGCCCAAAGCTATCATCGTGCGGAAGGCTACTCGCCAGCAGGACTGCATTCGTGGGCGTCCCCAGCGCAAAGTCGAGCCGGTCGATCTCGTCACCACTCGCGCCGCCGCCGAACCCGTGTTCACCGATGAGGAGCTCCGAAGCTAGATCAAGCCCTTGGAGAATCCAGGAGAACTGCGGATCCCGCACATATTGCTCATTGACCTTGTACGGCTGTCCGGGACCCGTGCCAAAGGCGCATGCTCCAATACCCCAGAGGTAGTTCGGCGCGCGGCCGCGACTTCTCCACAGTCCGCCCTGCTCGCCCGTGAGGCTGTGGATGCGTTCGCCCGCGGGGAAAGTTACCGACCGACAGCCCTGATCGCCCTTGCGGACCTCGAGACGGTGCGGCCGTGCGACGGCGTCCACATCCGCCACCCAGTAGAATCCATTGCCGCCTAGATACATCATATTCCCGCCTGACTTTGCGAACGCATTGAACGAGTCGAGAGTGCCGAGGGAGTGGTATTCGGGATGGCAGCCGGTGATAAGCGTGGTATACTGCGAGGTGATGAGTTTCCTCTGATCGGGGTCATTCAAGCAGTGGTCCGTGATCACGTCGTATGGGATCCCCGACCGTTCCAGGAAGTTGACCATCAGCAGATCAGCGCTAAACTCGCGCGGCCGGCCGAGCGCCCAGTGCACGTATCCAGGTCTAAGGTTCAGGATGGGTCGGAGAGCGCTGGAGAACGCGCAGGGGGAGCCATCTCTGTGAACGTCGTAGGCCGAGAGACCTAGATCTGGTCGACGGTCCAGGTTTTCAAAGTACGTGTTCCCCGCTCCGATGCTCACTCCGTCCGGGGTTGTCATAGCGGATGATCTGCTCTGATCGAACATTCGCTCGTTGGCATATGCAAGGTAGGTGAAGGTCGTCATTACAAACGCAACCTGCGCGGTTGAGGTGCGGTTGGGCCGAACGAAAAATGTAATCATATCTGCTGTGCCAGCTGAGTCTAGGCATTTTACCTCAACGGCGTATGCGCCCGACCGGGCCGTGGATGGGATTGTGATGGAGAAATTCGTCGCCCACTGCGCATCGTCCAAGTCGTCCTCGTGGAAATGAATGGCCCCATACCCGCGCACCGCCGCCGCTTTAGTCCAGTCTGGTTCGGAACCATCCCAATCGTATCCCTTGACTGCTCGTGTGGGTGCGTTGACCAGCACGCCGTTTCGGCCGTTTCCAGAGACATCTTCGATTGTCTCCGTCGTGATACCCCTGGAGAAGTCGTACTTTGCGATGAGGCGGCGTGACGAGTCTGATCCTAGAACTGCAAAGCATGGGGAATCAAGCCGGCCATTGTAGAAGCATGAGGGTTTGGCGGTTTCCCGGCCTGTGGAGTCAAACATGCCGGCACCAAACAGCAGGGCATTGGACCCCAACACCATTGGCGCCACCAGGTCGCTTGTTATCGTTTCCCCGGGAGGGGCCTTCTCGCTGAGACGAACCAGCTGTTGGGTGCTCGCGGTGAACTTGGTCCTGGTGATGGTCACAGAGAGTCGGAGCCAGCGCCAGCGGTTCACAACAAGTTGGCTCTTCTTGACCACCACAATATCGTCTCCAGTACCAACCAAGAACTCCAGCCTTGAGTTCCTCAAAACCACCGCGAATCCCGTTCGAGCTGAGACATCGAGACACGAGATCAATGTTTGGCAATCAACGTCGCTGCCAAGCAGGTACGGCTGTGCGTATAATTCTATTTCAAGCCCTTCCTCAGCTAGGTAATTCACATCCTTCCAGGAAGAGACTACCGCATAGGATCCTGGGTAGGCGTCCTGAAAGCAGCCGTCGTTTCGACGACCCCTTTGGACCTCGGTGATCTCTTCCATTGCTACCGGTGGCGCATGAGGACCGCTGTATCCCTGTAAGAGGCGCACCAGACGATACTCGTATTCTCTCTCCGTGCTCGAAATCTGGAATAGTATGTAAGCATTAGAGATTTAGTTCCGGCCGGACAAAAGGTGAGAAAAAAAAAGGCAACGTACTTTGATATCCACCGACTCTCCGGGAGAGACAATCCATGGTTGAGCATAACCGATGATTTGCGGGTCGTTGGAGGTCATGACAAGAAAAGGGAAGAAAGAAAAGGCTAGACAAGAGGTTGGGAGACACTTAAGATTCAGATCGTTACTGGAGATCGGGGTCTGGTCCAATGTGCACCAGAATGCGAGGAGAATATATTTACCACTCCTGTACACTCGACGACAGGAGGAATACTGTGTCTACAGAATGTCTTTCCAATATGTCGACTACATACATCAAACGATATGTACGCTTTCATCCGATAGCCGATCGGATCTGCAGTGCCAGCTCCTCCAATTTGGATAACCCACGTAGGAAGGTGAGCGGGGATACCTAGGTTCCATTCGTGTTACAATACATACGGTACTGACGGTTTGGTAAATCTGTTATCTCCAGATCCGCTGCGCGCGCATTTGTCTCTGGTGTCGTTAAACAAAATGTAGTATTATGTATGGCCTCCCATCTATCTTAGCTGCATTTCTGGTACTAACACCGTCACCACCGTCCAGGATAAAATAATACATTCATAATGTGCATTAGCGTAAGGTTTAGTTACTCAATGCGAGGCAGCAACGTACGCTCGGTTTTAGCTGGTGTAGCGAGTGCTAGGACAGTTTAATAGACAATCTTAAGAGGACGCTGTCAAATCTTGCTTAAAGCGGCCGATCGGGGAGAGAGAAGTACATACCTCACATCCTTTTTATCATTCTTCTGCAGTCCTCAATCATCTTCCCAGAGACTATTTGATGTTATTATGAGCGCTAATCGAGGAAAGAGAACTAACTCCCTCGCATTCGCCCAGTCAGACTGCTACACCTGTGCCTCCCTGGGTGAAAAGTGTGACCGGCGTCGACCGCGGTGCTCAACCTGCCTTGGTCGGGCACGCAGATGTGGAGGCTTCGCCACTCCGCTCTCGTGGAATCCCAAGCGCATGGTCCAGGGCAACTCTCCCACTCCTACAGCAGCTGTTCATACTATATCTCCCGATTCGTCCAAACAATTCCGCTTTATTAGAGGTGCCATTCGATCGAAGAAGCATCGAAAGAAGGATGATAGCCCGCCTAAAGATCCAGAAACACCACCAGCGGCAACTCCAGGAGCAGGAACTTTGCTTAGGGTCGCGGGACGGGAGTTGGGAGAATTCGATGGGTATCAGATAGTAGGCAATACCTTGGCTGGTCTAGGTACATATCCGGTCTATCATTTACCAACCAAAGCAGTAACTCACGCGTTATTCACAGAAACACCTCCAGGCCGGTTTTTCTTCAATGATTTCACTCCTTTTGACTCCGCATTTCCGAATAGTTTCACCGTGCCTTCACCCGATATCGAAGCCCAGGTTACACTAGCGGCAGGTTTGATGGACACACCACTCACTACAGCAGATACGTTTGGTGCCCCAACTCTAAATGAGCTTCACAATTTGGCTCCCCTGCTGCTTCAAGACGCAGTAGAAGCTCCAGATGACTCTGGCCCGCATATCACACAAGGATTCGCATTGCCTACCCCGTCGCGTCTTGGGACTCAGCCCGGAATTGCCCAAATAACATCTATCGATCATGAACAGCTCCTTGGCTTATGCAAGTGCCATACTCGATCTGCCGTCCCGCGACGGCTGCCAATACTGATACTGACCATTCTGTAGATGAGTCGGAGTATTGCGTCCTTCCAATCACAGGCGATATCCCGGGGAGTGTGAACCCGTTCCGCTGCGAGCGCCAACTTGGAGTATCTACTACTAAACCCTCCGGCCTTCTCATCCAAGCTATTCTAGCCTTATGCTGTCAGCACAGTGCGCGCTTGGTGGGAAGCCAGTCGAGTGTGGAAGCTTCTGAGCATCGCAGGAAAGCCATTCAATTGCTCGAATCGGCCTTTACATGCAGACCAGTCCTGAGCTTATTGCATCCCATACTGATTCTTTTTACTCTTGATGTATGTATATCCCACCGCATCCATTACCGTTACCCTCTTCTCCTCCTCCTCCTCCCCGCCGCCAAGCATATACTGGCATGTTAATGCATTATTGGCGTGATAGTGCACCATTTCCGCGTCCGGAACCTGGCTGAGTAAACTGAGGAGGACACATTCAATGCTCCAAGCACTTGGAGGTACAACCGTATTAACGACACCGCGCATGCGTGCACAAGTCGGCATGTTGATATGGTATGTAATTAGTAGTCCACTGTATCCTTTGCGTATCATGACTTTCTTATTTTACTGACAAATGGGAAATTTATGTAAAAAAACAAGGTGGGACGCCACACTCGCGTTGATATCACGAAAGAGCCCCATCATCGACAAAACCTACCTGGATTATCTGCTCCGGTGGGAGAAGCAGGACGAGTGGTCATTTTTCGATCTAACCGGTTGTCCGCGCGACCTGCTCGTTCACTTGGTCCAACTTGCCGAGCTCGCCAGGCAGAGTGAGATTGCATCCACCATGAAATGGCTGACCTTCAATATGGCCCCAGTCACGCAAGTACAGCATGAGCTGAGCCAGTGGCGGACGGACGCCGACGACTCGTCACTGAATAAGAACGATATTACTATTGACTCTCATTTGACAGAGCAGGAAGAAGAAGAAGAAGAAGAAGCAGCCATGAAGCAAGTCCACGAACAGGAGGATCGATACCACTGTGCCGAGGCATGGCGACAAGCGTTGCTTCTCTACATTGAGATTATATTCAAACGGGATCATCGTGAAAGACGCTCTAGATCTATCAGCATCAAGGTCTATCGATTAGTGCGCAAGATAATCGACCACGTCCGGTGCTGTCGACGAACGTCACTGATCCAAAAACAACTCTTGATTCCGGTCTTCCTTGCAGGGAGCGAGGCCTCAGATAAAGACACGCGCGCCTTTGTGAAGGAATACTGTTCGTACTGGGCTGAGAGGAGCCGCTACAATATGTTCAATTCTGTTTCTCTGCTTTTTGATGAGATATGGGCGTCGGGGACATGGTGGGGGGCTGTGATTGATAGTAAAACTGGGTTTGGCTCTGACCATGCCAGTGGACATGGAAGTGTGCAATTATTATTTGGGTAGAGCTAGAGATAATTTCACTGGCTTATCCTCCTATGATTATCAGATATGGAGATACTCTTCCTCCGGGCCATAAGTGAATATTCTCGTCGACCAATAGATTGAATGCTAGCTATGTTGACAACTATCGCACCCCGAGCTGAAGTCCTAGCTCTATCTTCCACAATATTCGTGTGTTTGCCGTTTTCCAGCTCCACCAAAACAGATCGATAAGACCAGGCATAATCATCAGGTCCACGCGCGCGCTGTCCACGCGATCGCATCCGAAGCCCTTGTGGATACATAACTTGCCGAGCCGATCGCATGGATGCAAGCCCGACGGCGTTCAACTGTTAGCTTCGACCCACAAAGGTCTGGAATGTCGCATATGGACATATACTGTACGGCCATAAAAGCAGTGGTATTGAATGGATAACACAAACCTCGTCTCGAGAGAAATCAACCGATAACCCGGATCCTCAGTCATCTCTAGCCATGTCTTCCTCCACCAACCAGTTCAAATTCTACCCGCCGGGCATCCACGGCCCTTCAGTCACCTTCTTTGAAGACAGCGTGGGACAGGAAATCGACTGGCCGACCCAAGAAAAGCATTTCGAGTTCATGATCTCACATTTGCATGGCAGTACGGCATCCTCGCGCATTTGTACAGGCAATACCTAACTAACCTGCCTTCCAGTCGTTCTAGCCGGCTCCAGCGGTGAATCCGCCGCTCTCACTGTAGCTGAGAAGGGAAAGCTAGTCAGAAAAGCTCGCGAGATTGCAATCGCGCTGGGAAAGCCCAATTTCCCCATAACGCTCGGGATCTTGGCCGGCTGCACGCGAGGTATCCTCGAACAGATCGAAGAAGGCCATAAAAACGGCGCGAATTTCGCCCTGGTGCTGGTCCCCGCCACATTCCACTGGTCAATGACTTCCAAGGCCGTCGTGGACTTTTTCAAGGAAGTCGGCGACCGCTCTCCGCTGCCCATCGTCATTTACAATTTCCCCAATCTTCTATCAGGGATTGATGTCGATGCTTTCATGCTCGAGGAGCTTGGTGCGCATCCCAACATCTACGCCGTCAAGTTGACCTGTGGAGGTGTTGGGAAGGCTACCAGAGTCGCGGCGCAGTTTGAGCCGACTCAATTTACTTCGCTATCGGGCATGAGCGACTGGCTCGTCGCCGCGCTTGCGGCAGGGAGTGCCGGTTGTATCTCTGGTGTTGCAAACATCTTCCCTAATGTAAGCAGATCGCTTCCCCTGCTCATGCTGAATGGAACTCCGTAATTGACATGTCTCCCCTCAGGTTATGGTTGAAATCTTCAATCTGTTCAACGCCGGCAAGATCACGGAGGCCACCGAGTTGCAGAAAAAGCTGGTACAACCTGAATTGGGCATTGCAACCTCGGACGTGAGCGGCATGAAGTGGATTACTGCAAAGACACGCGGGTACCCGGAGACGAGTGTGCATTGCCGCAGACCAATCCCCAGGTTTGTGGATCAAGAGAAGAAGGACCGGGCAATGCGACTGGTGACGCCCCTCGTCTCGATCGAAGAGCAACTCCGGGTTTCGCGGACATAGAGAGAGAGAGAGCAGATGTGCGTAGATGCTCAAAAGAATAAATATCATGCTTGATTATTCCTTAAAGGGCCTTATCTATTTTTTAAACAGAATCCATAATTAGATCGTCATTTCAGGTACAGCCGTGGGCTTTTTACCTATTTGCCTATGTACTTTATCCAAACCCATCCCCGCCGAGAACACTCGATCCTAAACCAGTCAGCACAAACACCCCGTAAAAACCATATACTAAAAGGAGAGGTAAATCTCACCAACATCCACCCAGGCAAGAAGCTGGAAACCGCCCACCCGACAGCAGCCATGCCCCCTTTCCAAATCTGCCCATTACTCCCACCGAGGACACTATCCGCAACACTCTTCGCAAACTCCTCGGGACTCACACTAAACGGCTTCTGCGCAGTCCCCGTCCCGTTGTCTGTGACCTCCTTTTGCGCAGCCTTCCAGAACGAGTCCTCGGGGATCTCAGGCTCCGGGTTATTCACGAAGACGTTCGTACGCACGACGCCGGACATCACCGTTATGACTTTTACCCCAAGCGGTGCCATCTCCAGACGCAGGATCTCGCTGTAGGCCTTTACAGCGGCTTTCGAGGAGCCGTAGAATGCTACACTTCTCATCAGCACAATTCCACCCTCGATGCCAAAAGGCAGACCAAAATAGAGTGGGTCTGATCTGAATGGGAGAGGATCGGATGAGAAAGAGAAAGAGAAAGAGAAAACACACCAAGCCACGGCGCAAGCATAACCCCTGCGAGGCTCGAAACATTAACAATAGTCCCCTTCGCCTCGATAACCAGTGGCGCAAACGCATGCGTAACACTCACAACCCCCCAATAATTCACCTCGAAGATCCGCCGCGCCTGCGCGAGATCTGTATCCAGTGCGGGCCGCACCCACGACATGCCCGCGTTGTTGACCAGGTAATCCAGCGTTCCGCCTGTGTATTCCCTTACAGCTTTGACAGCTGCAGCGATAGAGTCGGGGTCTTCGATGTCGAGTTGGAGGAGTGTCATGTGTTCTTTCTCCTCGAGGTGCGCCATCTTCGATACGTCGCGCGCTGTTGCGAAGACGTGCAGTCCGCGCGCGTGGAAGGTTTCGGCGAGGGCCGAGCCGGCGCCGCCGGCACTGCAGCCGGTTATCAGGACTATTTTGCGGGGCTTAGAATCCGGCATTGGTGTGGTGGGAGTGTGGTTGAGGCGTGGAATGTGGTGGGATTTGGGCGTGAGGGGAGGGGTGTGCGGGGATATGCGTACAGGAGAGGAGATCAGGGACGGGCTTCTGTGTTGGAGATGTACATACATAATTGATGTCCATGATATGTAGCTCGCTGCACCTCAATTTTCTAGGAGCTAATCGCGCCACGAAGTGACAGCTGGGCCGTGGCCGACCGGCCGCAGAGACCCTATCCACGACCAGCCTGAGCCCACACTGGAGTTCGCAGCTCAGGGCCGGAGGGGCGGGCGACATTCTGAATTGCACAAAGTTATCCACTATGTATCCCACATCTAGCACAATAATTTCTGCTTCTCTCGGCGCTCGCTCTCGCTAACCAACATCGGTACCAGCACGGTTCGCACCGAGGATTATTGGGCCATCATGGAGGATCGCACCCACTTGGATGGGCCCCCATGGCACCAAGGATCGCCCGGCGCCGAACTAATCGGGTGGAGAATAGAATTGAAATTTGACTTGTGAGGACGCCAAGAATGCGAGGTACTTTTTCGAGGCATTGTGAATTTGTCATTGCTCAATCTTACTCCGTCGGACGGCTTGAGATCCCGCGCACAAAAGGGGGAAGGAGGGAAAAGAGAACTTCGAAAGAGGGAATACTTGCTTCTCCGCGGTCGAAACCTATTTACGCCTTGTCCCGATATTGAATTTGGAGGTCAGCACTTAATGGCTGTTGGGACGGGATGTCATTGGCAATGGCATGCTCGGCTGGGGATGGGATTGGGATCCTTGTAAACTTGTGCCTCTGTTTATGCAACTTTGAAGATTATGCAGGCCGTTGGATCGTCGAAGAAGGGGTCTGCGATCGAGTCGCCGACTTGGTCCCTTGTTCGATGCAGAACAGCAATCTTCTCCACCTTAAGTTTGCTGTACTGTGCATTCCATACTGGAGGTCTCGACGCGATGCACCGAAAGCCAACCAATCGTGCCTGCTCGGGGTTTAAATACATAGCCCCTGTACATTTTGTGGGATATCTCAAACGAACAAGAATATGAAGCCACCACAAGGAACAAAAATCCACTGCAATACCAATCCACTCATCCCTAATCCAACCGCCCCGGATAAACAATTTGCTCGCGACTATCCGTCTCCATCGAATGCAGCGTCGTAATCTCCGCATTCTTCTTTCCAAGCATCTTGCTCGTCCAGCTGCGCGTCGCGCCCAGATGAATCGCCCCCGAGCTACTATCCTCGCCGCCGCGCCCGGTACTCCGCCGCCCGTTCGTCTCCGTTGTAGTGATGCCATGGCTGTTCTCGGATACCATTCCCGGGATGAACTTCAGGATCACACGGAGTGAAGGTAACGAGCCTGCAATCAGCGCCAGCGCGAACTCCACGTTCATCCAGATCGACGCCACCGCGCCTTGGTAGGTGAAGTCGCCGCCGTTCGTGTACACGAGGGAGGGGAGGCGCGCGATTCCGGCGATACAGGCGAGGAGGCCTATATATACGTCGTTTTAGAAGCGTTGCTTCTGGAGTATGGCTATGTGGTAGATGAGAGAGGGGAGAGGAGACGCACCGATACTAAACAACCCAATAATCGACAACCTGCGCTGCTTCGACATCTGCAGCTTCCACGTCGTCGGAATCGGTAGGATGAACAGGTAGATATCGACGATGATCATCACAACCCCCTGGTACACCTGCACCGCGAAGAGGGTATCCGGCGAGAGGCAGTCCCCCTGCACGTTGACGTCGTACGCCGCGCGTACGGGCGAGCACTGCAAAATCAGCGGTAGTTCGCCCGAGATAGCGAAGATGACGAGGAAAATGATGAGCCCGAGACCGAATTTGCGGATTGTCGGTGTCGGGAATACGCGCATGATGAACACCGCTATGCTGCTTTTTACGACTGCGCCGACCCAAAGGTATAGGCAGTAGGAGATGTATGCAACCTGCATTTGTTAGCGCTATCTGTTCGTGCGAACGTGGGTATCGGAGGGTGCAGGTGGACACACATATTGCATGTCAATCAGGTCTTGCTGGGGAACGTCGTCTGAGTGCCGTCCGATGCCGTAGTATGAGAGGGCGACCGATACCGCCGCGAACATAAGGACGAGGAGCTGGCACTGGTTAGAGGGTACACCAATCGTGAATACTGGGATCGTACAAGAGCAAAGATAACCATTATGTCATCTATACCAAACGATTTCACCACGACTGCGCGCACATATAGCTGTCGTTGTCAGTACCACACCCTCTGGGAGATCTAGTTTGTAGGCACAACGAACTCTCGCGCAGCAAATAATTGTAGCAAGACTGGCACCCGTAATCACGACACCGCGCAGCGTCCTCACCATCGGTGGCGCTGCATCTTTGGACGATATGAGCGCATCCTCGTTTGACATATTTTCGTTTTGAGTTCGACCACGCTGCGGAAATGATCCCGAAAACCTTCGACAGAAGGCTAAGTGCGCTCAAGCCTCTGCCTGCGAGGCTGTGGTGGTCAAGCCAGGTTGAGCAATGCGTAGATTCGTCGTCGCCCTGGGGTGGGAGGTAGACGTTAGAAGGGGAAGCGAGCAAAAATCAACATTCGTACATCAAGACATCTCGCCTGGTGAGTTAATAGCGAGGCTGCACAGGGAATTAAAAACGGAGATTGACGTATTCTTCTCCAACCCATCGGTTAACAAGGTTCCAAAAAACCACCCATGCCATGCCATGACAGATCCCCTCGTCGGACCCGACAACAGCTTTGGCCCCAAACACAAGGGAGCGGCCAGGAACGAGACTAAACCAGTACGGCTGGCGCCATTGGAGCACTAACGCGGCACTAGAGGCAGCAGCTTTGGTCAGTGCGTTTTGAAGCGCATGTCTTTTAACCCAACATAGTAGGAGTCGTTCGTCTCTCTCCCGTCTGTCAAGTGGCAGTTAGAAGGATTTGCCCGCTGTCGAGGTCCTTCAGGCCTGGGCGGGGCTTGCCACTGGATTGGAATTGTCATTGCCTGATCCTTGGTATTACAGTATTACTACTCCGAATGTGGAAGGAGCCTTGATCTCTAGGTGGCTGACTCAAGAAATTGTATTTCCGACAAGACGCCGACTCAGCGTCACTACATAGCCCTCGCGAGCTGTCACCTTAGCGAGCTTTCCCCCACGGAAAGTTCACACGCCACACTATGCATTTCCTTCAGTGTCCATCGACGTTACCCACAATACCACAGTCATCACTGTAAACCGCCTTGATCAAATATGGAGAACGCATCTGTCTCTTGCTGTCCGTCAATCCATTCCATACGTTGCGTCCCGGTGAATGTGGCTCAGTGGAGAATCTGACAGTTGGAGACACCAAGTCCATGCGTGAGACGCTAGCATCTCGGCTCCTCGGCACCGAGACCTACAACACCCTTTCTGGAGTACTGAAGTACGGAGTATTCCATGTCCAGACCACCGGGTAACGGCGAAGATATATTGAATTGTGGATCCATCATGCCACAATCTCGTTTGTTGCGCTCAAAGGATGTTTAGGCGTGCATCTGCCTCACCCTGTCTGACACATACTTGATTTGGAACTGTTTAGACAGCCTGGTCGGTGTCTTGTCTTCGGAGTCAAACAAATACTATGGGTTGCATGAAGGCCTCCGGTCCGCTCGTCAGGGGAAATAATACAGTTGGCAGCGACATATCACCAATACCGCCCTGACGTTCTGTCCATCGCTGTGGGCTTTAGGCGCAGTCTTGCATAGCAAATTCAGCGTCAAAGTTCGACTACTTTGGCATGGATCTCAGAAAGCAGGTATGCACTTTTCCATTTTGTTCTAGATATACTCAAGAGAGCCTATACTAGCTACGTAGTGCTTGGTCAGTTTACAAGAGACAAAACTACCCACCAGCCCCTATTCCTGCGATACGAAGCCTGTTCTTCTATCAGAGATTCCAGTTCCTACGTAGTTTTTTCCCAAAACAAAGGTCATCTCCAAGCCAGGGATAATCACCAATTTGTCCATTTAACCTGTTCTCTTAGGCCTAGGGTAGGCCACTCACTTTCATCGGGGTTAGCTTAACCTCGCGATCCGGATCGACGTCCACATCCTTTTGAATGTTGTAGAGATAGATGTACTCCCACTCCGGTAGTTTATTTGGCCTTACTCAAGAACGACCTGACTGAGACAGCAAATGTCTCTGGATCTTGCAAGGGCCTGGGAAAACGTTAGTCTCCAGACGCCAGGACTTTCTCAATCATGACCGAAACTTACGCGAAATGGCTAACGCCAGGCAAGACAGTGAGCTGCGAATTTGGAATCTACTCGCGTCAGTCTCACACATGAACATATCGCTGTGTGGTGTATTCACCATAGCATGAATCTCCCCAGGCACAGTCCTAATAATCGCCTCCTCATAATCCCCCGCCGCAACAAGGATAAACGGCGCATGGTCGTCCTGCCCAAAAACCGGAATCCTCGCAAAATCCTCTTCATCCCACAAGGGCGAATCAGCTTGCATGCGCACAACCCGCTCATAGAACCGCTCGAAATCGGGATCCGGACCCGGGTTCAGTTCCAGATACTGCTCTTTCTCCCGGTTATATAGATCCTCCCCGAAAGTCACACTCGCTAACCCAGTCGTGTTCGTCTGGTCCGGGTTATAGTTGGCCCCGAAGGCGACGATGCGGTCTGCGCGCGCCGGGTACTGCATCGCGATCGCGAGCGCCGTCACAGCGCCGTCGCTCCAGCCGATGAAGCTTGCTTTGCGGATGTGCAGGTAGTCGAGGAGGGAGATTGCGTCTGCGGCGAATTGGTCGTAGGATAGTGGGGTGGAGAGGTCGTCTGTTGAGCGGCCGTGCGCGCGTGTGTCGATTGCGATTACGCTGAAGCCTTCGCGCGAGAGGGATGCGATCAGGTGGCCCCACCACCGTGAGGAGATCTTTCCGCCGGGTAAGAGGACTACGGGGGGTCCGGTTTCGCCGAGGGGTGGACCGAAGAGGGCGTACCAGAGGGAGATGTTGTTGATAGGTGCGTGGGCTGCGTGGTATGATGGTGGGAGCTCCGGGGTTGGTGGGAGGGTTGTCCACGGTGGGGTGTATGCAGACGCTGCTGCAGACATTGTGGCTGTCATCAGCATGAGAAGAGCTGAGAGTTTGAACATGTTGACAATCGCTCTCGACGGTTGAGCTCGTAAGTAGCGCCGCTTATTTATACTGACACATCCCGGAACTCCGGGTGTGCGCCCGCTAGTCCGGTGACTGTATGTTTCTGAATCAATGCTGCCAAACCGGATATCTAGCATGTCTGATATAGCCTATAGCAAATTAGCAATGCCATCCTCCGGTCCTGTCGGAGGTAGGCGAATGTTAGGCTCATCGGCCGCTAGTGCTGTACCCTAAATAAGCCACGCCAAAATGCACCTGTTACGTTGTGCTGACACACGAAGTCCAGCGACAGGGTGAAAGAAATATATCCTTCATCAAATGGGTCTAGGAGAACGACCTGCTTCACTGCCGCCAAGTTTACGGTAAGGGGTATCTATCTAGCGCATGGATCGTTGCGGTTGATAGTGAAAAACTCAAAAAGATAAGGGATAGTCTCGACTATAATCTAATAGGGTTCGAGTTAATCTATCGTTCATCAAGTTGGAATATATCATTACGATTACCGTTTGTATGATACTACGTCGTTACAAGCTACCTCAGTCCAAGAAGCCTGAACCGGCCAGAAGCCTGAACCGGCCAAAGATGGAGGTGAAGAAAGTGAACATTGACATAAATAACCCTTTGCTCAGCATAGCCTGAATAAGCTTTCGTATTTAATAGCATATATTTGTTGGCCATCGTCATTTCATCATATCCTAATAACACTCCACAACATTCATATCAAATACATATACGCTAAGTGAATTCTCAACTCAACCCTAACACCTAGCGGGCTTACTCCTGCCTCGGCTTAACAGGCGCAGGATGAGGCGGTGCATCAATGAGTGCAGAAGTCTGCGTCAACCAGACATCCGCCGCAGTGTTTGACGACTTGTACCCAGTCCGGTAGATGAAGTTCATCGGGAACCCGACATCGAACTCGGCCGCCTCGTCAATCTCATCGATGTCCTCGGGCGAGAGCACCACGCTGAGCGCATCGATGTTGGCCTTGAGATGCTCGATCTTGCGCTGGCCGATGATCGGGAAGACGTTCGGTGTCTTGTGCATGACGTATGAGAGGGCCTGATTCCTTCATTAGTTGTGTGCTCCATCTAAAGAATGAGGAAAAGAAAGGTTCACTCACAATCGCATGCAGCGTCGTCCCCTTGCGCTGCGCAACATCCTCCAGCGCATCCGAGATCTTGATATCACGCTCGGTCAAGTCCGCCGCGCGGCCACTACCAACCTCATTCCCCTCCCGCGCCGCCTTGGACTTAAACTTGCCCTGGCCCAGAGGCGCCCAGGGGGCAATCGCCATGCCTTGGTCGCGACACATGGGAATAATCTCTCGCTCCATATCACGGAAGCCCGCATTCCACCGTCCCTGATACACACTAAACGGCCTCAGCCCGTTCGCGCGCGCGTAATCGTTCGCCTTGACCACGACCCAGGCGGGGGTATCCGAGACGCCGAGGTAGAGGACTTTCCCCGCGGTGATGAGGTTGTTGAGTCCGTGCATGACTTCCTCGACGGAGGTTGTGAAGTCCCACCAGTGCAGGTAGAGGAGGTCGATGTAGTCTGTTTTCAGCTTCGCGAGGGACCGGTCGACGGAGACACGCATGGATTTCGCGCTGTTGCCGACGAAGTTGGATTGTAGGGGTTCGGTGTCCCGGTGCGAGGTGCGGAAGCCGGTTGTGTATTTTGTGGCGATTCTAGCGACAAGAGAGTCAGTGTGTGTCTCCTTTCTTGGGTTGGGTCGGGCAAGTGTATTGTGTATACGTATACGTACACCATCTGGTCGCGGTTGCCGCGCTCCTTCATCCACTCGCCAATCCACTCTTCGGATTCTTCTTGCTGGTAGTTGTTGGCGCTGGATTACTAGAATCAGTACCCATCATGGCAGCACACAGTCCCTGCAAAGTAGGCCACGTACGTATCGATAAAGTTACCGCCGAGCTTGAAGAACTCATCGAGAAGCGCAAACGTCTGCTTCTTGTCGCACTCTCCCATGAAATCCTTCCTGCACGATTCGAAGATCCGTTAGCTAAACTATTGCAAACAGGACACCGTCCACAAGGAGAATTGATCATACCATTGATCACCAAAGTTCATCGCACCGAGACATAGCGGCGAGACCTTGATACCGGCGGCGGGAGCGAGCACGCGGTGGTAGCCGAGCAGGCTTGCGGGCTTCGGGGCGGGAGCAAAGATAGACATAGTTATGAGACAGTAGTTAAGTAGAAGTAATAAACTGAGCAATTGATTGTTCTTGACTGGAAGCTTGAAGCAAGGACTACAAGACGTATGTGTTTTATAAGGTCCAGCTGCTGATAAAGCTTGTCGGCAATAAGCCCAAACTCCGGTCATCTTTACGCGCAGGGTCCACCAATATTGCTTCTCAGCGTATGGGGAGAGAAAGGAGCATTTGCCTCGGCCAAACCCCGGGTCTGATCTCATGGGGTCATCTTGTGCGTGTTGATGACAAACGGGGGCTGATTCGTTGAGCCAAAGTGGGTGCAACAACGTGGTCCACATGGTTCGGGGACCTTTGATGACTGCCGCCGTCTGATTGGTCAATTCAGAACGACTTAAGACCGATCGAGTTCGTCATAGTTAGGTGGTTTGTGGCGATTGACGCGAACGTCTTCTGTTTTGATTATCTATCTGGTGTAGATTGGTTCTCCCGAGAATACCGGCACTGCATTAGCTATGCCTGATAGCACGAGGAACTGCATGGTATCTGATCAAGACACGGTTATAGAATAGCCAAATGTATACACTCCGTAAATATAGCCTGCGAATCAACTACAACAACACCATGCACACGTCACAGGGACCTCGGGAAGAGAAGACTATATAGCTCCAAATTCTCCGCCCCCAGTATGTGTATGCGTATGCGTATGCGTATATGTAAATGTATTTGTATACCTACTGAACAGTCCGAAAAAGCGGCCTCTCCCCCCTGCGCGCCCTCCACGCATTCGTCGCACGAAACAAATCCACACACCCTCGCAGCACCCACCCCCACGACCGCGCAAACGCCTCCGTAACCTCCCACCCTTCCGGATCCCAGGGCTCCTGCCAAACGATCACCCCCGTGCTCTCGGCGCTCACGGCCCCGTAGCCCTTCATATCGAGGCATAGCTGTTGCTCGTCGTATGAATCGCCTGCGGCGATTAGGTTATCGCGCATCTGCGGCGAGGGGAGGAAGTCGAGCCAGGGGTGGTGCGGGATGAGACGCTGGGTTGGTGTTGCGCGGAGGGGGGGTGGGAGGGCGGATTCGAAGTCACTTTCCTCTAGTCCTTGCTGGTGCTGGTGCTGCGGCCAGGGTCCCGCGACGTTGAAGGGCGAAATGGCTTCGTCGGGGCCCACATGTTCAGCAGTGAGGCCGAAGATGGCCATGTTCCGGAACAGCGCGTTGGCGAAGTTGTATTGGATCAGGTGGAGGAGCATGTCGGGGCGTGGGGAGGTGTGTATGCGTGTGTACTCGCGGCGCGCGGTCGCTTCGAAGTGCGCGAGGATTTGTCGTGTTCGCGTGGATAAGGGTGCGAGGAGGTGGATTTGGCCGACTTCCGCGAGGGAAATTTCGGTGATAGGATCTTGTTGACCATCGTGATCGGACGGTGTGAGGGAAGTTCGGGCGTTCTCGCGAGATTTTTGTGCCCCTTCCGATGACCCCTCGCGGCTCTCGCTGTCGCTGGGTTTATCACCACCTGCGATCTTAGACTCTTGCTTCCTCCGCTCACCTACATTAGATTCGGGTTAGCAAGTCCAGCCCCGTAAAATATGAAGTGGAACTCACGTAGCGCCCTTTGATTCAAGCGATTCTGCAACCGCCTCCGCGTCCGGGGATCTGAGATGCCGGACCAATCGCTATCGGGCCATGCAGTGATTCGATTGGAGAATTGGGAGACAATGATCGGCTCCGTGGATCTTTCCGATTGATTGTCATCTTCACAGGTAAGGCGTGAAGCCTCGTGGCTGTCGCTTAGCAAGGTCATCATGTTACGTTTGCGAGGACAGTGGGAGTAGAGAATCTGCAGGCGGCTGACATGGGGAAGTGGTAGAACAAGAAGAAGATTGATCAGCCGAAAGAGTCCAAGTCGCAGGGTCCTTTTGGGTCTTACTTTGGACAAGAATTGGACGGACAATCTCCAGGTGGCGAGCCTAGACCCAATCATATAACATTTTCGGAACCACCTGCATCCACACTGTCATCCGCCTGCATGAAGCTTGAAACCCACTTCATTTCAATTGGCGGACCGAGTCAGTTGTTGCGGGGCTGGTTTGCAGGATCCTTTGTAGCTGCTTTTGATATATGTACGTATTGGCTATAGCCAGGACTGAGAGTCGGCTATCTATTTCAAATATGTATAATATCTTAATAATAGTTTAACATTGACAATCAACTGTATCCTCTTGAGCATATGTCATTACTCCTCAACAGCCGTACTTAACGCAATCTCCCTCATCTCCTCTAGATCCCGTTTAAGATCATCCACCTTCTTCAGCATGCGCGGGAGACAATCCGTCCCCAAGGGCAGCCGCAGCAGATGCCCCTTGCCCTCTCCCATCCCCTGCAACTGGATTACATCGAGGATCCGCTGCACACCCTTGACCGGATCCCCGGGCTGCTTGCCGCCAAACGTGTCCCAGAATCCCATTGCAGCGCCCAGCGGCGTCCCCTCGTAGTCCTTGGTCATCCCGGCCGCGGGCGTCTTGCGGCCACCGATGAAGTTTGTCCGGAATGCGCCCGGCTCGACGAGGAGGACGCGGATGTTAAACGCGCTCAGCTCGGCGGAGAGGGATTCGGAGAGTGCTGTTACAATTCTGTTAGTATGATGCACCTTTTAGAGAAATGATAAAGCGGGGGGTAACATACCCTCAACGGCAAACTTGCTCATCGAGTATGGAGCGCCTGACGGGCCCGCTGCGAAGCCTGCGATGCTGCTGATGTTCACGATCGTGCCACTGCGCTGCGCTCGCATAATAGGAAGTGCGGCTTTGGTGACGCGCACGAGACCAAAGACGTTTGTCTGGAATTGTGTGTCGAGTTCCTCCTCACTACACCATTCGCATTTAGCTCCTCGTTCAACTTCGTTCCTCCCCCTCAATAATCTGGCGATTACATACCTCACATCCTCAATACTCCCCAAAAGCCCATATCCCGCATTATTGATCAGGACATCGATCCGTCCACCAGCGTAGTCGGCGATTGCCTTCTCAACTTCCTCCTTCGCCGTCATACTGGTTACGTCGAGCTGGAGCCATTTCCCGCCGAGGGACTCGATCTGAGGATAGTCCTGCGCCGCCTTGGTAGGGTTGCGCGCGGTGGCGATCACCTTGTGGCCGGCTTCAAGAGCCTTTTCGGCGATCAGGGCGCCGAAGCCGGAGGAGGCGCCGGTGACGAGCCATACTTGGGGAGCCATGGAGACAGATAGATGCCTGTTTTTTGTTTGAGGTAGAAGGGTGCTATGGAATTGGTAATGTGCAGAAGTGAGTTATTCGACTAAGGGTGTGTGTGCAGGTATTTATAGACTTCCAGATAGCAGAGGCCTATACTTCATTATCATCAGGGTCATCATCATTATCATAAGGGGTCGGAGATAGCGTGTGTACGCTTATGGTTCCCATGAAGAGGTCAGCACTACTGTATGCGTGCACCGAGCAAGGTATCCTGCAGAACGGCCGACCCACCGTAGAAGCATAAGCATAAGCCAACTTGGCACCGTGGACTCCCACACTTCCAACGAGGTTCCGAACGAACTCCACCGGGGAGGACAAGAATTTACTCCCCGCGGAGTTATGGAGTAACTAATCCTACGGCTGTAGTACTTATGGATCGACGAGATCGAAAATCCACGAATGTAGGTCTGGATCCGTGATACTAGCCTGGCTGTCCGCTTTCTCTCCACGTGCAGGTTACATATACAACTCCCACTTCTTCTTGCTTCCTTGGCTTTAATCTATCTTCGCTCTTATATCCAGGGGTATTCGACGCAAGTCGCGTTCTGCATTCAAACGGCAAATAAACGAGAGCGACGATTCTACATGGCTGCAATTTATATAGAAGTGAGGCAGCTTGTCTGTCGAGACTGACCCTATCCTGAATATATATATAGTCACAAGGTATACACCAGACCATTCAAGGCTGCAAGATAAATAGCTCATCCCAACATTATTTAACAACTCCTTGCATACCATTTTTTGATTCACCAAGGAGAACTTTATTATTGAATCCTCACTCTGCTCCCACCCGGTCGCAAAGACAATTGTTCTGCCTCAGGCAGAAATTGGTTGGATCTTGTCGGACGAGTAAACTTTCTTTCTGATTTGCCTCATCTGACGATATAACATGGAATGCGTTCCCGTATTATACAAAGGTGTGCGCCGAGCTGTATTCCGCATAGAGTAGGAGGTGTTTCAGCAGCAGCGACGCGATGTTATGCGTATCTTGAAGAGTAACTCCGAGGCCGAAGCTTGGACGTCGCTATCTGCACAGCCACTCCGGACCTCTCACTAAAATCTGACGGCCAGCCAATCACCATCTGAGATCGGGAATGACGCCGAGATTTGCGGGCCTCGAAAATGTTGGGAGCCTGGAATCCATTCACCGACATCGCTGGTTATCTTCTCCAAAAGTCCAGGGGGAACTGAAATATTTCGGATTTCTTCAGCACAGCTTCCACCGAGGACTCTTCATCTGTCTGGTCGCAAATTGTCTACCTACGAGCCCCAATGGCATCCTCCTCCGGTGCGTCGAAAAAACGCTCCTCTCAACGCGTCGCAAAGACTCCGACCTCGACCTCGACCTCCAGCTCCAACTGGTTCAAAAACATCGCGTCGCTTCCGCAAAAGCTGCCATGGATCGCATCGTTGCATCCGGTGCATACAATCGTCCTCGTCTCGCTCCTCGTCAGCTCTGCCTACGTCTCTCTCCTGGAAAACTCGCTGCTTGACTGCGACAGACACGGACACACGCGCCTCTGCTCTTCTGTTGGAAAAGGAAAACAATTCTACGCTGCTCCGGGCACCGAATGGAAGTGGTACACTCTCCCTTCGAGCGCTCAACTCGGACCGGAAGTCGACCATCGTGCAATTGTTAACCTCGAGTTTCCTGGTTCTACGCCTCTCCCGGTTGTTTCGTGGCCTGTTGATCTCGATGTCGACGCGTTGGACCAGTCTACGTTCTCCGTTCCGCATAACAAACTTGACGAGTTCCTGGGTTTTGTTCGTGATGTGAATATCGAGTCTGCCGATGCAGCAACCACCTGGACTATGAAACCCCAAGCGCAACCTCGCATGAGCCTGTCTGGGCTATTCCGCGATGAGTTCGCCGAGCTCGTCCATCGATTCAAGATCGCCTCCCCTCTTGATGTCCTGACCATGGCTGCCGCCTACATCGCAATGCACTTGACTTTCGCCTCTCTATTCATGAGCATGTACCGTATGGGCTCTCGGTTCTGGCTTGCCACCAGCGTTCTCATTTCTTCGACCTTTGCGTTCCTATTTGGTCTCTTCACTACTAGGAAGCTTGGTGTCCCGGTCGAAGTGGGAGTGTTGTCTGAGGGATTGCCGTTCCTGGTCATCACGATCGGTTTCGAGAATCCCATCAAGCTGACCCAAGCGGTCTTGTCGCACGCCCGCAAGCCCGCCGATCAGACTCCCCACACCGGTAAGGACGCGGCTAGTAGAGCGATTCCAGCCTGCATTGAATCGGCCATCCAGCAAGAAGCCCCGGGAATTGTCAAAAGCTATCTCGTTGAGATCGCCGTCCTCCTCGCCGGGTCCCTCCTCAGCACCGACAGTGCGCTCCGACAGTTCTGCTTTCTCGCAGCTTGGATTCTCTTCTTCGACTGCGTCTTGCTCTTCTCGTTCTACACCTCCATCCTCTGCATCAAGTTAGAGATTCTTCGTCTCCAGAAGAGCGGCGGTGGCGCGCAGGTACAGTCGGCTACTGCTGCAAACAGTAAGGACCTTTCGAACACTACACTCTTCGCCGAATGGGTCTCCCCATCTCGTCTTCGCAAGTTCAAGCTGGGCATGATCGCCGCATTCGTCCTCGTCAACGCCCTCAACATGGCCGTTTTGCCGCTGCGGAGCGTCACTGCCCCAGCGGGCGTTACAAAGGCTCACCACCGCACTCAAGGTCATTCCGTGGATCTAGCCTCTAGCGCATCTGGTAGCCTCGAGACAATCCTGGGTCAGGCGATCTCAACTGGCCAAAAGACTCTCGTGACCGTCTTGCCGCCCATCCGGTTTGAACTGGCGCACAATGTCGCCTGGGATGCGACTGAGACTCCCTCTGGATACGGGATGAGCAGTCTGCTCAAGAGTCTGGAAGATCCCGTTCTCACCAAATTCATCATCACCGCGCTGGTTATTAGTGTTATTTTTAACGGGCGGCTGTTCTCTGTTGCCAGGAAGGGAGGGCAGGATTCGACTACTACCGCCACGCGAAGCAACCTCGCGCAGAGTATTTCACCCAGGGAGAAGCAGGATCCGTCACAGGAACCAGCGACTCAGGAAGCCCAACCACGCGCGCAGCAGCACGAACTTGAATCGGCTCTCGAACTCGCACTGACATCAACCCTCAACCCCCGTTCCCTAACCGACTGCCAATCCCTCCTCCGAGACGGCCGAGCCCCCGAGCTCACAGACTCGGAACTAGTCGCGCTCTCGCTAAACGGCAACCTGCCCCTCCACGCGCTCGAAAAGACACTGAAGGACTTCACCCGGGCCGTGAAAGTGCGCCGCGCCATCATCTCCCGGTCCAACGCCACATCGCCCCTCACCCACTCCCTAGCTTCCTCCGACCTCCCCTACGAGCAGTACGACTGGTCTCGCGTCTTCGGCGTCTGCTGCGAGAATGTCGTCGGGTACATGCCCGTCCCACTCGGTATGGCCGGCCCCCTCGTCATCGACAAGCAGAGCTACTTCCTGCCGATGGCTACGACGGAGGGCGTGCTCGTTGCGGGCGTGATGCGCGGAAGCAAAGCGATCAACGCCGGCGGGGGTGTAACGACTGTCCTCACGGCAGATGGGATGACTCGCGGACCATGTGTCACATTCGAGAGCCTCGAGCGCACGGCCGAGGCGAAACGCTGGCTCGACTCGATCGACGGCCAGAACATCATGAAAATCGCCTTCAACTCAACCACCCGCTACGGCCGCCTCGAATCAATGAAGACGGCCATGGCCGGGACGAACCTGTACATCCGCTTCAAAGCAAGCACGGGCGATGCCATGGGCATGAATATGATCTCCAAGGGCGTGGAACACGCGCTCGAGACGATGAGAGACACAGGTTTTCCGGATATGCAGATCATCTCGCTGAGCGCGAACTACTGCAGCGACAAGAAACCGGCTGCGATCAACTGGATCGACGGCCGCGGCAAGAGCGTCGTCGCGCAGGCCACCATCCCCGCGGAGATCGTGAAGAGTGTGCTCAAGACGGATGTCGAGTCCATGGTTGCGCTGAATGTAGACAAAAACCTGATCGGCTCCGCCATGGCGGGTTCGATCGGGGGGTTTAACGCGCACGCGGCGAACATCGTCGCTGCGATGTATATCGCAACGGGTCAGGATCCCGCGCAGGTCGTCGAGAGCGCGAACTGCATTACCGTCATGAAGAAGTGAGTGCCCATCCTCCCCTTTCTCTGTAGATACACCTTCCACCTGTCCGGTTTCTAACATTCCATTACTAGCATCCGCGGCTCTCTCCAAATCTCCGTCTCGATGCCCTCAATGGAAGTCGGGACTATCGGCGGCGGAACTACCCTGGGCCCGCAGCGCGCGATGCTCGACATGCTCGGAGTCCGGGGTCCGAACTACGACAACCCAGGCGAGAACGCGCGACAGCTTGCGCGGATTATCGCTGCAGGAGTGCTAGCTGCTGAGTTGTCGCTCTGTGCTGCGCTTGCGGCGGGCCATCTTGTCAAGGCGCATATGCAGCATAATCGGGCTCCCGCGACTCAGTAGGCTGCGAATTGAGCGAACCTCCCTCTTGCTGTTGTTGTACCCATGGGGGAAAAATCATAGATGCTGAACTGGATAGGATATGTGCGCCTAGACAAGAATACGCGCCGTTATCGAGTAGATAGAAACGAACGAACGAGCTATAGATTTCCTGCGGGCACTGCTAGTTGGCTGATGAGATAGAAGTGTTGAATTATTGACCTCTGTAAACTCCTCAATTATTAGTCCTAAATCGGGTATATACTCATAATAGTATACATCAGTTATCATTGAACTGGTTTCATGCCATGCTTTTGGTCGACTGGCCCATAATCGTCTGGTCACGTGCGCCAGAGGACAATCCGGACAACAGTAACGGAAAAAAAAGGGTCTGACGCATCAAAATCTCGGCACAAGATCTCCTTCTTACCTGTCTTTTTGAGGTGAAGCAATTTGGATTTGGTATCGACCGTCGAGGGGAATATGCTCGTCCTGCGTCCCTGGTCACGTGATATGTAACCCATCTGTACAACGCGCATATCCGACGTCTTTGTCCTCCACTACATATATTCTAATCGCTTGCTGACTCTGATACCTGTGCGCATCATAAGTCTCGAAATATTACGCAACTTAGCAAAAGACGTTGTTCATTAGGTGCAACTGTGAACCTTTCCAGTGGGCGCTGTCAACGATGGTTGAGGCCTTGCGCCCAAGTGATGGGGAATTTAACAAAGTCCTTGAAGAAAGCCTCAACACGTGGAGCTCATATCTGAGACATGCGAGTCAAGATAAACGCCTTCCCCGTTACATCATCGACCTCCCAGCTCTGGTCAGTCAGACCCCGCCTTTCCTCGGCGACGGGCTCATTCCCGCCGGCGAAACAATCTCCTTTGCCTGTGACAAATCACCTGGAGGTACATCCTTATCAGTGCGGGGTCGGTCGACATGGAAAA
Organism: Aspergillus ustus; assembly: GCA_000812125.1. Lineage (NCBI taxonomy): Eukaryota > Fungi > Ascomycota > Eurotiomycetes > Eurotiales > Aspergillaceae > Aspergillus > Aspergillus ustus. The sequence continues at coordinate 235,594 of JOMC01000065.1, forward strand.
CATCGACAGGAGCGTGTGAACTACCACCAATTATCCTGCCAGAGAAGCTGCTCCTTGGAACTGGCGGTCGAGTAACCGTAAGGTTATCAGACGACGCTCCGTTCTCAGAGTGGCCGGGGGTGGAAGGGCTTGATGGGTATGATGAGGGGAACTATATCTCTGTCCTATATTTTGCATGGGCCTACATCCTCTCCGCGCGCTGGGTTGAGCTGCACAGCCGGTCTCCGGACCACAAGGGCCGAATCAACTACAAGATGCAGGGCATATCCGTCGCGGAATCACAATTACATCAGCGAACTGATGTTGAGATTTATCTTGGAGACGCATCGGAGGAAGAAGTGCTCTGGTGGCGGAATATTCTCTCGCCCGATGACTGCTGGGAGGCGACTACCGCGTATAATGACCATGTCTATTTCTCGCCGTGGTCAGTGTCGGCAAAGGAGGCTGGGTTGCTCGTGGCCTTCAAGGATTCTACGATCGATATGTTATGGCGAACATCGATAGTGCCACCTTCGTCAGCGGCTGCACTCAAATATTTAGAGCGCTTCTGTATCCACCATCGGCTCTATGCTCAGTGCTCTGTCGCGCTCGCTGGAGTTCTCTACATCTCATTTCCAAGGGGAAGAGGAGTTTCCCTGCCGCTCCCGAAGCAGGTTCCTCGATCGGTGCGAGCTAAGAGCGATGGCGCTGACTCTAATTCCATTGCCAATCTCATCAAAGCTCATGGTGAAATGCTTCCTCGCTACATGACCCTGAGCTGCAACATCTGGGGCCTTCACTCCCTGCTACAAAGTACCTTCTTCAACCCCGATATCGAATGCAACCTCGTGAGCGCGTGGCTAAATCCAGCCTTCGCGGTGCTCAATTCAGTTCCGCCAACAGACCGAATTACACCAGTTATAGTCCTTGCGAATCGACAGCCTCGACTGGGTATCTTGTGGCTTGGAGCATTCTTAGTAAACGTAGACCAATCTGTCTTACGCGATACACGAAACGGAATGGTCGCTCTAGACCTTGCTACCTCTGCCTGGACGAACACACCACGGACATTCCTGACTTCGCCAATGGGGAGCAATGATGGTACATCGATTAGCCGCGATGACGAATGCCGGCTATTGTTCATCAGCTCCAGCGAGTGTCATGAACGCCCACCTATATGGCCCTGGAAACCCTTTGGCAGTACGCATCTGCGCGATACAGAGCTTGCGGTACAGGAGCATGCGCGCTGTGCGGCGACGCACTGTCTTGAATATGAATCCTGGGAGTGGATGCTGGCGGATGGTACGACGATTCGAGACTTACAAAAGGCGGACGATGCGCAGCTCTATCAGCAAACATCGAACTCTACCTCTCAACAGTCAACACCTGGCAGTAAATCTACTTTGCCGGGTGATTATGATTATAATCTCTCATCCCAGATGCTCTCCGAATTAGCCACGCGCGGGATATTCGGATGGTTGAGGTCGACAGGGTATCCTGAGAATGAGAAAGCTATCTACCAGCATTTATGGATTGACCTGGGAAGCACCGACGAGGAAGAGACTGGGGAGGAAATGTCGGACGGAAAAGTCGGTCCCGACACGAATCAACTGCATGTGGAAGCCTGGCTGGAACGGATCATTGAAGGGTCGTTTGCAGCCAGAGAATGAGGTGGATGGGAATCTCGAGAGTCGTGAATAGAGCACTTTTCTGATCTACCCTCTATCCTGGAGTGCTTTGCTCTAGGGCAGGCACCTGCCTTAGAAACATGTGATTGGACCCAGTACAATATATGTCCCTGCAGAAGAATATCGCGTATCCAGCAAGAAAGCTCCCCTGTCATTAAGTCATGTCTCATTCATCAAGGTAATTTAAAAAGACAGATCAGGCCGTGATTCTCATCGCACTTCTACCCTCTGCATGCTACACATGCGAATGGGTAGAAAACGCCAGAATAGGTAATTCTGAGGTCGCAATAGCATCGAAATCTTGAGAAGTAAAGAGAAAGGCCCTGGAACCAGGCACAATGGTCACTAACCGTAATGGTTCCGGAGCCATGGAGATAGGGAGGGCCAGCCAAAAAATAAAGCCAGATATCAAGACTCCTATCTCCGGGTCTCTGTACTCTGGATGGACTAACAGTCAAATTAAAGGGTTTGAGTAACGACCCTACGGTTGAGGGGCTCGATTATACCGCGATATCGAAAGCTCAACTGTGAGAAATCGGGGAGTAGCCTCTTCCATGGGCCTAGAGGCTTATTAAAAGTCGCGATCTTGTGGATAGCCAGTGAGGGAGATTCAGAGTGGAGTTCGACTCCATCTAAACCGATAAGAGCGCGCGGAAACCACCCGCAGAGACTGTTACGCGTACAGGACCCTGAGACTTGTCCTCACTCAGTTTCGCAGTCAACCATTGAGGCTGTCTCTAGTATGATAGTAACCGAATAATTGACTTGGTCGAGGATAGCCTCCCGCCCACTTCCCTGCCTTCCGGTGTAAAAATATAGCTGCTGCTTTGGAATTTAGCAATTGAACACTGGTGAGCATTTTACAAACTTGTTTCGTTTTCTCCTGATCTACAATCATGTCTTTCCTCGTCCCTGACCGTTTACCATATCCACGTTTGGAGCACAGTATCACGAGGATTCCCCCTCGGAGTCCAAGGCCATCTTGACCCAGCAGTTTGACACATTCCTTGGAGCGTCGGCAGACTTTATCAAGGATCTCTTTCAGCATGACATTGGGCGTGGCCTGGGTCTCTCACGCACCCGGATCAGCTATTGGTAACCCCTGAGAATTACCAGAAGTGATGGGAGTCGCTGGAGATTGAGCAGTTCTGGTCCTCTCTTCCAGATGATGCTGGCTCTGGCGGGAGAGGTTGCAATTCTCCACGACCCGGTACGTGGCGCAAATGTCCCAGGACATTTCGTCTGATGTAGGTCACCTCGGCCCTCTGGCGCTATTGACAGAGAAGTCGGGATGTTTGGGAGCCCTACGCGATCGTATCCAGGGGTCGGCCTATCAGAATACCCTAGCTTCGCCCCCTGGATGGGGTACCGCAGCCCAAGGAGCCTAGCGGAGGTCTACGACTCGGCCGCGTTCAGATGCCAAAGTTCCCCGACAATCTATGCTTTGTGATTGACAGCTCGGATACATATTACTTGCCATTCGCAATTTGTCGATATCAGAACAGACAATTGTATCGTATCGACAAGAGGAGGATACCGCCGGAGATTTTCCTGTTCGCCCAGAATCTGGACCTCTCAGCGCTCCCCGCTTGATCTTCCCGAGGTGGGAGGCGGCGTGGAGGTATTCAGGGCCAGCACTGTTTGCGTCAGTTGATTGGTCTGTTACCCTCTCAGGAGGCAGAAAGCCGAAAGATTGTCAGGGACCGTGCCACCTGCTTCCCGAGAATGGGGTTGGAGATCCGGTAAGCAGTCGGCTAATCGGCCTTATAGTGAAATTCAGTCATCGTTCCAGAAATCCTGCCGAAGAACGTTGTCTCCAAATGCGTAGACACATGGGGGTTTCAAGTAGGTACAAGACCGGGCTGAATTTTTGCAACTAGGCCTATGCTGTGTATTTTCGGTCTAGGTCTCCTAGGAAAAAGTGTGAGTTGATATCGTAACCTTGGCTTGGAGTTTTTGAGGGCAACCCCCGCTGCGACTTCAATTATTAGCCGTCATACCCACGGTTAAATCAACCACTCTAGCCGACTAATAACACCAGCCATCCCCCAATAGGAAGCAAATACTAGTGGTCCATTTTTTTCGTGGCAGGAGTGCCCCTCGAAGCTTTTCTATGTAAGCAATCTTTCAAGAGCTAAAGACGTAGACGGTCTAACGAGTGACACAAGAGTGCATCTCCAGCCAAACAACATATTAAGCGAGGTCAGACTCTACCCCAACCATTGGAGCTGCATTTTCATTATAGATGGCTACTATCTGTGATAAGAGTTATTGTTACTCTACACTCCCGCGTAATTAGTAATGGAGTCTTGAACTCGTTTCCCTTCCTCCCATATTAGGGTTTTACTATATCAGAATCGCGACTAAAGCTAATCTAGGTGTCTAGGTAGCTACGTGAATTTCAGTTGCACTAATATAACGATTTCTTTACTAATTGCTTGTATCTTGTATCATAAGCGTGGCAATCATTATTATACACTAGTGGCATAGTTAACAGAGCAGAAGGGAAATGCTGCTTTCGCCTTGATTATTGTACAGGAATGTAAATACCTATAGGCCATCAAGACCTCTCTAGGACTCTGATAGTTGGGCAAAGAAGGGTGGATAGGAGATAGCTTGAGTAACCAGCTCCAGTTCTCCGGAACTGATTGACCGGCAAAGAGACTTCAGCGTTTTCAGAGAGCCAATCCGGTTCTGTTCGCCGTCCAACGATAGAGAGTTAGGATACTCTCACGCTGTTGGCGAACCTGAAAGTGATTATTGACTGGCTGGCCTCTTGCCCGAGCCAAGGCGCTGCGCAAGACTTGTCGGAAATATCTTTGATATTCGGTATTGAGGGTCACCATGCATGATTCAGTAGCTCGGATCATTGTTTCGCATGCATTGAATATCCTCTCTCCAGCCCCATCCTGTAGGCGTTCAACAATCAAAAGGAGGATAGAACTTCCCTGAAGTAGATGGATACCAAAGAAAAAGGGCATGAAACTGATGTCGGGATCAAAGCGAAGTATCTGCTTAAGTGAGTCACTTGCATCTATCACGTGTGAGATGGCTGATGCAAATGTAGGTGAGGACGTCTAGAAGTCTTTATCATCAAGAATAGATACCGGGTCCCACTTCCCCGCCAGAAGGACATGCAATAGATGCACCAGGTACGACGCATATGAAGTGACGGTCCGTGTGTGCCACGAGGCCTGAGTAAAATGAGTCTCCTCAACAGGTGAACAGTCAGCTTGGGTATCAGGCTTGGTAGAGGATACGGGGTTATCCAGGTTGACGTTTGCCTCTCCAAACGTGGCCAGGCTATCTCTGTAGCTCTCCAGCTGTGACAGTACCTTGTTCAAATAAGCACTGTATGTCCCTTTGGTGCCCGAGGGGGATCCGTGTATAGGATGATTCCGTGCGTTTTTGAAGTCAACCAACTCCCCAGCTATGGTCATCAAGGGAAGAAAGAATCCGAAGATCGAGTGGTCTCGGCAGAGGAAATCCGGGAATACACGGCGTTTACTCGCATCGCCAAGGAGATGACACTGCGGGCCATCAGGCTTCGGGCTGTTACTGTGAATTCTGCCCAGTTGCCATGACGTCTCATCCACCGGTAGCAAGAGGTCTGCACATTCTGCATCTAGGAGGGCGAGAGGGCAATTATAGCACAGTGCTAGATGGCGGTTCATGATATAAAGAAGCCACCATGTCCGGCGACGCTCCTCACGATGCTCCTCCGTGTTAGCGCGATGCAGAACTGCATCTTGTGTGCAAGCGCAGTTTAGGCTGCTGGATCGGACCCCATATAAACGGGAAAGGGTGAGACTGTCATCTGCCACATTTATAATCGATGAATGGAAATTAACTGACGGTCTAGGAGTCCATGATGGACTGTCCATGTCCGATATAGCGGTGATCTCTTGATTCAGCTTAAGTTCTCTTGCAAGTGAGAAGGCCGTGTGCCACCTGGCTCAAGTTAACACAGCTAACAGTAGGAAAACCCAAAGGGAGCACAAACCATCGCATGCTGGCGCCTTTCTGCTCACTTGACGAGATGATTGACGCTATGTGGATATAAGCGATGACTTCATCTAATGAACTTGCAGACTCCAAATGGCCATGGGTATCGCCGTCTGCCCCCCGGTAATTGACCGGATTCTGATTCCAAGGCTTTAGCAAACTCCTAGCCAGATCACCTAGAGATCGGCAAATCTTTTGGCGCTGTGGTGGCGATATTGGCAGAGAGAAGACCCCATTATCCAGCGCAGCTATCCAGAGCATGCTTGCCAATAAAGCAGAACTGCTGGGTCGCGGTGCAACTGTGTCCAGAAAGGAGGCCTTCCGTAAGATATAGCAGTGGATGTGGTTACACACAGGGTGCACATGCGTTGGTGATGCGCTAGTAAAGTATACGTCAAGCAGATCACAAAGCAGCTTCACAGGTAGAGCCGCCGCCACAAATGGTATCAATGGTCGGAGGACTGGATATTTCAGGTCCTCGATGCGCATTCCAGGAGTTTGGAGGCTGCCAATCGAGCTTGCAGCCTCACGATCACATGTAGTAGGGGTGGCCAGGTTTATTCCATCTGGGACAGTGAATATTCCAGGGCATGGCTCCGTATTAGGACCCGGTGATTGGAGGATCCTATCCAGATCTGGTCTCTCATCCATTATCCTTAGCCACTCCTCCGTCATACCTTGAGCACAAAGTGACTCTGGAAATGCCTGCTCCAGAATAGTCTCAGTTTCCTTCTCGGCGATGTTCGGAGAGGAGGTCAGAAGAATCAGAGCATTTGCTGTCGAGGACTGACAATTGAAAGCGAAGTTGGGCGATTTGTATTGAACCGGTCGCGCCTCGTTTCGTGTCCAATGTGGATCTGACAATTGGGTGTTCACTAACTCATTCTCCCTAGATATAACGGGCTGAAGCCCAATCTGGCAGGAGCCCTAGAAGCTATGCATGGGTCTTTCTTACGGTTCCCAGGCGGAAACAATCTGTTCATACTTTTTTCTCAACTCCGGCTTGGGGAACGGTTGCTAATCGTTTCGAAGGGAGGGGGTCAGTGAAGACAATAGATGGAAATGGAACGAGACAATTGGACCCCTTGAAAATCGTCCGGGACGAATGGGTAAGTCATGACTCGTATATGGGTTCTTCGCTGCCTCTATTAATCAGACTTGATACACAAGGAACCTGGGGATACTACAATACAGATGCTTTGGGTGGGTTCTATATACATACTTACAGCAAACAGTCCACTGATGTCCCTATAGGTCTTGACGATTATCTTTATTGGTGTCAAGACCTCGGTCTAGTGCCTGTACTTGGTGTCTGGGCTGGGTTTTCCCTTGGCAGTGGTGGCAACACCCCGCTGACTGGGGATGCCCTTGGCCCATATGTGGAAGATGTGCTGAATGAGCTTGAGGCAAGATTCTCCCCTCTTCTGCCTGTCAACCGAAAAGGCAACAACGAAAAGATAATAACTGTATGCATAGTATGTCCTCGGTGATTCAAGTACAACCTACGGTGCAATTCGTGCTGCCAATGGCCGTTCCGAGCCGTGGCCAGTGACAATGATTGAAATCGGGAACGAGGATGACCTGGGAGGAGGCTGTGCAAGTTACCCAGAACGCTTCATGGCCTTCTACAACGCCATCCACGCCGCATACCCCGACCTTACCATAATCACCAGTACTGCTAATCCAGGATGTCTACCCCAGGAACTTCCTGACGGTGTCTGGATGGACCTACACAACTACAACGTGCCGGATACGTTCGTTTCTCAATTCAACTACTTCGACAATATTGACCGTTCGCACCCCTACTTCCTGGGTGAGTATGCCCGCTGGAGGATTGCCTGGTCAGACATGCAAAGCGCAGTGTCAGAAGCAGTTTATATGATAGGTTTGGAGCGCAACAGCGATCTAGTTAAAATGGCAGCCTTTGCACCTTTGCTCCAACTTGTGGGACATGCTCAATGGGCGGTATGTCTTCTCTTTGGCTACTTGTTCATCATGTACTAACTCCGACATACAGCCGAACTTGATCCCCTTCACGCAAGACCCGGACGGCATTATCCCAACCACAAGCTACTATGTGCAGCAACTGTTCGCAGCCAACCGAGGTGACACAATCAAACCGGTAACATCTGATTCGCCCTTTGGTCCCGTCTACTGGGTCGCATCAAGTGCCGGTGAAACCTACTACGTTAAGCTTGCCAACTACGGCGCTGCTACACAAGACCTTTCTATAACGATTCCAGCAACACAAGGGACTCTCAGCGTTGTTGGCAGCGATGACCCCGCTGCAGCAAATACAGACGTGGAGATTCTTGTAGCCCCTCCAGCTGTGTTGCAAATCACTGCCAGTAACGGGGTATTCACTTTCACTCTGCCTCCCTGGTCAGTGGCAGTACTGGCAGCGAATCCATAAGGGAGGAAAGAGAACAGCATTCATTTTGGAGAAGCCTGAACAGGCAAGTTTGATATGTTTCTCGTGGAAAATCAAATTTGGCGCCATATGTATTGCGACAGTCATGTCTTTCAGTTCTCTAGAGCAAGAATCGAGCGATCTTTCAAGACAACCAATGAGATCGTTTTACTATACTTTTTTTCTTTTCCTCCTACCTCTCAAGTCTCCAGTTTCGCGTTCCCTTTTTTAGACTAATTTCTTATTTGTTCTTACCAATCTGGGCTTTCCCACGGTGCTACTTCACTTCTGAATTTCGTGTTGGTAGCTTGATCCCTGGTTTGTTGGGCTCCAATAGTAGGACAGGGTCCTGCTAACCGTATATCAGCCGACGAAGTGAAAAAGAAGGACATGCCCTGGGGTCTCGGTAATCCAAAGGATTTGAATCAAATTCTAGACCATTTGATGATAAGGCTCCGCTCTAGCCTCTGGTGTCCTACATACTCTGTCTGGCAATGTGACCCTATGGGCAGTGTCCTCCGCAACAAATAGTTCATAGACTGGCACATTCTATAGTTGTTGGCGACTCAATCACTAAGGCCTTTAGCTCAACTAGTGTCCATAATATAATATAAGACTCAATTATCTTACAACTCATTCCTCTAGTGCGCTGAGGTATGTGCGACGTGATCTCTAATCAGCGGCCGGTCATTCTTTGTGTGGGTTAGGACAAGGCCTCGACTTTTGGCGGAGATAGTTGTAGCAACGGCACGGGCAATATAAGCGTGATCTAGGCTCATGGGGTCTGATTATGAAGGCAGATCCGCTCCATAATCCTGGCCAGCGCAGAGTCCAAGCTCGTGCCCTATCAGCACCAGACCAAGTCTTAATATAAGCTGTAAATAGGTATCTGCTACCCCTGGGGAGTTTAACCAAGCCAGCCAGGTCGGTCAAGCAAGTTCTACCCTTGTCTAGTAACCTCCCTGACAAACCCCAGATATTCCTCCAAACACTCGTCACTCGTCCCACCAGCCAGAAAAATTGACTACTCAAACTGCCACCAGTTGATGTTGAAAAGATAGTCTGTCCCTGAGCCGGCGAAATACAAGAATAAATCATGCGTTCCAGTAGCACCACTAACCGGACAGCTCACTGTAACCCATTCTTGCCAGCCTCCGGTTGCGGGCACGGTACAGGTTCCTATAAGCTGACCATCTTTGCTCCCAAGATGCAGTTCAATGTTGCCTCCGTTTGCCGCAGATGACACACGGGCATTGAATTTGACAGCACCTTCGCCGAACGCGACACCCCTGACTTTGATATAGTCCCCATCATTGATATCACAAATATTAAGAGTGCCTTCATTGCAGTCTTCAGTTTCCACTCCCTCCTCCCAGGCCATAGTCTCGGCCTCTTGGAGAGTATAGGGATCCAAGGGATGAATCTGGGCCGGGCCTTCGGTCGTCATGTGCAGCTCTGGAATTTCTGTGCCGTTATAGAAAAAGCTCTCCACGGCAACAGATCGAGTAAAGCTCGAGCCACCCGGCAAGAAACTATTGTGGTAGACAAAATACGACACGTTGTTGTAGTCGATTATCCCGGGGTGATTCGTGCTGCTGGTACCCTCGGCCGGCATGATGACACCGCCATAGGTCCAGGGCCCAGTTGCTGTTGGGCCGGTCGAGTAACGAATATCTTCAGGGCAGCAGTTACCAGCATACACCATATAGTAGAGCCCATCACGCTTGTAAAGCCAAGGTGCCTCCTCAAACGCTGTCGGACGGTCTGGATTACCTAGACGCTCTCCAAACCCTTCAACGGTGAGATCAACCTGGGTCAAGTCGCCACTGTAGGATACCATGTCTTCATTCAATGACACGTACCATAGATTTGGGTTGCCCCAATACAAGTAGGCCTGGCCATCGTCGTCTATGAAGACAGTAGGGTCGATCTCGCCGTTCTCGAGGAGTGGGCCACCGATGGCGTCCACGTACGGCCCAGTAACCGCATCACTGACGCCTACACCAATGGCCATTCTGTTGGTAGCCCGGTTGCGAACAGGAACATAAAAGTAGAACTTTTCGTTCCGGGCGACGACTTGCCCAGCCCAGGCCTGCGCACTAGCCCAGCTAAACGTTGAAAGGGACATGGGGACTGGGTGATGCTGCCAGTTCGCCATATCGGTTGACGAAAAAAGTCGCCAGTCCCACATGTTGTAGCCGACAGAATTGTCCTCGTCATGGCCGGTGAAGATATACACACGGCCATCGTACACAAGCGGAGCTGGATCGGCCGTATAGATAGTCTGAACGATTGGGTTCTCAGCTTTACTGACTCCAGCGCCACTCAGCACGGAGCCAAGCCAAAGAAATGAGAACATGGCCGCCAAACCCATGGTGATAGCTTTCGCGGATTTGAATAGTAAATATGGTCAAGAGTGCGTGGCTCTAGAGAGGCTATTAAGACGGATTTCAAATATTGCGCTTGTTTGAGCCTATCAACATGTGGTTCGATCAGTACCATTTATATAGCTTCAAGAAGCCGCTGGTACTTCATAACCCCACCGGAGAGGTAAATGAAACCAGAAGGGACTGCAGAATTCGCGGCAATAAGGCACGTTCAGCGCCGGAGGAAAGGATCTACATCTTCTGCATGGCTTCCACCCGTTCTTCAAGCAAAATTTACCCGAGACCCGTAAGCTGTAGAAATCGCCACTGTTTAGGTCTCCGATTCCGCTAAAAACTCGGATAAGAAGCATTCGATCGGTAATTAAAGGCAACCTCAGTGGTATTAAGGATGTCTGTACCTATTAACCGCGTGGACAACTGGGGGTTGTTGAGAGGCGCAGGGATCGGCAGCGACCCTGCCCGACAACCAGTCACGCGCAACTACCAAAGGTATACCAAGCCGAAATACCATCGGTAGTGAGCATGGTGGTAGACTAGTTCCCAGATATGGTAGCTGGTGTGTAAGGTCCCGACTGGTTCTCTCAACGAGGTACGGGCTGGTCGATTGGAATGTCAGCTTCGTGAAAAATAGGGCGCTTGGATTCCGCCCACCCCGTAGAGCGAGGCTGAGGCGCCGTGGTCTTTCACCCAGTTAGTGACTGCCTTGACGTCCATACCGGCACCGATCTCGCGGAGGTTTGTTTGGACGACGGAGAATGGTTCGTGCGACCATTTCGGGGCGAAGTCGTTTGGGATCGTCATTGTGGGATAGCAAGGAGAAAATGAACGAGGAAGTTTATGACTTAGTTAGCTATCACGAGCAATTGAGTCTGTCATATATTTGAGAGCTGCAGCTGGTGCGGAGAACCGTATTTTCGTAGCTTCGTCAACCTGAATAATTTAAATCAAGAACGTAGATCCTTACCCAATTACGTAATGATCCACATCCTTAAATAAATGACTGTATTCAATACTGTTATTTATATATTATTAATATGTATATGTAATAATAATTCAGTAATTTATGTCTTGGCAACCCATGGAGATTTCTATTTTCCAACCCGACCCATTTCTTGGCGGGTTGGGTTGGTTCGGGGCGGATTTATGGGTCGGGAGTAGTTATGGCCTAACACAAGACTTACCTTATTATAGGGCGGCAGTTCAAGGTTTCCATGGAAACCTCACGCAGATACCACTAGTACCACTTCTAAAGCTAAAATATCAGTTTTTAAGCAATAAAAGTACCTTAAAGTATTAAGAAAGTAGTAAAACTTGCATTTAACTTCAAAGTAGTCATTTTAGTGGTTATAGTTAGTAGTTGTAAGAAGGTGAAAGAGGTAAGATGACTCAGGGGCAAAAAGATTAAAAACTAGTTTTTGGGTCATGTGACCTGAAAACGGGACGCCTGACTATTACTAAGCATTGACCCATCATCGCGCTAACCCTCTTTTAAGAGGGAGTATTCCCTGAGCACTTCGTGCATGCACCTGGGTGCTCATCCCACATCCCGGCGCAAGTCCCTGAGCAAAAAGCGGCGCCATGTCGGGCCGAATCCGGAAATAGAAATCCCAACCCTGCCGGGTAAGACAATCCTGTATGCGCACATACTTCCAGACAACGATATCGCTGTGAATAAATACGAGTCTCGCACAAAACACCCCATTGAGGACAGTGGCCGTGCCAAGCGCCCATCTCCCGACGCTGATCAGCCAACGAGGCACAGCATCGCATTTGAAACTAGCCCCCAAAAGTGCCCAATGACGCTACATATCAAAAATCGTGACTGCGCCCCAGCCTCCTCGTCCCTGGCGCGATAACACGTGCGGGGTCTGCGCTGAGCTCGAGCGCCGGGCGCGCGACCTTTTTCCTCTACAAACAACAACGCCGAGGAGCTTGAGTGGGAGCTTAATATTCGTATTTGATATCGAGATACTGAATCACGACTACCTACTGTAATAGGGCCCCGCTCTTTCTCGGCTACTGAGCCGCATAGGCATGATGACGATGATGCTGGTGGCGCTGGCCATCTGGGCGCCCAGCCGTACGCATCCCCACCCAGATCCGATCTCCAAGACAATACTTCCATGCTATCGCATCGCATGACTAACTACTGAGTCTAGTAATCACTGCTCAAATATGCACTCCAGCAAATGGAAGCAGCACATACAACATCACAAGCACGCGTCAAGCGCTCGATCTCTTCTCAGACTGCACAACCATTGTCGCAGACCAGATATCCATCGACGACTGGGACAACGGGACCTTCTCGCTCGGCGGTATAACCAACATTACCGGCACGATAATCTATAATTACGAGGGAAATATCGCAGCGCTCGAGCTGCCCGACCTGCGATACCTCGGCGGCTTCATATCCACGACGACAACGGGGATCTCATCGATTCTCTTCTCGCAGCTCCTGAGCGTCACGGGGAGGATCGAGATTCGCGCGCCCGGTGCGGAGACGCAGGTTTCGTTTCCGAAGATGTGGATTGCCGGGGCTGTGACTGTCAAGGGGCCGGTGTCGGTGTATGTGCCCTTCTTGATCGGAAAAACGCCGTTCTGACTTCTTTCTAGGGTAGATCTTAACGCCCTCCAGGCTGTGAGAGGCGACCTGATCCTCGAAGATATCCTGGCCGTCCCACTCCCCCAGCTCCAGACCGCAGCATATATTCGCATAAGCGGGATTCCCTCGTAGTGAGTTAATTCACATCCTCGCCCGACCTCATCTTGGGGCCCTGTCGCACCTTTCCCTTCAATGGACTTAGTTCTAACATGCAACGTGTAGCATAGAAATGCCCCTCTTGACCTCCGTTGGCGCAAGCTCAGACGTGCAATCCCTCCCATCAAGCTCCGGCATGGAGATCAACCAAGTGAATAGCGGGATAAAACTCGAGTTCCCAGCGCTCATTTCTGTTGATCGGTTGTTGGATATCCGTGGGACTGTTATTAGGTGAGTTAGCCAGCTGACCATGTCACGTTCTTCTGAATCAGTGTCCACGATCTGATCTGGATATGAATACATATAGCCTCTCTCTCCCCTCGCTACTCTTCATCACCGGCACGCTGCACATCGATCCCTCCGTGCGGCTATCCGTTGATCTCCCGCTGACCAGCGTGACGACGATTGAGCTCGAGGGCGGTATATCTAAGTAAGACCTACTAAGTGCTCCCTCCCCTTATATATGAAAGATATAGCAAGCTAACCAGCACAAAAAAAAAAAGAGCCTCCTTCCCCTACCTCGACATAAATAGCACAAGCCTGGACATCGACTCTCTCCCTTGCAGCGCGCTAGGCAGCGGTCTCGACGAATCCTCGTACTACAAGGAAAACTGCGCGAAATACGAGCAGCATCTCAGCACGGGCGGAAAGATCGCTGCGGGGGTCGTTGTCCCGCTTGCTGTATTTGGGATTATCGTCGCCCTTATTTTCTGGCATAAGAAGAGGGTCAGGCGTGGTGGGAAGGCGGTCGGGAGGGTTGTTGGGGATGTTGAGATGGTGGATTTGGGTCCTGGTGCAGGTGGAGGGGAGGGTGATACAGCTAGCGAGAGAGAAAGAGATCTCGAGCGTGGACGCATTCCGGTCACGCAGCCCGGGATGATGGTCAGGGAGAGGAGTCCGACGCCGCCACCGCCGTATGAGCCCAGGCGTGAGTGAGTCAGGGGTAAGATATACGCATTCATATCTGTTTCTACAGACAGGAGGCGGAGCAGCACATGGTTATGTCTTGACGATCTGCACAATCTAATATATAAAGCTCTATCAAATATACATCTACTTCCCAATTACCCCTTCTACCCCAGCAGCAGCAGCAGCATCACCAGCAGAAACAACCTTCGCCACAACCGGACTCCTCCTGGCCACACTCTCACTCAACGCCAACAAACTCTTACTCTGGAGCACATCAATAACCGAAACCTCCGCGCCGGCCTGCGCAAGCAACCAATTCCGCAGCTCAACCGCAACAAGCGAGTCCACGCCGCAGGCCGAAACAGGCTGCGCCGGGTCAATGTCTGCGTCTGAGACCATCAGGTTCTTCGCGAGCTTGCTGATGATCGCGTCGCGGATTATGACCACTGCGTTGGGGAGGTCGTGAATGGTCCGGAGGTTCTCGGCGAGGCTTGCGCGTGTACCAGGGGAGGAGCCGTTCGCCTGGAGGGTTGAATTGTTGTTGTTCCCGGATAGGGCTTGCTGGCGCAGTAGCGCGAACTTCGCATCCTGGATCCAGGCCGCGTCTGGCTCGCGCGTCGTGAGACCGGTGACCACCTGATGATGATGCGCGCTACCAGTCTCTCCCGGACGCTGCGCCGAAATCCCCAACGCAATCAACCCCAGCATCCTCTCTTCACTAATCGTATCATGCCCCATACGATTCAACCTCTTCCGCACCTCCTCATTCTCAGACACATACCCGACAGAGCCAATAATTCCCAGATCGAGCGATAGAGCGGGCAAGCCCTGCGCGCGGCGGTAGGCCGCGAAGGAGTCGAGGAAGGCGGATCCGGCCCCGTAGTTTGCCTGGCTGGAGTTTCCGACGACGCCGACGGCGGAGGAGAGCAGGAGGAAGAAGTCGAGTTTGTGACGGGGTAGAAGGGCAGAGTGGAGGTTCCACGTTCCTTGAACTTTGGGCCGGATTGCGGTGTGGTATTGCGTGTGCGTCATGTGTTCGAAGATGCAGTCCTAGAAGTTTTATCATTCTGGTTAGTGGCTATCCCGTGTATTCTGGATCGAAGAAGGAATTCTTACATTGAGAACCATAGCCCCCTGAATGAGACCACGGATTGTAGGGAACCCGGACGCGATAGCGTCCTGGATAGCCTGGTTCACAGCTTCGGCGTTGGCAATATCACACTTAGGCATGAGCACCCTGCAGCCAGCTTTGGCCAAGTCTACAGCGAGCTCTTCAGCGCGTGGATGGGCATCACCCGATCGGGACAGAATGATCAGGTTCCTGGCGCCTTGCTGGGTCATCCACCGGGCGAGAGACTGGCCGATGCCTCCGAGACCACCGACGATGACGTACGATGCGTCCTCACGTAGGAGCGGGCCTGGTGCGCGGGGGAGGGCCTGGTCTGGGTTAGAATATACGGGTTCAATGGTAAGTGTTTAAGATAGGATAACGAACCTTGACAATATCACCCGGGTTAGGCTTGATAACGACCTTCCCGGTATGCTTACCAGCCTGCATAAAGCGGAACGCGCGCTCAATCTCGGAGATAGGAAAAACGGTGACAGGCTGAACAGCACGGATTCTCCCCTCGCTGGCCAGCTGCATGCACTTATCCAGAATCGCAGAAAGACGCGCAGGCCGGAACCGGCCCATGTATGTGAGATCAATAGCGGAGAAGGAAACATTCCCCTGGAACCCACTCATCTCAAGCCGCGTGTTGATCTCGATATCGCGTTTCCCGATCTCCACGAACCGCCCGAACATGGCCATGCATTTCCAGGTGGCCGAGAGCAGGGCGCCCGATAGACAGTTTAGCGCGACGTCAACGCCCTTCCCGCCCGTGGCGGCCATGATCTCGTCGACGAATGCGGCGTTTCGGCTCGAGAAGATGTGGTCGGAGGGGATTCCGTATGTATCTGTTAGGAGCTGCGCCTTGTCGCGCGAGCCTACTGTTGCGAAGATCTCTGCGCCGGCGAGCTGCGCGAGCATGATTGCGGCCTGGCCGACGCCGCCTGCTGCGGCGTGAATGAGGACCGTTTCGCCTGCTTGGAGATGCGCCGTATCGTAGAGCGAGAAATAGGCTGTGGAGAAGACCATGGGCATAGTCGCGCCTTCTTCGAAGGACATCTCATCGGGGATCTTCGACACGGAGATACCCAGCAGCCGGATGTAATTTGCGTAGTGGCCGCGCATCATCGCCGCAACCCGATCGCCGACTTTGAGATGCGTGACATTACTCCCGACCCGCGAGATAACGCCCGAGCACTCGTACCCCATGATCGTCTCGTTGAGCTGGCCCATGGCGATCATAACGTCGCGGAAGTTCAGCCCGAAGGCCTTCGGCTCGACTTCGACGAAATCCGCGGGAAGCGGGTCGTTGCGTTCGATGTCGTCGACGAAGCGGAGTGTGTCTAGTAGACCTGCTGTTCCTGTCTCCAGGCGCAAGGGGCGGCCCTCTTGGTAGAAAGGCTGGTCCTCAACCGCGGGCGGCTGGCCGTCTGTTTTGCGGAGAGCAGTGTCTGCACTGGGGTCTGGTAGCACGCGCGGAATGTGAACTTGTCCGTTGCGCTCGCTGAACTCGAGGTCGACACTCGCGGCATCAAGAGTAGTATCGAATGTTCGGGTGACGATGCTGGAAATGAGGGCAGCCGTTGCATCCGAGTAGGGCTCAGCCGCACCATCCAAGTCGAGCGACGCGTATCGGATTCCCGCATTCTCGGTGCGCAGTGTCCTCATCAAGCCAGTCACCATCGCTGCATTGGGGGTGCTAGACTGAAATGATCCCCCGCGTCCAACCCATAGCACGCCCTTGGCGGTGGTAAGCAAGGCTCGCAGGGTGGTGAACTCGGTCTCGCTGAGATCGGCGAGGATGGGCGTCTCGATTTCTACGAGGAATATGCATAGCCTTCCTTTTTGCTCCGCTGCGTTGTCAAGCGACGCTACTGCGGGCGTCTGGCCGGTGGCTTGTTCCACGGTACTTGTGAGGAGCGAAAACCACTCCTTCGGTGGCTGGTCCTGTCCGAGGACGATTGTCATTGGCGGATACGAGCTCTCTGTAGACTCTTGCTGCAGAGAGGACAGGAACACGCTGTAAACATGGTCCTTCTCCAGCGGAGCGTCTAGGAGGAGCGCATCCTGACCCGTGAAGCCACTCCTCCTGAGGAGCTCGTCCCAGGCAGTCAAGCCGAGCTTAGGACTGAAATTTCGAGCTTCCTCTTCGCCTGTACACAAAAAGATCATCGTCAGCAACTACAACCTGTCAGAACTGTGATAGGATCCCTGTATACATACCAAGCCACCAACCCGGCAAAATCCCAAACGTCAACGAGATATCAATCGTATCCCTCGTCCCCTCAACAATAAGCACCTTGCCCCCGGGCCGCAACAGACCGCGCACATTCGCCATCGTCCGGTCCATATTCGCCGTCGCATGGAGCACATTACACGCAATGACGAGATCATACTCGCCAACAAACGGGAGTCCCTGCGCCTGCGGCTCCCGCTCAACATCAAACCTTGAGAACCCGACGCGTCCACGCCAAGCTGCAAGCTTCGCCTCGGCCTTCTCGAAGAAGCCTGAGCTCACATCCGTGAACTCGTAGTGCGCGAAGCGCGGAATCCCATCATCTTCGCCGGTGAGGGCTTGCAGCGCAGGGAGCGTACACCCGCCGGTCCCGCCGCCGATCTCGAGGATGCGCGCGCCGGGATTCTTGTGTGCGTACAGGCGGAGAATTGAGGCTGCGTGCGTGTACACGCGCTGCATGCCGAGGGCGTTCTCGTAGTAGGTGTGGAGGAGGTTGTTTTCCATCATGATTTCGAGGGGTTCGACCTCGTGGCGGAGGATGGGGAGGAGGGAGCGGCCGACGCGGATGGACATGGTGCCGTTTACGGATTGGGACTCGGCGAGATTGATTAGGGTGTCTTGTTCGGGGATTGTTGTGGTGCGCCAGGAGGAGGAGGACGTGCTATCTAGCTCTGGGTGTGTGCCGGCTTTTGCGAGCGAGCGTTGTTCGAGCATCCAGTTGTACATTGACAGCCGGTGGCCATCGAGGCCTGCAATGTCTGATGGGGTGAGTTCGTCCAGTGCGCGGGTGATGAGGTAGAAGCAGGCTTGTTGGAGGTCGGCGGCGAGCTGCAGCTCTGCGTCGTCGAGTGTTGTTTCTGAGAGGGCCGTGAAGGCGTCGGGTTTCAACAGGTCAATGTCGCGTTCGTACGTGACGTTGAAGCAGAGACATGAGTCGTCCTCTGATTGAGGATTGTGTGCAGCACGTCCCAGTGAAGATAGCGACAGTTGGTCGATTTCGAGCACGGGTGTGTAGGCGGAGTCTTGTGCTTGAACAACGGTGGAGAACGCGGTGGCACCGTTTGACGGGTTTCCTTTGGCGGCTGTACTCACGCTTAGGAGCGAACCAGGGACTGAGGTAATATCTGTCGACACGAAGAGGGACTTGACGGAGGTTGGGACCATGATCGACGTCTGCTGCACTCCATCCGCAGCGAGGGCGGGATAAATGGACTGGAAAACTGTGTCGAGAGTTGTCGGATGAATGACATGCGGCTGCTCGAGACGAGAGGGCATCACGGCGGCCGTGTCGCGGATGGAGATGCTGGTCAGCGAGCTCTGGTGCCCATGGCGGATGCTGACCAGGTTCCGGAATGTCTCGCCGTAGCTGATACCCAGTTTTTGGACGCTCTCGTAGTAAGGCTCGGGCTCGACGGAGGCCACACAGCGTGTCTCGCTCTCTGCGAACAGCTTCTCCGCTGAAGAGTCAAGCTGGCTGGTCTTCCAGTTTGTGTCGCTGGCAGCTAATTTCCCTTCCAGCGAGATACGCCCGGTACAGTGCTCGGTCCACTCGTCCGTATCATTAGCAGAGAGGATCTTGAAGTCGTACGAATGAATCGCTTTTGGCAGTTGCTCCGCGCGCGGGAAGAAGGAAAGCTGCACTTCGACTCCGTCAGCCGTGTCAGGCACAACGAGCGCCTTGCCAATCTTCATCTCGTGCACGCGGTAGCCAGCGGCAGTTGCGAGTGAATCCTTGTGCTTCTGAGCGACTGCTTCGATTGCCATGGCAATGAACCCCGCGGCTGGGTAGAGGATATTCGAGTCGACAACATGATCCTGCACCCATGGTTGATCCGACAACCGCACGAAGTGGCGCCATGTCAGGGCAGCCGGGCTCTGACCGGGCGATAGTACACCCAGTAGATCGTGGCGAGCATGCTCGCGCTGGCGCTGTAGCCGGTTCACTCGCGGCTCGTGCCAGTACCGTGTCTTATGCGACCAGGGGTATGAAGGGAGGTTGGGGAGTGGAAGAAGCTGCTTCGTCCCGGTAGGGAAGTTGATTGCGCCTAGGTCAAGAGGGTATCCCTTGGTCCACAGCGAGGAAGCGACGCCCAGCATGCTCTCTCGTGCGTCCTGTTTTCGCATCAAGCACGAGGTATACGCGATCTTCATGCCCTTGAGCGATGGCGACTGCAGGATCTGGCGTACGGGCGACGCGAGGGCACCGTGCGGTCCGATTTCGAGCAGGATATCGACAAAGGGTTCGTCAACGTGTTCGTCGGGAGATGCACCACCGCGACACAGGGACTCGAGCGCGTCGCTAAAGAGAACGGGCTGCACTGCGTTTGTCACCGAATACGAGGGGTCCAGCTCCTCCGCTTGTCGAACCGGCCCTCCCGTAACGGAAGACACGAACATCACTTCATCAAGAGGACCGGGATTCGTCTGCATCTGCGCGAGCCGATCGAGATAGCCCTCCATTGCGAGGACCATGTGGTGGGAATGATACGCAGTATCGACCTTCAGTTTCCTCGCAAAGACGCCATCAGCGTCCAGAAGCACCTGGAGCTCGTCAATCCCCTCGAGATCGCCGGATACCGTCACGTTGGATGGACTGTTCACGCAGGCGACAACAACTTTCCCGGCTGTGAGCTGATGAATATACGCCTCAGCATCAGAACGCGAGAGGCCCACAGCAATCATGCCCCCTCGCCTTCCGAGCAGTTTCCCGCTCTTCCTCGCCATCGCGCCGCGGTGATAGGACGAGAGCATCGCGGCCTCGAGTGACCACGCGCCCGCGGCATAGGCCGAGGCAAGCTCACCACTCGAGTGCCCTGTCACAGCGGTAGGCCTGATATTCCACGAAGCGAGGAGGTCCACCAGGGCGATCTGGATCGCGGTGCAGAGCGGCTGCCCGACACTCGCCTCGTTTACGCGTGTGGTACTCTCGTCTCTTCGTAATTCCTCGAGTAATGACCAGGTGCATCCCTGCGTGAGCAAGACATCCTCTGCCCGCTGGATTGTTTGTCTGAAGACCGGGTACGCGTCGATGAGCTCGCGGCCCATGGCGTGCCACTGTGCGCCCTGCCCGGTGAAGACGAATCCGATGCGTGGTGCGTCGGCGCGTCGAGTACTCGCTGAGCGTGCTTCTTCTAGGGACTTAGTGAGGAAATCGACTGTGTTTGCTGCGATGGTCTGTCTCCAGCGGAAGGTTGAGCGGCGTTGGCCGAGTGTGAAGGCGAGATTGGCGAGCAGCTCGTCTTCCACCGCGCCTTGTTCTGTTTCGCGTTTGAGAAAGTCGCTGACTTGGGACATTGTCTCGTACAGAGATCCTTCGTCTTTGGCGCTAAAGGTAAAAAGTCGCCATCGGGACTCGGCCGTGGCCTGTCCGTTACCACTAGCCTTGACCAGTCCCTGCAAGTGGTCTGGACTCGCCTCCTCAAGAATAACATGGGCATTCGTACCCCCATATCCCAGACTATTAACCGACGCTCGTCGCGGGCCCTTCTTCCCGGCAATAACCGGCCAGGCCGTCGGCTGCAACGGAACCCTAACATTATACTCATCAAGCGGAATCTTCGCATTCACCTTCTCAAAGTTGATATTTGGGGGGATAATCCCCGTCCGCAGGGCAAACGATGCCTTGATAACACCCGCAAGCCCACTCGCAGCTTCGAGATGGCCCACGTTCGTCTTCACAGAGCCAACAAACAAGGGATTCCCCTCTGACCTCGCCTTGCCAAAGACAGAGCCCACAGCTTGCAGCTCCAACGGATCCCCGGCCTGTGTCCCCGTCCCATGCGCCTCGACGTAATCCGTCTCCGACGGATCGAGGTTTGCATCCGCGTACGCAGCGCGAATCAGCCGCTCGTGCGCAATAGCGCTCGGCTGCGTGATCCCGTCCGTTTTGCCGTCGGAATTCACGGCTGTTTGCCGGATTACGCTGAAGACGTGGTCCCCGTCGCGCAGCGCTGCATCGAGCGGTTTGATGACGATGCACGCGGCGCCTTCACCGCGCCCGTAGCCTGCGGCGCGGTGGTCGAAGGCGTAGGATTTGCCTTCAGGGGAGAGGAATCCCATATTACTCAACGCGATGGGCAGATCCGGGTTGAGGATGATATTCGATCCGCCGACGAGGGCTGCTTCGGATTCCCCGGAGCGGATACTCTGGCAGGCGAGATGCAAGGCGACCAGACTTGTCGAGCAGCCCGTATCGACGGTCAGACTGGGGCCCTTCAGGTCGAAGAAGTACGAGACGCGGTTCGCGAGCATTGCCGTGCCCGTGCCTGTAACGTAGTATGAGGGGAGGGTTTCGATGTCGCGGAGCATGGCCTCGGTGTAGTCGCGTGTGAAGATGCCCGAGAAGACGGCGGTCTTTGTGCCTGCGATTTTTTCGAGGGGGATTCCAGCTAGAGAAGTGGAATAACAGTTAGAAGTGTGTTTTTTGAGGAACGGCCTAAAGGGACGTACCGCTCTCCAGCGCCTCGTAGCAGACTTCCAACTGCAGCCGCAACTGCGGATCCATCGCCTTCGCTTCGACAGCAGAGACGTTGAAGAAGGGAGCATCAAAGTGCGCAATATCCTGCTTGAGGAAGTGGCCGCCTCGCACGTTTGTCTGTCCCTCTCAGTAAGTCTATGACCCCAGTCCAGAGATGATAGTATGCGTACCGTTCCCGTTCGCGCTCCATCCGGGTGGTGGAATGAATCCTTGTTCCACCGGTCTGATGGAACCTCACTCCAGGCACTCTTTGCATTCACACAGAGCTCCCATAGCCTCTCGGGTGAGGTCGCTTCTCCAGGGAACCGGCAGCCCATGCCGACGATTGCGATAGGTACATCTGCGATGGCTGGGGCAAGTTTAGGAGATGGTGTTCCATTGCCATTTGTGAAGTTTGTGTTTCCGTTTGTATGGCCGTTCGTGTGTCCGTTGGTATGGCCATTCGTATGTCCGTTTCTGCTGTCTTCTGGTAACGTGTGCCCGTTTCCATTGCTGTGATAATGAGCGACTAGGCCAGGGTCTCCATTCGAGACCGCTGACCCGTCCAGTTCCATAGGGATTGCAGTGACCATCTCGACTTGCGTGATGGTCCAGCGGTATGCGTAAGCATAGGTCAGGAGCCACCCGACTACGAGAAGTCCCTAAGCATATAGATATACCATCCAGCTGAGGGCTTACTCTGTCACAGCCATAATGCCACACGCGAAGGAATAGTCCCAACCGTGTCCATACGCTCCTCCGGCCGTCAGCACTGACAGCCTTACCAAGTCCATTCCGTCCCGTTTCCACTTCATCCCTGCAAGTCACTACAGCCTCCTTCTCGTGTAAGATATCGTCGACCTGATACAGAACAAAAACATGCACGCCTAAGATAGTAGGTAACTAACGTGCAGGAAGGACTGGAGAGCACAGCCTGCTCACCTCAGCGTGCAGCTTGATTCGGACCTGCCTGCTTTAGCCGTCCCGGGGCTTTGATTTCCTGATTATTCGCACCGTTCCGTTGGGAAACAGGGCTGGGGTATATTAGGCGTCCTGCAGGAGCTGTGACTTCTTGCTGCAGGTAATCGTGGAATCCACCCTTACGCACACACACGTGTGTGCATTGGGTGAGATGTGTCAAACAAACGAGATGTTGTAGCAATATGCTCTAGTGGGTTACAAATTGCGCTGTCCCTTGGCTGGCCATTCTAGACCTCTCGCCAACGTATGTATGCCAAAAGCACCTCTTAGCGCAATCCACTCCATACCTTTGTAGTTGGCATGATTGGTGGCAATTATATGCATGTACTGTACATAGTCGCCGGCTAAATCTTCCGTGCCGAGAAAGAAGTACTCTGCAGGGGCTATGTATTCAACCGGCCGACCGGTGGGTGGTGAGGTCTGGAACCTCCAGCTCGTTATCAAGATAGATTGCCGCTAACACGCTACATACGCCATCAGGCCCCTGTCGAAACCATGCGACGAATTGCTGTCAGCCCCCACCCTCCCCCACATCCAGCCACGCAGCCAAGCTTTAGGATTCCGTCAGCCTGAGTAAGCCCAACAGGTGGAATAGTGTAATCTAAATTGATTAGCTAGGTACAAGCCAACGCGCGTTATGTATGTATGTATGTATGCGGAGTAGCTCCGGGGCGGCATGGATGGATGGATGGATGGATCCTTCACGGTAGATAAAAATCTATTTCTAATTTGGAATCTTCAACGAGGGAGATCCCGTCCGTCCGGCCTGATCGACCGGGATCATCATCAGTCGCTCCTCCGGCGGGGCTGGATCCTTCCTTCCCCCGTCCGAGCTGAGTGAGATGCTGCGCTGGAGGGGCCAGACTGCGTGGACCGTTTTGCAAATACATTTCTTCCTTGTCTTGGGTATGGGTATGCGTATGTATATATTACACATATCGTGTCTTTTTTTTTTTTTTCTTGCCACATCTCCATGTACATACCCCCGTCAACCTGCTTTCGTTTGATATCCTACTGGGGCTGATTATCTTGCGTCAATCTACGTACATACGCCAGACCCCAACCAACATATCGCGCGCCGATACTAGGGGTCGCACAACACAAGCCCTGCATAGGGGAATGAGAGGAGAAAAGAGAAAGGTAGATACCTCTGAGAGTATTTCAGCGCTACAGCAATACGGTGGTTGCATATGTACATCTGGACCGTTGCATGGCATCATTCTTGCTCGCTCATCGCCTAGAACTCCCCTCACCGTAGGCCTATCCTGTCCCTCTCCCGCTCACTCTTTCAAACACACACACTATCTCTCTAGACTGTAGCGTCATTAAATCTACACATCTACCCCCACCCTGCTCCGAAACTGTAGAACCGGCCCCTCCTTCGCACAAATAACATGATCAATCATCTGAAACTCCTCCGGGCGATGATGCCCATACTCACCCGCCACGGGATCCCCCTCGCCCAAATTCCCAAGTGGTCCCTCCACCTTCCGGAAATCAAACTCGCTTAGCACGCGCGCCATAATGAACATGATCTCGGCCGTCGCAAGCGCTTTCCCGATACAGCTTCGCGGGCCCACGCTAAATGGGTTGAATGCGCTGCGTGCGCGGTCGATGGTCGCCTTCGAAGTAGCAGAACCCGTAGGATCACTCTCGTTGTCTCCGACAATCCACCGCTCAGGCCTAAACACAAACGGATCCTCGAAATACCGTTCAGAGTGATGGATACTGTAGATACCCAGCCCGACATCGTACCCCGGCGGGATGAAGCAGCCGTCGATGAGGGCGCCGGCTGGGCGGGTTGCCTCGCGCCAGGGGGCGCTTGCGACGGCAGGGGCCATGCGGAGGGCTTCGTCGAGGCAGGCGCGGAGGTACGTGCAGCTGTTTAGGGATGGACCGAGGGTGACGGTGTCTGGCGAGGGGAATGTGCGGCGGACTTCGGTTGCGGCTTTGTTGTAGGCTTCTGGGTAGCGGCTTAGGTAGAAGAAGAGGGCGGAGAGGGTTGTGGATGAGGTATCGGAGCCTGTGATTTTTTGAATGTGTGTTTAGATGGTGGGAAGCGTGTGGAGGGAGGGGGTGTTAGGGAGGTTAAGAAACGCACCAGCTGAGATCAAATTCGCCGTCTCGGCCGCCAGTTCAGCCTGCGACAGCTGTGTCCCTGTAGTCTCGTCGCGCGAGTGAACCAGCGTCGAGAAGATATCCGGCTTCTTCTCCGTCTCGCTCATCTTCTTCTGCACGGTCGCGCGGATGAACATGATAAATTTCCCTCGGGCAATGATGGAGGGGATGAAGAATCGCTTGTCGCAGCGCTTCCACCTGATCTCCGGCGCATTGGAGAGGACGCCGGCGCGGATATTCGATATGGGGATCGCGTCGATGACTTCGCGGTTCTCGGCCTTCTCGAGGCAGTTCCAGTCCTGGCCGAAGATGATATCGTTGGCCAGGTCGAAGAAGACGTAGTTACACCAAGGGGCGAGATTTCTTGGGGAAGACCATTGCATGGCGTTCCAATTCCCCGGCGCATCAGCCGCCGGACTCAGCGCCGCGCAGAACCGCTGCACGATCACTCGCGCTTTCCCCTCGTACGAGCGGATCGCCTGGTCGGAGAAGCCTACTGCGAGGATGCGGCGCCTGCGCGCGTGCTCCTTCTTGTTGCGCAGTGTCATTGTGTTGGCGACGCTGCGGGGCATGACGGCTTCGTAAGCGCGGGACTTGGTGACGGTTTTGTCGCTGGCGTAGATATCTACATGAAATCGTCAGGAATAGATGCGCAATATGATATAGGTGCAATTTGATGAATGTATGAGGAAGTACCTCGAAGAGCTTCCGCAGTATTGATCAGTAACCGGTCCGGCGCATAGCGAACGCGGTCGCCTGTCTCATTGTTAGCAGGACTCATCTTTATTGCTCTCAGCAGGCTTCTAGTTTTTCCCACCGTATATCTCGTGGCATCGCCAAATGTCCACATGAAGATCTCCCTTCCATGAGTGGTATGCGGCGTACGCGTTGGTGAACTTCGCCAGGAAGGGTCCTGGATATTTGGCGTAGGGATGGAATGTGACCCGGTAGAGGCACTCTGCGAGGATCTAGTAAGAGGTTAGCAGTTTGTTGTCGTCCATCGAGAACAGACAGTGTCTACGTAAAACACGCCGACTGCAAAGGCGATTCCGACAGCTTGGACGGCGATCGAGGCGATCTTTCCGGCGAAGAATCGAACGTCCATCGTTCTTGTCTCTTTTTTTTTTGTTGATAACAATTGAATTGCTCTTCCTCCGGGGAGGATCTTAGTATAGTATCTCTTCTTAGAAGCAGTCTGACAAAGCAAAGCAAAATAACTAACTGGTTATATTCAGACCCTGGCCAGAGTATACGCAGCCCCACCACGACGTTTAATATACTCTGCATTCAACCTCGCACTAGTAACTAACAATCAGGCCGACCATACGATCCTCTGTGTAATTTACGCACAGCTCAGCTCATTGCTCCATTTCGTCAGGACATGCAGTTTCGGCCCCTCATTCGGACGTTTCCCCCCTCTCCCGCCTCGCTATCCTCCCATGTCACCTCAGTCTCCACTGTACGTCGCCCCTCGCCATCTGTCGAGCTCCCTTCCACATCCAACTCGCTTACTTCCTCTTCCCATTCAGACTCTGACTCTGACTATGACTCTTCCCATTCTGATTTCCCGCCTCCCCCTCCTCATCCGACTCGCGATCATCCTTCGGAATCTCGCCCGTAAGCGCCCGCGCCGCAATGCGCAGAATAAGAAAAAGCCAATACGCATTCATAAGCTGCAGGGCGCCGAAGAGCGCGACAACGATCCCATGTAGTGTCGCGGCCTTCCACTGGTCCTCCTCGCCTGCCCAGCCGTACGCGGTCGTGATCGCGGGCCGGTACTGTGTCAGCAGCGTCCAGAATGTGATCCCGCCGATGTAGTGCCGGAAGTAGATCCAGGAGCCGACGAAGAAGGTGAAATAGGGCATGCTGATGATGGGGCTTTTGGTTGTGTAGCTGATGCATTTTGCGAGCTGCACAATAGATTAGAAAGAAAAAAAACTTGGTATAAGAGCGATTGAGAATGGAAAAGGAGGAGAAGAGGAGAAACGAACCGAAAGAAGCGAATCGGTAATATCATGCGGAATAATCATCACAAGCGCAAAATGCGTCAGATGCGCCATGTACACCAACGGAATCGCAATCAGCGTGACAACATGATGCAGTATCAGCACGCGGTTATCCTTCCTCGCCTTCTCGAGCTGCAAGAAGGTCATCGCGGCCGCCTGCACCCAGTTCCCCGAATGGAGCAGGTAGAAGACCTTGAAGGGCCCGATGAGCGTGCGGTGCGGGAATCCCTCGAACAGCCCGCGCATGTCGAAATACCACATCGGCGTGTGCCGCATCACGTACAGGCCGAAGAGCGCGATGAAGGCGAAGTAGACGGCTTCCCAGAGCTGTTGCGGGAATTTTGTTCGGCCGGAGCCTTTGATGCCCAGGAGGTGGACGAGGCCATCGCCGAGGACGTGGCAGGTGAAGTCGCGGGCCGCGAAGAGGATGACGCCGTAGAAGGCGACGAAGTGCAGGTCGCGGGGGCCTTTGGCGTAGACTGTTCCGGTGCCGCGGGCGGCGGGCTCTGGGTATGAGATTGTGATGAAGGAGTGCAGGGGGTTCGATTCTGAAGGGTAGGCGTAGTAGATTGCGAGGATGGCAGCGAGGAATGCGTAGAGAGAGTAGGCGGGCCCCTGGGTAGGGGCTCTCTTTGTGGTTTTCGGGGCCTTGCTTGTGACGGACATTGTTAACCCACGGTTTCTCGAAAGCGACGATGAGGGAGGAAGCTGGATCAACGCCATCGATCAATTTATCGTGGTGATATAAGACGACTGTTGGGGGGGGGACACTTGGGCATCATCGAGCGCAAACTTTTCACGTTTCAATCTATATAATATTCCTGGCCCCTCCGCAGCTTCAATGTGGGCTCGCCCCATTTACTCGTCTTACTAGTGGATACAATTCCTGTAAAAGTGAAAAGACCCTTCTGTCCAACTCTGGAAGGGTAAGATAAGCCCGGTTGCATGGGGCCCAGTGAGGCTGACCATTCCCTGGAGGATCCCTACACCGCAAATACGGCCTGCAGAAAGTCCACGTACATACTGTAATCCCGATTGCACACATCATAGTTCGCTCCAATACACTAAGCTAATTACAAAGCTCCTCTAACCAACCAACTCTACTACTCGACCCGGCCCCATTGGCAGGCCTTTTTGGGACTAACACCTCCAATGCCATATTCGCTATTCAAACGTAATCGACACCTGGCAACCATGCAAGCTTGACGTGACAACGCCCATCTTCTCCGTCCAGGGCTTCTCGTCCCGCGCCTCGACAGAACGGAACCGCTGCGCCATGCGAATAGTCGTATACGACGCCTCCATAAGCGCGTACTCCTCTAGAACTGCATTAGCCAGGCTCCCTTGAACAGAACAGAAAGAAAAAGAAATGAGAACTTGACTAACCACCAAGGCACCTCCTCGGCCCGCCATTAAACGGCAAATACTCCCAACCGGGCCTAAGCGTCTCCCAGCGCTCGGGCACAAACTCTTCAGCGTCGTCACCAAAATAATCCGTCCGCCGATGCATCGCCCACGTGTTCCACGCGACCTCACTATCCTTGGGAATAAACACAGGAGAGTTGCCATCCGGCCCCCCACCGCGCGGGAGCGTCGTGTCGCGGTATGCAGTGCGCGCGTTGATCGGGAGGACGGGGTATAGACGGAGCGTCTCGTGCAGGATCCAGCGGACGTATTTGAGTTCAGAGAGTTGGGAAAGTGTAGGCGGGGCGCCGTCGAGGTGCGCGATTGAGTGTTTGAGTTTGGTCCAGATGTCGCGCCGGCGAGAGAGGATGAACCAGGTGTTGCTGAGCAGGACGGCGGTGGTGTCGCGGCCTGCGATTAGCACGTTGAGCGTTTCCCAGCGTAGCGCGAGCGGGTCAGTGGTTTGTTTGGAGAGTTCTTGCAGGAAGATGTAGCGTTTCTCTTCCTCTTTCTCCTTTTGGTCGTCTTCGGCTTTTTCTGTTTTATACGAGGCGAGGGCCCGCACGACATATGAATCGATAAAGTCATGCACGGTCTTGAGATTCCGGCGGAATGCCTTCTCCGAGCGCAGTTTGACGAGCACCGGACCCAGGATATCGCGCTTGACGATCTCCTCCTGTGCAGCGTCGAGGCTCTTCGCGAAGCTGGCGTTCGTGTCGACGCTGCTGCTCTCCTGGAGCGAGTTGCAGGAGATGCCGAAGAGCAGCTCCGTGCCGCTGTCGACGGTCAGGCTCGTGAACAGTGTTTGCAGGTTGACTGTCTCGCTGTTCCGCGGGATGAGTTTGAGCAAGTCGTCGATGTGCCGCTCGAACATGGGCAGGTTCAGCGCTTGCGATTTCGTCAGGTTCGGGCGGAGGAGTTGGCGCGAGCGCTGATACCCGATATCATTGTTAGTCTCATGGCTATACGTTTACTCAATCATTGAATGATACATACCTTCCACGCCGCCCCCTCCGTGGTAAAAATCCCATGCCCGGAGAGAGGCCCCAGCATGCGAATGCGATGCGGCCCGAGGCCAAAAATATTAATATCCGACAACACAACCTTCACATTCTCGGACTCAATCGTCTGAATCGGCGGCAATGCCAGGATAGGCGTGTAGACCGTCGGACCATATTCGTTGAAGATATCCGCAAGCTGCTCGAGCAGCGAGTGTGCGCGCAGCGCATTGAAGATCCGGATCACGATGTCGCTTCCGAAGAGGCGGTCGTGCATGCGAAGGGCCGGGGGTGGGAGGCATCCTAGAGAGTGGGCTTTTCGGCGCTGTGCGCGCGCGTGGAGGAGGTTTTTGGTGAGGAGGTGCGCTGCGAGGATGGTGACGGCGACGGCCCAGATCCAGGTGTGCGCCATTGGAGTTGGAGTTGTGGTTGGAACGTCTTTACGTCTACGTCTGCGTGAGCGGATATGGCTATGGGTGTCCTTAGGTGGGCATGGCCATTGACCCTGTAGGTAGTTGACCGCCAAACTCGCTCGCGCTAATATGTGATGCTGCGCTTGCAGAGAGGGGGCGATAGATTGGTCATGGATGGCCTGATCATCGCGATATTGCAAAGCTGAGTCTGTTGAGCTGGAAGGATTTGCTTCTCCAAGTGTATGCAATGCAGTATGCAAGTAAGCTGAATAATCTCACCGAGACAACTGCAACTTCAATCCGCGACAGCTGCAGGGCGCTCCATGTGCCAGCCCCAAAATACGTATACGCCGGGGCCAGAACCTCTCCAATCCCCGTCGAGCGTGGTCCGGCCCGAACAGGTATATTAGATAGTATATCCACGCACCAGCCTGTCATCCCGCTAGCGGATCGCAAGTGGCAAACGAGGATTACCAACCACTGTCGGACCCCACCATTGCGGCGCGCAAGGTTTATCTGGCGCCTTCGCGATCCCTGCCGACGCGCATCTCGAAGGATTCCCGTGCCGGCCTCTAGCTTGCCAGTGTGCAGAAACACGGGAAATAGTGTGTGTATTTTCGCAATACATGACGTATCAAGGCCTCCCAACCGTAATCGACTGGGCCAGACCCGTGCAGCTTGCAGTGCGGCTGAATTGGAGACTCCTAGTGCTGCTTTGCAGGGTATGTTGGTGCGCCCAGGTGCCCTGTATTGCGCTTGTATTGTTGGATACATATGTACAAAGTGTTTTATGTTGCTGTCGAGGTGGAGTGCATTGCGTCATTATGTGAGATTATAGATAATAGCGTGGCATTGACCGGGGTATAAGCCTGGGCTGAGGTGGTGGGGCGGGTTGGAAATCTGCAGTTGGGGCTGGTTATAGTTGTGTCTTTGGATCTTCGAGGACGTCTCCATGTACTTCCCAGGAGCCCAGCTCTACACCTACCTAATTGGGAATGGGCAACGTAACCCTTCTTCACTGGCCCCAGCAGGAGCAGCTTCGCCCTGGAGATATCTCGCCCGGCGCGAGCCAAGGTCAACCGAAGCGCTCGTGGTGCTGACAAGTGATGCCCAAACAGAGACACCGAAATTGAGGGATAGATTAGTAACTCTTACTGGAGATCTGACCGGCTGTGAATCCTATCCGAGCAGACTTCCGCCCCAGGAAGTGTATGCATTCAACTGAACTCCGGAACTGCCTGTATAGGTCTCACACCGCGCCGCGGGCATTTTCCGTTCTTCTTCTTCTGTGTTGTGTAACCATGAGGTTCTGCTTGTACTCTCAGGTGAGTAGGGTACCAGTGACCCTGAGGGTGCCACGGTCTTCCATCAATCAAGCAACAGATGCATTATCTTCGCAGGGGGTCAATATCTCATTGTCGAACTGCACATATAGGTGACACGATCTTGCTGGCGTTACCCAGCGTCTTCTGTGTAACCAGGAGGCTCTTCTAAACCGTTTTACCACGCGATGATGACCACGTGTTAATCAGCATGCGCTCGTACTCGCTACAGACGAAGTCGAGGACGAGGATAAAGAGGTAATCGCCGCTACCAGGCTAAACCTGGCAATCCCGCGCAATTGGTAGTAGTTATCATCATATTGCTATGCATAAGCGCCCTTTATAGCCGTTAAACAGAGGGCGAGAGAAACTCAGTAAGGACATCTGTGGCCTCTTACAGGGGTGCGTGCTGGTGGGGTTTCCTAACTATGTAAATGGAGGAGGCAAAGGTGCGAACATTGAGCCATAATGAGTTTATCCCGCATTGATCAGCATTGATCATACGCAGTCCGTAGCCAGCGAGCGATACATACATTCTACCTCTATCAGCCTTGTTAAGCAACCCTGGGTGCTAGGAATGCGTTCTATTCCACAATCCAATCACCTCCTCCCTAACCTCCTACACAAACGCATTCCCAATCCATTCCTAACCCCTCGCAACCCTCAACCTAAGTCTCACCGCATCCGCGGGACTATTCCCAAGCGCAACCTGACAGCGAATCCTCCCCCCAAACTTCTCCACATCCAAATCCTCCACCCCCTCGAACCTCTGCACAAACCTCACAGCGAAATACCCGGCCTTCATCAACGCAAGCTGCTGCCCCATACAAACCCTCGGCCCCGCACTGAAAGGGATATACTCGCAGCGCCCGCTGAGTTTGCGGCCCGTCCAGCGCTCGGGGACGTAGTCATCCGCATCCGCGCCCCAGAGGCGTGGGCTCCGGTGCAGTGCGTGCGTGTGGTACATGACTTCTGTGCCCGCGGCAACGGAAATCGGGGAAAGCCCGTCGGGCCCGCCGCCACGGGGGAGGGTTGTGTCGCGGGCTGCGAAGCGTTTTGTGGCTGGGACGAGGGGGTATAGACGGGCGGTTTCGTGCAGGACGTGTTGGAGGTATGTGCAGGCGCGGAGGGAGTCTAATGTGATTGGTGTTGTTGTTGCATCTTGTTCGCCATTTGATATATTCGTGGTGATAGTGGTAGTAGTGCCATCGCCGAATTTGGCGAGTACCTCGCCGCGTAGTTTTGCGTAGACGCGTGGGTGTCGGGCCAGGAGAATGACGAGGTAGCTTAGGAATGCGGCGGTTGTGTCACGGCCTGCGAGGAGGACGTTGAGCATCTGCTCGCGGAGCTCGATTGGGTCGCTGGTGTGCTCGGCCAGGGCGTCGAGGAGGACGTAGCGGGATGGCAAATCTTCCGCAGCTGTGGATGGTTTCTCCTGGGCGTCCCTTTTTGTGTTTGCAACGTCCAGTGCAGAGGTTACGCAGCGGTCGACAAAGGCAAAGACCTCGTCGCGACATCGCCGGAACGCGGGCGTGGAGTAGATCCAGTAGAAGGGGCCGAGGAGGAGTCTGGTCGCGATCATGGACAGCGACAGGTCCACGCATTCCGTTAGACGCTCCCAGTCTACCTCGTCGGCCATACCGGTGGAGAAGCCCGTCGTTCCTGGCGTGACTCCAAGGAGCATCTCCATCGCCGAGTCCAGAGTGTAGTGGTGGAACAGGGCACGAAAGTCCGGATGACTCGTCCACCCATCTTTGTCGGGCGACGGGATCGAATCGAGGAGATGGCTTACGTGCCGGTCTTCAAGCTCGAGATCGTTCATCTGGCTGCGAGTAAATTGCGGCTTAAGCAGAGCCCGCGAGTGCGCCCATTTTGCGCCATCTGCTGCGAACTACACACACATCTGGTTAGCTTGAGCAGAAAGATCTATGTATATAGGGTAGAAAAGATATACAATCCCCTCGCCCAACAACGGCCGAAACCCTCCACAGCGATACGGCCCCAGTGTAAACTCATTAAACTGCGAGACCAGAACCGCATGGATATTCTCCTCATCCGCGGTGACGATATTCTCGCTGCCCAGCACGCTGATCCGGTAGGTGGTGACCTCGCGGCCGAGCTTCTTGGAGAGGTACTCGAGCTGGCGGATGGTGACCTGCTCGACCTCGCATTCCTGGTCCGCTTTGTAGAACTCGTAGAGGATGGGTAGCCCGAATGCGTTCAGGCCGTCTGGGTATGAGGGTAGTGGTTTGCATCCGAGATCGAGGGCCTTGCGTGCATCGCGGCGGGAGGTGAGCTGGAGGCGCACGAAGTAGATTGCAAGCGCTGCGATGGCGAGATACGCTCCACCGCGCAGAGTGAATATCTCAGCGATCATGATTTCGAGTTGCTTACCCGCCGTGGTAAACAAGAAGACAGGAGACTCTCGGGAGGGGCTTGGATGCTAATATTGTATTCCACCAGTAAATGCCACGCCCAATGCAGCCACGACACTAAAATCTGACCTATTCAGCGCTTACAACAGGCGGCCTACCAGAACGTCTCTGATATAATCTATCCTGCACTGCACTGTACTGGTCTAGCTACTGCACTTACTAAGTCCAGTAATAATCAGTCTCTCACACGCATCTTCACCCCCCTCAACCCACTCGCAACCCTGGGCAGCACCATCGCCCCAACACACTCCACCTCCGTGTCACCCGTCTGATACAGCTCGAGAACGCCCCTACAGTCTTCCTCTTTGACCAACTCTCCTCCTTTTTCTCCTTCTACCATTATCTCTGTAGTAAGCCCCGTCCCATAAACCCGAAAAACCCTCGCCAGCGCAATCGTCATCTCCGCATAGGCAAGATTAATCCCCGCACAGCCTCTCGTCCCCTTCCCGAAGCCGAACAGGTACTTCTCGATGCGCGCGTCGCCCTGCAGCCAGCGCTCGGGGCGGAACGAGTGCGAGTCTGGAAATAGGGTTTCGTTGTGGTGTACGATGTACACGGTCATGCTGGTGGGTGTTCCTGGTGGGATTTTTATATGGGTCTGCTTCGATTCGGGTGTGTTGGTGGATGGGATTGGGACTGTCATGGTTTCCTCTGGTGCGATTTGATTAATCCTCCCCGGGACACCTTTTCCTAGTCGGATCGCTTCTTGGACGCAGCCGCGGAGGTAGCGCAGGTTCTCGAGAACAGGGAGCGGTGTATGCACGTCCGGATCCGGGATCGCATCGACGAGCTCAGCTCGCAGTTTGCGCGCGATAGACGGGTCAGCGACGATGTGGTACATCGCGACCGTGAGGTCCCAGGCTGTAGTCAGTGTCCCAGCGGCGAGAGTGACGGCTGCTTCGTCGGCGAGACGGGGGAGGGTTTTTTCTTCGGGGGGCAGTTTGCTGTCGAGAATTTCGTGGAAGATGGTTCGGTGCGCAAGGGGGGATATATTCGAGGACTCGCGGGATTCCATGGCTTTTTTAGCTTCGGCGAGCATTTCCTATAGTTCAGGCATCGCTGGTTAGTCCCGTGCTCGACTTCCATGAAAGAAGGAGGGGTGTCGTACATTCTTCTCCTTGACATACTCCGCATAATCCGCACCCAGCAAAGATCCCAGCGCGGGTGGGAGTGCTTCCAGCGCGCGTACAACCCACGGGAACGAAGCCAGGAGCGGAACTACGCAGAGACCAGCTTTGGCTTTGTCATGGAACGAGGGATCGAATGTCGGATGGTGCAGGCGATCGTGGCATTTTCCAAAGCAGAATTCCGTAACGACGTCTTTTCCAACTCAGTTCGTTAGCCTTGAAGAGAGAGACAAATGGGGACAGACCATTCGTAAACGCCGACATGGCATGATTAACATTCACAACCCCTCCACCAGCTCGGTCCTTCCTCACCCCCTCCAACCGCTCAAGCAACAAATCGACCTTCGCATCAATAAGCGGCTGCAACTTTCTTATCGCCCCCTTTGCAAAAAACGGATTCAGCGCCGCACGGCGCACCCGATGGAGATCATGCTTGTTCGTATTCATCGACGCGCCGGGCGTACCCAAGACCCCGGTGTAGAATGTCCACTTATTGCGTTTCTTCGTGCGTCCATGGCCCGGGTAGAGTGTGTCCATGAACGCGGGATCGGAGACGTGGACTTCGGATGGGTTGATGCGGATCACGGGGCCGTATTCGGCGTGCAAGGATTGCATTTTTTGCATGTAGGTGCCCTGCTGGATGACATCGTAGTAGAATTGGTACCACCATGTTGCGGCGGCGAGTTTTGGGCCCGGGATGTGCGAGACTGGGCTTAGGTAGAGGCGGTAGATGGTTAGGATGAGGGTGTAGAGGATGCTGGCGCCGAGGGCGAGGAGGGCGAGGGAGGGCATTGTGGATTCGAAGAGAGAGAGGTGCAATCGTGGTGAGACTCGCTCAAGCGTGCTCTGGAGGGGATTTTTGTCTAGACGTCAAGTGTTGACCTCCTTATCAGTATACGAGGAGGACGCTGATTGCTCGTATTTATGGCGTAAGCAGCCCCGTTTTTGCATTACCACTACATGCTGACAGCCCGCAGGACACGTTGGATTCCACCAACTCAGTCCAAGCCAATAATACCTGGATAAGGTGGATCTTGCGGCCGTTGGGGCTACTGTACAGGACAACTCAGATGCATCACTCTCGTAAGCAGACGCCGTTCTGTCGCACTTCGCAAATGGAGCCCATGGGGGACCCCTCATCACCGGAGCTCCGATCTTACAATCGCACTCTCAGTGCAGTACTAAGCACCCCTCCAAATACTCCCAGTACAATTTGTCGCTGGACTACTTTGTTACTTTCAGGAACTAGCTTGTACTGAAATCGTGATATTCATTAACCAGCAAAACCATTCTTGCTATTCGATTTGCACGTGAGAAACAGCACTCACAGCTTACTGCGAACACCACCTGCCTGCTTCAGATCAAAACGATCGAGGTTCATAACCTTCTCCCAGGCAGATACAAAGTCCTTGACGAACTTCGCCTCACCATCCGAAGAGCCGTACACCTCCGACAGTGCACGCAACTCGGCGTGGGATCCGAGAATGAGATCGACACGCGACGCCTTCCACCTTGGCTGGCCACTCTTGCGGTCGGAGCCGATGAAGAGCTCGTTGCTTGTATCAGTAGCCTTCCACTCCGTGTTCATGTCGAGCAGGTTGGTGAAGAAGTCGTTCGTCAGCTGGCCCGGGCGTTTTGTGAGGACACCAAGAGGGGAGCCGTCGTAGTTGGCGTTGAGAACACGCAGTCCACCGACAAGGACCGTCATTTCAGGAGCAGACAGAGTAAGCAGCTGCGCCTTGTCAATGAGGAAGTCCTCACCGCGGACACGAGGTGTCGAATGGCCAAAGGTGCGGAAGCCATCCGCAATTGGCTCCATGTTGCTGAACGACTCGACATCGGTCTGTTCCTGGGATGCATCGGTACGACCGGGAGTAAATGGTACGACGACGTCGTGACCAGCATCGCGAGCCGCCTTTTCAATAGCAGCGGAACCAGCGAGGACGATCAAATCGGCAATCGAGACGCTCTTGTCCGACGACTGAGCATCGTTGAATTGTTTCTGGATCTTCTCGAGCGCGGCCAAAGACTCATGCAGCCAAGGCTGGTTGTTGACCTTCCAGTCGGCCTGTGGGTGAAGGCGAATGCGAGCACCGTTGGCACCACCTCGCTTATCGCCGCCACGGAACGTCGAGGCGGACGCCCAGGCAGTCGAGACAAACTTGGTGTGCTCGACACCGCTGGCAAGGATAGCCTTCTTGAGAGCGGCGATGTCGTCATTGTCGACAACGGGGTGGTTGAGCTCTGGAATCGGGTCTTGCCAGATGAGGACCTCTGACGGGACCTCCGGCCCGTGGTAGAGGATGCGCGGGCCCATATCACGGTGGGTGAGCTTGAACCAGGCGCGAGCAAAGGCGTCGGCGAACTGGTCGGGATGCTCGAGGAAGCGACGCGAGATCTTCTCATACTCCGGGTCGTAGCGGAGCGAGAGATCAGTCGTCAGCATCCGGGGGCGGTGCTTCAGATTAGGGTCAAAGGCGTCGGGGATGATCTTGTCCGAGGTCTTAGCGACCCATTGGTTGGCGCCGGCGGGCGACTTCTCAAGCTCCCACTCGTACTTGAAGAGGTAGGTGAAGAAGTCGCTGTTCCACTTAGTCGGCGACTTAGTCCAGGTGACCTCGAGACCGCTAGTGGTAGTGTGGGGTCCGGAGCCAGTGTTGAAGGTGCTCTTCCAGCCGAGGCCCTGCTGCTCGATGCCGGCACCGTGTGGTTCCTTGCCGACGTGGCTATTAGGAGCAGCACCGTGGGTCTTACCAAAGGTGTGTCCACCGGCGATGAGGGCGACGGTCTCTTCGTCGTTCATAGCCATGCGACCAAAGGTGATACGGATATCCTTTGCCGCGAGGACAGGGTCAGGGTTCTTGTTCGGGCCTTCGGGGTTGACGTAGATCAGACCCATGTGGGCGGCAGCGAGGGGATTGTCGAGCTCTCCGTTGACATAGCGGACGTCATTCCCGAGCCATTCTTGTTCGCCGCCCCAGAAGACCGACTCGTCTGCCTCCCAGGTATCAGGACGGCCACCGGCAAAGCCAAAGGTCTTGAAGCCCATCGACTCGAGGGCGACGTTGCCGGTGAGGATGAGAAGGTCAGCCCACGAGATCTTGCTGCCGTACTTCTGCTTGATGGGCCACAGCAGGCGACGAGCCTTGTCGAGACTGACGTTGTCGGGCCAGCTGTTGAGCGGAGCGAAGCGCTGCTGGCCTTGGCCACCGCCACCGCGGCCATCATAGACACGGTACGTTCCAGCGCTGTGCCAGGCCATTCGGATGAAGAGACCGCCATAGTGTCCAAAGTCAGCAGGCCACCAGTCCTGCGAGTTGGTCATTAGAGTTTCGAGGTCCTTCTTGAGGGCAAAGTAGTCGAGGCTGTTGAAGGCGGTGGCATAGTCAAAGTCCTTGTCATTTGGGTTGGTAACGCTGGTGTGCTGGCGGAGGATGCTGAGTTTAAGGTCGTCAGGCCACCAGTCGCGATTACTGGTGCCACCGCCGCCAATGTTGGCTTTTACGCGGTTATGCACGGGGCATTCGCTTGGAGCCATTTTGGGCGATGAAGCGAGATGAAAAGAGATGATGGAATTGATGAGAGAGAGATGAAGGCGATGGAACGAGAGAAAAGAAGGGAGGGAGAAGAGGGAGGACGAGGAGCAGGAAGGGGCGACAGACAAGTCCGACCCCGCATTTATATCGCACCAGAGTCCCCGCAGCAGTCGGGAGGGGGAAAGCTACATGTGACGAATTGGCTGGCCAGCGATTGGGCTGTGATGGGGCCAGATATACTCCGGATTGCTCCCCCAGCATCCAGTGGACCGCTGATCTGGGGTAATTGGCCAATCCACTATCTGCTGCGTAATGGCCTCCAACGGTGAGGGGATTCGCTCCCCTCGCGTCGGGCTCTGACTAATGGATTCGGTCCAGACTCGTACCACCTTACTTGATTATGTATTGTCTTGTCGGGGATGGACTCCGTCGAGAGTGCTTGGATGCCATCAAGGTGGGGCCGATAGTCTAATCAACATCTCGTGGAGACATCGCTGCCCTCACCTATAGTGGCCAGAAGGCGAGATTCAGGGCGTGCTAGACCTGATTGTTTATTAATTACTGATCACTGTCATAGTCGGCCAGCGAATCTGACATCCTAAACCCACCACAGCGGGACATAGCGGTTGGTTACCGACAACCGGATACATTCATGTTTGTTCCACCGACAGGGGTACACAAAACACACTGCTTGACCAACTAATCCCCGAGGTACTGTATGTTCAAACTTGTCCACCTTCCCGAGAATTCTCGAGGTTCCGCAACGTTCCCTTTTCTGGTCGGAGTCGAGAAGATCTCGGGAGCCAGATATATATTTCCGCCCGCGAGATGACGACACTCCGAAGCACATTTGTCCACCTCTGTCAGAATGGATAGCGGCACAGCCTATCTATTTGAATGTGTAACTTGCTAACGATGTTACTCTGTATTAGTGTGCAACTAAGTAAAGGTGAGGATCCAATACAAAAGCTATAAATTAAGATAACCCCGTTCTCATCAAAAGACCTTTTCTCATAACAAAACCATCATCATCAGTTTGAATGGATCTCATTACGGAAGCAGCCGAATGGCATTCGTCGGTCCTTCGAGTGATTATTTGCTACAGTACTGCGTGACTCGTTCGAGTCTAGGAAAGAGGGAAGTCCTCGCCGATCGCACCTTCCCTCGGCAATATACGCCTGGCGGATACATCCACACCGAGAGAGAGAAGGCGCGGCCCCCTGGGCTCCTTCCAAATTTATGATCGATTACAACGAGGGAAGCAGCGACTCGATTGAGCTTTTTCTGACGGATAGGGTAGGCTAGGCACGACCAAAGGTTTACCATTCACCCTCGTAATACTAGTAGGAACTTGAATATGCGATAGCCAACAAATGATTGCATTCGTGGAGGTTACTGCCATTTAGGCATGCATGTTACTATCCATTAAGGAGCGACATCACGACAACGTCGTCCCATCCATACTAGTAATAGTACAATGGGAAAGAGCCATCATGAGAAAATCACCAGATCAAATCAAATCAGAGCAAAAGCACGACCCTCCCTCTTCCTCTTCATCATCCCCCTCCTACACCATCCTTCCGCCAACTTACCGACTACTTGGGAATAGCTCAGACACCCCTCACCCTCTCCAACAGTACATATATGCCCATGGCAGGAACCGAACCGAAGCGACACGACCTCCAGTTCCTCGACATGCGATGTCGCAGGTACCAACTGTAGAGGGCGAAAAAGCGCCTATCCAAGGACCACGAGGAGAACCCTTCCTCGCACCCGCGCGTAGAACGGCGGTATATGGCGCGCGAGCGGGGACATCCAGCGTCGAGATGGTTCGTTTGTGTCGATGGCGATATCCGGGCTGTGCGCTGGATGGCCCCACAGGAGCGTCCGTATACGGGCGTTTTACTATGCGCGTGGTGCGAGGGGTTGTCCTCATGGTGTTTGGGAAGGTATTGAGTCTACGGTAGGTTAGTATCGATAAGTATGACGAAGGCGAAGGGGAGAAAAGAAAAGAAGGAATGCAAACATTATTTATGTGGACACTCCAAACTCATCCCTCATTCAGGCCAGCCAAGCCCGAACTGGATAATAACGAGTTTCACCGCAGCGAGACTCTCCCCGTTATCGAGGAAGACCGCGCCGAGGATGGCCTCCATAGTCGTCGCCATGAGGCTGATCGGGACAGCGCCCTGGTTCGACGGGTTATTCAGAATATACCTGTCGATGCCGAGCGCGAACCCGCGCGCAGCGAGGTTGTTGTTGGATGCGAGTCTCCCGACTATATCCTGGATGGCGCCTGCATAGCACCCGGCGTTTTAGCGTTTCATTCAGTTCCCCCTTCGCGGAAAAGAGATATGTTAGCCTTGCATACCTCGACTTTTGCGCCGCGTACGCCCCTCGATTTGGTAAAACTGGCGCAGGAGCGAATCGCCGATTCCGGCAAGATCTCTGTTTCCGGTGCTGTCGCTGTACCCGGGTGCGCGCAGTGATTCGGTGTACAAGTTTGCATCGTTGGCGACGAGGTTGAGGCGGGTAACGAGTGCGCTTGGTCGCTCCCGGATGGGGATCACGGGTGGAGGCGGCATTTTTTTGCGAGAGCCGGGTGAGTTGGATCTGTTTTTTTTGTGCGGATGAGATGGCTTTTTGAAGAGGTTTTGTTTTTTTTTTTTCAGATCAGTTGGGTGCTGCCGATGCAGACGATTGGATAGAAGACCAGCGCCTTATATGCTTGAAGAGAATACTCGAGGCTGACTCCGATTGTACCGCAGTGGTTCTTTCGGAGTCTTTCTTATTCTAGAGCCAACTCAAAAGCAAACAGCCCAGCTGATTTTTGTTCGTCCTGCGAGGCTCTAGGGCTAAGGCGCGTTGCTAGCCATACAAAAAAAAGTGTGCCGCAGGCATCTTGCATACAGGCTACCATGAGAATAGGTGGAGGTGCGTTGGACGACAAGACTTGGCGCCTAAGCAGGCCTGGATTGGGTGTCGAGTTCCGCGAGTATCCAAAGTTATTACCGAGAGATATTATTGTTAAGAAATTAGCAGTGTACAGTATGATGTAGCCGCCGCGGCCCAAGGCTGATCCGGTACATAAACAAAGAGGTGAAGCCAGCAGCTCTTTAGGAATGGATGCAGACGGGTTGGTCATTGTAGATACCATGGGGGAAGGAGGAGATAAGAGCTTCAGTCAAGAGCATTGAATACTAGCGTATCCATCCAAAAGACATACTTATCAAAGAATTTACATTCTGTGGTGTCATGGCAGCTGCTTCATCCACACTGATAAAGGGGTCTCCACTGGTGCCTGATCTCCCAGGCCACACAGCGCAAGTCACATGATAGACCAAACCGAAATCGGCGATTCCCACAATGAGTCAGCGCCCAAAACCGCGCTTTTATCTCCGTCATCGATCGAGCATTCGTTTCTCCCACCCCGCACCATCAACAACAACAAAAAAAAAGAAACCAAGACAAATAAAACAGGCCAAAATGCCCTCCCTCCAATCCAGCAAGCTCGCCTTCATCGGCGGCGGCAACATGGCCTCCGCGATAATCGGCGGCCTACTAAACCAGGGGATCCCCGCGCAGAACATCACTGTCTCAGAACCGTGGGACGTGAACCGCGAGAAGATCGCGGGGCTGGGCGTGCACACAACAACCGACAACGTCGCCGCAGGCGGCGACGCCGACCTCGTGATCATCGCAGTCAAGCCACAGGTTACAAAAGCTGTCTGCGAGGAATTGGCGAAGGCGTGGTCGTCTCGCGAGGGCTTGCCCGTCGTCGTGAGCATTGCGGCGGGGATTACCCTCGCCAGTATGGCGCAGTGGTTG
This sequence comes from Aspergillus ustus, assembly GCA_000812125.1. Lineage (NCBI taxonomy): Eukaryota > Fungi > Ascomycota > Eurotiomycetes > Eurotiales > Aspergillaceae > Aspergillus > Aspergillus ustus. The sequence goes on from JOMC01000065.1 coordinate 277,698, forward strand.
CGGACGAGCGATGGGCGCACTGCGCATCTTGTGCGTGTGATGCCGAATACGCCTGCGCTTGTGGGTGAGGGTGCTTCGGGTTTGTTTGCGAGTGCGGATGTTACGGATGACGAGAAGGAGCTTGTTAGTGCGCTCTTGGGGAGTGTCAGCAAGGCGACTGAGTGGGTGGATAGCGAAGAGTTGATTGATGTTGTTACTGGGCTTTCGGGTGCGTACTACCACGACTATTACATTTCCACTGCGAAGAATCACTCTGTGCTAACAAATCCCGTTCCAGGCTCCGGCCCAGCCTACTTCTTCGCCATGGTCGAGCACCTCATCGCGAGCGCCAAAGCGCTCGGCCTCCCCGAGGAGCAGGCGACGCGCCTCGCAGCGCAGACCTGTTTGGGCGCGGGCAAGATGCTGACGACCTCGTCCGACAGCCCGACGCAGCTGCGCAAGAACGTGACGAGCCCGAATGGCACAACGCACGCGGCTCTCGAGACGTTCAACGCGTTGGGATTTAATGAGACGGTGGATAAGGCGGTTAAGGCGGCGACGGATCGTGCGGCGGAGCTTGGGAATACGCTTGGGAAGCTGTAGATTTCTCTTTCCTGTCGACGAACACACACAATGACTGTAAGTATTAATAGATGTATGTAACGCGCTTGAGACCGAGGTCTCGAGGCAGCGCCATCCCTGATACTGAAGACGATGGAATGCAATTGCGATACTGAGTGAGATACGGGAACCTCACACCGCGGACAACGTAAGCTGGGGGTTGACCAGAGCCGCTGTTCGGTTACATACGACCGCCATGGTCCCTTGCTGGTACACGCCGCCGGCTTGCTACGGGGCCGACACGGTAAAAGCTCTTAAAAGTGGGGGAAAGAAGCGATCCGTGGAAGAGATAAAGTAAGTAGTGTTGTCATGTAAACATTACCTAGGCAAACTCCAGTCCCCAGCGCTGTCCAATCCAATATCCGAATCCTGACAACCCCTGTCGCTCCACAACCTACCTCCTACTGTACATATGCATATTTGATCACGAAAACCCAGCTAGTCAACACCTATCACCCAGCGGGACAAGTGCCGTGCACTCTTGCAAGTGATCATGGGTCACCGCACATCATTCGACCCCGTCACATACCGCACACTAGCCTTGACAATACCCATAACAACCTTGATCTCCTCCTCATTCCGCGGCGCATAGATCAGGATATACTCACTCGGAAGCTCGGACATCCTCCCAAACGACAGATTCTTAAACACCGCGCTGCCCGCGAGCGTGAAGCGCTGGCCCCAGCCGGATTCGAGGACTCGTTTACCTACGATAATACGAATGTTAGCTCCCTCACTCGCTCTTTCACCTTTTGCAGCTCGCTCGCCACGCTCCTGCGGCTGCGTTGACTAGTTGGTTAGCCACTTACTATCCGCTGGCGAAAGAGTAACGTGGATCGAGTGATCGCTCGTCCCGTGCACATGGCACACCTCGCGCTTCATCTGCGCGGCGATGGGTGTGAGCGGGATGGCGCCACAGACGTGCGCGGCGTCGGTGTAGCGCTCTAGAATCGAGGGGACGCGGTCGACGATGTGCGCGTTGCGAGTGAGGAATGCGCCGTACGCGTCCATGAGTTTCTGGCGTATATGATATCAGCGCTACAGCTTCACATGAAGTAGTGGTAGTAGTAGTAGGTTGGAGTCATAAAGTACATCCTTAATCTCCTGACTAGGAACCTGATCCCGCTGCCTCTGCGGGGCCGCAAACGTGCCCATAGTCGGACGCTCGCCATCTCGTTTTGGCAGGTCATCGAGATACGCGTTCGTCTCGCCAGCATCGATTTTCCGATCGTAGATCGCCGTCCCGAACATTTCTTTCTTGAACGGGTTGAAGAGCAGCTTCATGCAGAGCCAGCCGACGACATTGTACGGCGGGCCGCCGGGACCGAGGGCGATGTACGACTGATAGTCGCGGTAGGCGGACGGAATTAGGGATGCGAGCGCTGCGACAGGGAGTGCGGCGAGGAGGTATCGCGCGCGAGGGTTAGATAGACCGGATGACTGCGCGTGCTGCAGGATATCTGTTGCTCGATTGAGCAGGGTTGTGAGTTGTGACATTTTCGGATATTGTTGACGACTTGACGATCGAAGATCTCTCGGAAGCGACGAGCGAGACGAAGGCGCTTTATAGCTGGCAAATCCGAAATCCGCCCCCAAATGGAATGCACATCCGGGGCGGAGTTGGGAGGGAAATTCGGGCTGGTGCAGTGGTCTGATTCTGATTCCCCTTGCATCTTACATCATTTGTGCCTCGGGTTTGGCGGATCTCGCAGCCATCTCAAGGTTATTTCAGCGCAAGGTTCGGAATACGATTGAGAAGCCTCGCAAGGGTCATTCGAGAGGACGCGGGGCACCGGATGGGTCCATGGCGTGATGATCCGAAAATGCTTGATTTTCGCTGACATGACGCTGTGGCGGAAGAATGCGGGTGCCAGGCATGACTCGGGTTTGAAACACGATCGATGAAGATCATAAAATGATCTGAATTCCGATGGCCTTTCGTTGATTGAAGAGATCCACATGTAGAGTACAGACGAGCGACCCAGACCTGATCGTCTGGTGGGGAGAGAATGCTCGGAGATAAGCCCCGACCGACGACGGAATTCGCCGAGCAGAGAAACAACTTACACCAGGCAAGAATCTTAAGAGAAAGATGTGGAAGTCCCCTGATCGCTTCCCCGCTCTATGTATTCACGGTTCTTCATTCCGACTTATCTGCTGTCGGTCCAAGAGCCAATCGCCTAAAATCGCCGGCCTGACGATCAGAGGTTCGCACCGCTTGCAGAATGGATGCCGGAGGAGTTCAAAGGTTATGTATGGCTGGCTGAAGAACATACCATTTCTTAGCTACCGTTCGTGACTGCGTCGTGCAGCATTGATGTGAACCATCGTGTTCGGGCTGAACGTGGCTGTCGGTTACTGGTGGCGGCCCCGCGAAGACAGGGATGGCTGGCTGAAGAACGTCAGGGTCTCGAGGATCTAGACCGTTGAGAGGTAGTATCGTGGTCGAAAATTTTGGGCCAGCTGAAGAGTGATCCTGGACATTGGAGCTTGCAGAACTTTGGAGAATTGGGGTTGGGGAGATGAGAGGGGTCAAATGGATTTCGTACTGCACAGCTATAAGCGAGCGGCCACAAGAGAATCGACTATAAGATCACATCTTCTCCCATACATACCGTGCCATCCCAACTCACATCTGACCCCCCGCAAAGATGGCAAACACCCGCTTCGAAATCCACCAAGTAAACCCCGAATCCCCCGAATTCGCCGACCTGGTCGCCTGCGAGGTAACCTCCTTCGACAAGCCCTTCCAATCCATCTTCCGCTTCTTCCACCCGATCTTCGGCGCCGAATCCGAGCAGGAGAAAAAGATCGCACTCGCGAACCTCGTCACCCTACAGCGCCAATGGGCCCGCGATGACCCGGACAGTGTCTGGCTGAAAGTCATCGATAAGGAAGAGGGGGATAAAATCGTTGGTGGATTGTTGATTAAAGTGCACAAAGAGAATCCGTTCGCTCGAGATGAGGGGATATCGAAGGAGAAGAAAGATGACTCGGCGGTTTGGTACCCACCCGGTGGACAGCGCGACTATATCGATGCTGCGATGGCGATCTTCAATGAGCCGCGCGAGCGCTTCATGCAGAGGCCGCATCTTTGTACGCATCCTTTCTCCTTACTCTCTTTCACACGAAGCTTCCAGCATACTGATGATGTACGCTAGATTCATACATCGGCTTCGTCCTCCCAGAGTACCGGCAACAGGGAATCGCAGATATGCTACTCGTCGAAGAATGCCGGCGCGCCGACGAGCACGGCCTCGAGGCGTACATGGAAGCCGTGACGGCGATGGGGGTGCCGATTTTCATGCGGCACGGGTTCATTCCGTTTCGCAAGGTTGCCGTTGAGCCTACAAGGAAGAGCAGGGAGCAAGAAGGGAGTGGTGACGATCGCGAAAACGCAGAATGGGACGATATGGAGCGGAAGATGCAGCCGCTGCGGTTCTGGCCCATGTGGAGGCCGGCCTACGGACGGTTTACCCCCGGGATTACGGTTCCGCCCTGGGGTGGGTTTATGGATCGGATGTTTAGTAAATTGTAATTACAGCCATGATTGAAATGCTGTATGGGGGGTCGGAGTGCGTAGGTGTGTTGGAAAGAAGGAACATAAGCCCGCGTTCGTGAATGAGTTGACATACACTGCAGCCTTCGAAGCCGCTAAGATGATTAGACTGCAGAGTGGTGAAGATCGGCGTAGCTAGCGGAACTCTATCCTAGACATTTACTATAGGTAGCGTTCTGCCACGTATGGTGGCGTCAAGCTGAAGGATCGAACTGTTGAATGGCGTAGCTGAGATGAAATTCTTCAGCGTATGGAGTAGAGGGCCTCTGTGAGGAGACCGGCCATTGTTGTGCACCGAAAGTGGCCAAAGTAGACCTCGTGAGTTATGAACTGGGCTGCTCGAGCTATGTATAAAACGAATCGTGTCCCCGCCAGCTGAGGAATGTCAGAAAGCGGCATAATGATGTTTACTAGCTTAGAGAGGGCCACCAAGTTCTTCCTCGTGCCGTGGCGAGAGGACTCCTCAGTAGAACCGCGATACGCGCCCCTTGTCAAGGAACTCAAGTCATGGATATACGCAGACCCCATCCGACAAAACGCCTTCGAAGCAGGAATCCGCACAGCACGCTCCCACAACACACACGAGATGCAGAATATATTCTCGCTAGACGACTACCTTGCCTTCATAAGCGACCACCTCACCTGGATCCCCAGCGAAGCAATCCGACCCAAAGACCTGCTCGTCCGCCTGGCAACGATGTGGTTCATCCTCGACCAACCCTCGATCATTGGCTACCAGAGCGCGATCCGACCTGCTCTAGGAATGGTAGAACCAGAGGGCCGTGGCAGCGAAAACGAGCTGACTTGGCTGTCCGCGTGGATGATCAGGTATAGCAACGAAATCGGCGCATTCATGGACACACCCGAGTCCGCGCGCGCCCTGGATACATTCACCGCGACCCCGTCATACAACATCGCCGACTACACCGTACCGCGCAGCGGTGGATGGCGCACATTCAACGAGTTCTTCGCGCGACAACTCAAACCCGGTCGACGACCAATCGCCGCAATCGGCAATAACACTCTCATCACCAGCCCTGCCGATTTCGCGTTCATGGAATCGCATACCATCTCATCTTCTTCAACAATAAGAACCAAAGGAATGACGTGGTCGCTTTCACACATGCTCGCGCATTCACCGTATGCAGATCGTTTCGCGGGAGGGCTATGGCTTCATGGATTTCTGGATGTGGATGACTATCATCGCGTGCATGCGCCGATTGCGGGGAGGGTGCTTGAGGCGAGGGTTATTCCGGGGTTGAATCATATGTGCGTTGAAGCTGAAGCTTCACCAATTGAGGGGGAGGATGGTATGAGGAGTCAGCTGGTTATACCCAATGAAACTGGGTATCAGTTTTGTCAATCGCGAGGGCTTGTCGTGCTGGATACGGGCACGGGGTCCGGGCTTGTTGCTATTCTTCCGGTGGGGATGGCGATTGTCTCGTCTGTGATTTTGACTGCGGATGTTGGGGCGGAGTTGCACAAGGGGGAGGAATTGGGGTACTTTCAGTTTGGGGGGTCGGATGTTGTGCTTGTTTTTGAGGCGAGGATGGAGGTGGATATCAGCATGGTGAAGGGGAGGCATTATCGCATGGGGAGCGAGATTGGGCGGATGAGGAATTTCCAAGGGATAGACGAGAAGCCATGAGGCGGAATATTGTAGTCATATGAAGTATTTTCGATGATTTTGTTTTCCGGTTCTCAACATCGGCTGAGGATTGCCACCTCCACTTGCCTGCGTAGGGCGGCTACTATGGAGCCACATGCAGAACACGGTCCATCTTGTCGTGGTCTATCTCAAGCCATAAACCATAGGTTTAGAAGGTTTCCCTTCCCATGGCCATCACAGCAAACCATAGCTTGCCCAAACGTCTCCTTCTCACACCAACTCCCCCGTCCATCATCCATACCTCATCCCATCTAAACACCCTCCTTCCCCCATCATGCTTGCATATAGAGAAAGAACCCTAAGAACAAGTCCAAGTCTGTCGAATAGTAATCGACCCCTCGGGACAACTCCAGTTCTTCTGCTTGCACTGCGAATTGAACGAACCATCGTCGTTCCGAATCACAATGGCGCCGGCCCCGCAGTTCTCCTCGTAGTAGGTGTACCCATTTGCGAGCTTGAAGCGGATCCCGCACGGGTTCTGGCCGTTTGCCGAGATCTGGGTAAACTCGTAGCGCGTGCACGGGTCTGTGCCTTCGATCCAGGCGACTAGTAGTTAAATAGTAAGGATCTTGTGTAAGTGGGCGGGCGGAATATTGAGTGTACAGGAGGGAGCGGGGGGTTGGGGGTGACGAACTGTTCAAGAGGGGTTTGTTTTCTTGGAGCTCGAGGGCACCAAGGGCTATGGTTGCGAGGACGCTGTGCGCCGTAAGGACTAAGAGGAGGGTGCACCTGGCGAGCAAATGCATGGCTACTATAGCATGAGGGCCCGATTTAAGCTTAAATTAGAGTAGCCTTGAGTAGATAGTGCAACACCTGGTACCTCGTACCTAGTAGGTACGCCCATTGTCTTTTATATCACCCATTTTTACCTCGGATGCAATTTGATTTGCTATCCCTACATTGATTAGTATGATCAGTAATATCTCGCCTACTAATCAGAAACTAGACAGTTCCTAGGTACGGAGATAACCGCCCCGGTTGGGTGAGCTCACTAATCCATAATGTATAGACCCCACATGGCGGATGCACACAGTGTCAAATCAAAGTGATTACCTATATAACATGCATGCCCCATCATTTTAGGCGTCCTATAAAGGAGGTGAAAGTTTCCCCGAGCTCCGCTACATCGATCCTGGCTTGACGGTTTTTCACAGGGATTATGATGCAAGAGCTATATATATCTCGGCCCACCGATCCCGAACGCCACAAATTCGAGTGTTCGGTTAGTCGGATCCCTCGGCGCAAGTCTAGAAATCTCTAGATATCTACTAGATTTTACAGATCATTCCAACCCTCTCCAGCGCCGAAGCTGTGTAAATGGTCGGAACCGGAAAAACCGGCTCTCCGCGAGAGAACCTTGTAGCACCTGATTGGTTTTCGGCGCCAGGATGAATCAGCATGAGTCAGCACGGGCCTCGGTTGAGGTTGAGGTTTTGGCGGGCGGCGGACAAACACAAACACCAACTCCAACACGATGACGATGGCAAAATGAGATCGACAGAGAGGCAAATCTCATAGAAATTGAAGAGAGCCGAGGGAACCTTTCTGTTAGTTCTGATGCATAGAGTGCGACTCCCGTGCCAGAATGCAGTTTGGCCATGTTCATCCCATACACTGGACCCTCCTCTGAGAAGAGGCCTGGCGTGCGGGGCGCCATCAATGCAGTTGTAGCCGCGAATGCGAGCCTCAAGCGGCGGCGCGAACGGGAGGAGAACGAGGCAACCACTAATAGCATCTCGGCGGCTTCGAGGGACGAAGGAGGAGGAGGGACACTGCGCTGGCTGCATGACCGACCGCATGTCATCGTCCGACCACCGCAGAGCCAAGTCCCTGGAGATGAGCAGGAGGAGGAGGAGGTGAAGCGCAATGATACGGCCGCGGGGAACGCCGAAGAGACTACTCTCCCGCTGGAGGCTTTCTACGCGGACTCCTATTTGTGGGACGGCTCGTTCAAGTGGTATCTTGGGGAGGGGGTGACCTATCCAACGCCTACGCAGCCGTACTACCCTGCTCTGTTGTTTCAGCGTATGCACTCCTTCTCAGCGCTAAGAGGTCTTGGGAGAGGTACATAGTGAATCCTTGATTTTCTGATTATCTCGCAGGCCAGAATCTGTTTCACACCGTGGCGCACCAATACCCCCGCACATTTGCGCACAACATCTACAACTCGTGGACGCAGGAGGTCCTAGCGGACCCTTGTCTCTTCCATGCGACGCTATTCGCGACTTCCTCGCTGATGGATGTGATGCAGCGGAGGCAGAATAACCCCGTCACACTGCGCCATAAGGGTGAGACAATCCGCCTAATTGGGGATGCTGTCGCCAACGCGGACACGCATGGTCTGCGACATGAGATTATAGCTGTGACGACGTATCTGGTGTACTTTTCTGTATGTGCATGTCTATGTCTATCGGGTGCCAGGGTGGTATCGAAAGCGTTATTTTATGCTTACATATCAATAAATAGAAACTCCTTGGCAACTTCGAAGAGGCACAGAAGCATGATATTGGGATAACCGCGATGCTGCAGTTCAAGGGTGCTGCACCCCTTGCACAGGATACATATACGAGTTATCTACTTAGACTGTATGTTCCACATATCCCTCAACTACTTCGCTCTACTAACTGCCCGGCCTGCACAGTCGCGATGTGTGGAATAGCGTCGTCGCACACGCAGAGTCGCTCTTCCCATTGATAGCGGGGCCCCGACCGAGCTCGGGCCACTATACCAGCCTACTCGCACTCGCCATCCAGAAACAACTAGACAGGCCGCCCGATATAACGCTCCCCGTGCCCATTGCGGACTTCCTAATAACCTTCAACAACCAGTGCATTAACAGCGTAGAACCCGCATGGCCCGGGTATATCCCGCCCATACCCACCATACCGGAGGAGACCACCACCACCGACCCACAAACACTTCAGGCCATGCAATGCGTTTCAATCGCCGCGACCCTATACTGGACGGCCGTGGCACGCGATATCCACCACGGGCACACGTACACCTACAACAAAACTAGCAACGACGGGCTCATACAGGCACTTCAGACTGCAATTCTACAATCCGATACCCTCTTCTGGCTCCGCTTTGGACCGGAGGTGCTACGCTGGATTCTTATGACGGGCGCTATCGCCGCGGCCTCGCTACCGGACCAGGCGTGGTTTGTTCTGCGGTCGTATATGATTACCTCGATTATCGAGCCGGGCGAGATGGATGCGTTTCTTGTCGGCACGGATCATTTGCTCTGGGTGTTTAATCATCGCACGGAGGGGTTTGTTGTTGAGCCTTGAGTTAGAGATAATTGATTATCGGGGGGGAATGGCGTGGGGAAACGAAGCAATCCTTCGGGAATATGAATCTATCCGGCAGTGCCCTGGGCGACGTGAGCCCGTACCGTACCTACCAAGGAAGCCAGCCTTCCGACTCTTGACGCTCGGTATGCCCGAGGAGAGTCGAGTTTTGAATTTCGCGCTTGCTGCGTGAACTTCCGGGAACGTTCAGGCACTTCGATTGCAGGCAATGTGGCGATATGGAGATCTATATACGTGCCTCATTGACAAAGGAGAATTTGGTTATGTTTGTTAAATTATCAATATTACTGGATAGCATTATTGATTTATCATCGTTACACCCCAACAGACACTAATGCAAACTGCAAATGCAAACAAACCTGAGAAGAGGTACCTACCGGAGACGCCGGACTTATCCACTATCTGTTTGATTAGAAATTTAGAGTCGCCTCATGCACGGATGATGCTGCTAGTAGAGTATCACCGGTCAGAGGGTGCTCAGCTTTCGGGGGCATTCACTGGCTTACGAACCACTTCCATTGATCCAGAGGTATATTCTCTCGATGCTTATTTCTGAGGTCAGCGCTTGGCTCGCCGATGATGGATCAATAATCAGAGTGATTAATCAAGAATTCAAGGGCCATGATTACTCATAGCCATATCCAATAACAACGTCGAGAGATGAAGAAGTATATAAACAAGGGTACCTTGTGAGAATGCACTGAATGTGTCAAACTAAGAAGAGCCAAGAAGTGGCATACAGTCTACAATGCGCCTCCTCCCCACCATCATCGTCTCATTGGCGACTGCCACCCCCCTCGCCCTCGCAGCATGCACCACCGCGCCCGAACCCATCGCCCAGAAAGATGACCTCGCCATCTACACCTACCACGCCGCCCCCGTACCCCTCCAGTACCAAAACCAGACCGACCTCTCCTTCTCCCCAACAACATTCACCCTGATCGCAACGAGCACCGAAGCCTTCCTCGTCGACGCCCCCATCTCCCCAGAGCGCGGCAACGAGCTCGCCGACTGGATCGAGTCCACCGTCCCGGGCCGCAAGCTCACAGCCGTGTACATCACCCACGGCCATGGCGACCACTTCTTCGCGATCCCGACGATCCAAGCCCGTTTCCCGGGCGTGAAGATCCTGGCTACGCAGGAGGTCTACGACCACATGCAGCAGCAGATCGAGCCGGCGTTCTTCGCGAGTTTCTGGGCCGCGCTGTTCCCGGATCTCGTCGCGCCTGTTCTCGAGGATATCACCATCCTCGAGCAGAGTAATCCGAGTCTCGCGTTCCATTTGAACAGCCCCCACAGGAAACAGTATGAGCTCCGCGCCGTCGAGGTCGGCGAGGGCGATACCGTCAACTCGACCGTGCTCTACATCCCGCACCTCCGTGCCGTCGTCACCGGCGACGTCGTCTACGGACACTGCTACCAGTATCTCGCCGAGAACCCGACGCCTGCTCTCCGCGCGCAATGGCTGAAGAGTATCGACAAGGTTGCGGCGCTGAATCCTAAGGTTGTGATCCCGTCGCATGCGCTGCCGGGGGAGAAGTATGGGGTTGAGCACTTGCGCCAGACAAAGGAGTATATCCGAGTGTTTGAGGGGTTGTTGGGGAAAGTTAAATCGTGGCAGGAGCTTGAGAGTGCACTTGTGAAGAGGTTTTCGGATCGTGAGGGGAGCTTTATTCTCCGGTATTCCGCGCAGAGCTTTTTTAATGCGGCGTTTTAGGGGGTATTCTGGATACCTGCTCGGGGAACGGCTTAGACTAGACGGATGGACGGGTGGAAAAGGTATATTAATTAGATAGAGTAGGAACGAAATTGCAGAGTGGCATTCTAACTTTGAGATTACGGGTGTCTAGAGTCGATGCGCTATAGTTTGTGGTCTGTCTTGGACAGAGGCCTGGAGAGACCTGCGAACCATTAAAAGACGCGAAGGGGAGGGCTAGTTCTAACAGCCGATATTCACAAAACCCTTGAGTTCCGCAAAAAACCAACACCGCTTTAATTGCATCTCACATTCAATCCATCTTCAAGTTGTTACTGAAGCAGTTCAATATGCAAGTCATTCTTTCTGTCTCTGCCTAAAGTAAACTATAGAGCTCTCCCTGCTTAAGCGCCCGTGTATGGGCTAGTTAGCCATGGCTTAAAGCATTGCAATAGTATATCACTGTCTCCGTCACGCAGAAACGGTACTCGACTATCCAGTAAGCCTAGTCCATGTCCCAAGTTAAGCACTTGTCGGCTGCGATGCATAACGCTTTGCGGCCGTCTATCTTGCCATCACCTCATTGCGGACGCAAAACAGACAACGCTCCTAAGACACAAATCATGACGAAACGTCTAGATGGCACATGCAGACTCGAATCGCGGCGATCGTTTAGATCTTGTTGAGCCAACCCCACAAACTCGACGAACTTCCCCACTTTGGTTCAGACCGTGATTGGGTAATATACGGAGATCTCATTAGTACTATGACGGATCCAGTATTCATTGCGAATGCCCACCCAGCAGTTGGGGATGGAATGGCTGTCCTCAGTGCCCTGCAGGGCTTTATTGCCCGTGGATAAGGCATGGCATTGTCCGTATTTGGAGATTGGCGCGAGTTCACATGCCCTCGGCTACTTTCTGGCATCTAAGCGAATGTCCCAACAAATATCGCTCCACGTACTCCGTAGTTCGTAGCATCTTGGACACTATCAAAGTCCTGCCCCTCCATCCCACTTCACATGTAGATTCCTCATGTCTGGCCACCCTCGGGCCGAGTCTCTTGTTATAAGAAGCTCCAGTCCCAAGGTTGGAACCCTGTTAGGAGCAGATATTATACCAATACCTCACCACACGACATCCCTAATCGGATATACGGCCTCTCATCAACAAAGCAGATCCCTATACACGAAACGCAATCCAAAATGGGCTGGGCAGCCGAGCACAACCCGCATTCCATGACCTCCGACTGGCACCAGAAGGATCGGAGCACATGGAACGGCTACCAACGCTTCATCGACTACATCAACGTCCATCCAGTCTACCCCGGTAAACCCCTCCCCAAACATGCAAAGACCGATAAAATGCCCTACATGACACAATGGTCGCAACACCTGTTTATAATCGTCTGCGCCACAATCCCCATGCTCCTCCACCAAGCCTGGGTAACTGTGACGGGAAACGACCTCAACAAATGGGCCACATTCCTCCTCTACAACACCGCCTACACCGTCGTCGCAATCCGCGAAGTCCGCCTGCTGCGCCGCCTGACATACAAATACGGCTGCCTGGACGGCGACGTCGCAGACCGCGACGGGATCCCCAACACCGCCGCAGGCAAAATGGTCGGCTCAATGCACAAGACCGCCGGGTTTAGGCTCGCGCTCGCAGTGCTGATAACCTACAAGCCAACCATCTCGCCGCTGGCCGCGATAAGCGATGTCACAGCGTGGCCGGCCTTCCTCGCAAAGCTCAGCCTCTACGGCGTGATCCTCGACTTCTGGTTCTACACCTACCACCGCGCATGCCACGAGATCCCGATGCTATGGAAGTACCACCGCACGCACCATCTGACAAAACACCCCACAGCGGTATTCAGTGCCTTCGCCGACGACGAGCAGGAGCTCATCGAGATGCTGCTCGTCCCCTTCCTCACCTTCGCCACCCTGTGGGTGGCGGGCCTCCCGCTGGGCTTCTACTCGTGGTGGTTCTGCCTCGAGTACGTAACCTTCGCCGAGGTGTTGGGCCACAGCGGCATCCGCGTGCACACGGTGGTCCCCTCGCCGATTACGTGGTTGCTCACGCTGTGCGATGCGGAGCTTGCGGTTGAGGATCATGACTTGCATCATCGCCGTGGGTGGAAGAAGAGTTTTAACTATGGGAAGCAGACCCGCGTTTGGGATCGGGTTTTTGGGAGCTGTATTGAGAGGCTTGAGGCGAAGAAGCAGAATGTGGATTATGCGGATGCGGTCTGGATGCCTCTTTTTTAGCACTCTGGCCAACTTTGATGAGACGTCTACGAAAGTGATGACGGAGTTTTACGCGGGGTTTAAGTGGGATAGGTTGGCATTGTTCCCACTGGAAGGGATATGCTAAGCTGTCTTGCGCTGGCTACTTGTAGAGTATAGATAGTGGAGATACCCAACGGATCTTATGTACTCTCTTCTCACCAAATTTATTACATACGCCAGTTATTATTTTGTTCTGGTTTGTTTTCTTGTTCCCCCGCGGTCAATAGCAGCCTCTAATATCTCCTTCTGTAAATAAGACCCGTCTCTACGATTAACAACGTCCTATCCGCATTCCATCCATCGGCGCGATAGTGAAGTAAACCCAAGTTTCGAGACCGATGTGGTGGACGAGGGCCATTACAAATGCCGTGTATTCCTTGCGGCATCAAGCTCGCTGCTCTATGGGCTATTAGAGGCTCATGGCGAGGCGCAAATGCTATCACTCTGAGGGAGCCACATTGGCGCTAGGCATCGGAGAACTGCGTGATTGACGATAGCTTAGGATGGTCCTGATACACCATAATAATCGATGTGTATTAAGCTAAGGTCCATCAGACCTATTATGCTTGCTCAGGTAATACCTATATTTCTCGGGAGCGTGTATGAATATCTATACATAAGTGATCCGCTTGCAAGTCGTGAGTAACCGCCGCGTATGGTGCAGATCAACATCGCCTTTGGCTGTAAATATGCCGTATCATCAAATAAAAACTCCTTTCTTCCCTACACGGCATACTTGATTGAACCTCTCCCTGGACCAGATGTACTCTCGGGTCAACCCGGTGTTTATTTGCTTTGTGGATCCGGGCCGATCCGAGGGTCTCCCCGCGTCGCGTCAATACGCGTCCCACAGTCTCACTACTGATCAATCAACATCCAGCACATACGAAGTATCTATCGAAGATTCCAAGTGGAGACCCACAAATGGCATACACAGATCCCCTCGCTACTACAAACCACCTCGATGCCCTTTTAAACGGGATCGATTATCTATCCGACCAGAGAGTGCGAGATATCCTCAGGGAAGTCCTCACGGCGTCACCGCACGCACAGCAGATAGCGGCTGAGCGGCTGCTCGTCGACGCGAGGAGGAAGCAGGAGGCATTTTCTGATTCAGAGGCCGAGACCGATGTCCCTGATTCTGATCCCGGGACTGCATCTGGATCTGATGAAGACCGCTCCGACAGCGGCGCGGGTGAAGAAGAAGACTCGGAGGTTGAGTACCTGGGGAGCTCGACGCGCATCCAAATGCCACCAGGGATAGCACTACCACCACCAGTACGAGTACTTCAGAATCCGACCGTGGTCCCCACCATTCCCGGCGAACCCGCCCCAGACCCGACACGACTGAAGCGAGTCGTCCCTCGCTACTCTTTCTGCTCGAACTGTCAGCAAGAGTTCGACGTGACTGAGAACTCCAGCAAAGCCTGCACATACCACCCGCGTAAGTCCACCTTCTCCCCCCCCCCCACAACTACAGATGATGCATGCTCAAAGCAATCTAATCTATATACATATAGTCGACTGCGAGCCAACAGGCGACGACCTCTGGGTCGACAACGAGTTCGGCCTCGAGGACTCACCCGGGCTCCGCGAGCAGCACCCGGATTGCTACGAGTTTGAGTGCTGCGGCGACACGTTGGAGGATAACCCGCGGGGATGTGAGACCGGGTGGCATGAGGAAGGGACGTATGAGCGGCCGAAGAAGGTTTATCGGACGTATCATTATCAGCCGGCTTTTTGATGTATTGCGTCCATCTAGCTAGATTTCTGGAGACAGAGAAAGTCTCGGGGGATATGGATAGGTTTAATCTTCTCTTGCTTGGTTCGCTGGATATCAATAGGATGGCTGTCTTCATTACCACAAGTGCAGTTGGAGTGGACCATTCGGCTGTGAATAACCATCATCAATGACTTGGACCGTTCTTAAGGCTCGTGCCCTGCGAACCTTGATCTGGAATACGTGGCTCGCGTGTGGGATGATATTGCACGCATCCTGTTGAATGCCGTAAGTATGCACAGTTCACTGAATTATATCAACCACTTACCTTTTTAGTGGCCTCCGTCCAGATGAACATCTTACTAGGTATAACTTTGCCAACGGTTTCTATTTTCTGTAGTAAAGCTTGGCTTATACTATCTGTGGAACCCCCACGACTTGATATATCCGCGAAGATCATCGCCCCACTTACATCTGGAGCCCCTCACATAGCCGATGCAACCTGTCAACAGCTGCTTATCTGTCAGACAAGCTACTGGCCACCACTAACGCTCGGGGAATTGCTTAACGCGCCTCAGCCCAACACCTACATAAGCGGGGTAGCCACCCCTTATCCAACCCTCGTGGAACAACCTTCCCATCTCACCCATCCCCAGCTCCCATCCCAAAATGCCAACCAAACAATTCACTGTCGCAATAATCGGCGGCGGCATCGGCGGCCTGTCCCTCGCCGCAGGCCTCCTCCGCCGCAACGTCCCCGTAACAATCTACGAAGCAGCCGCCGAATTCAAAGAAATCGGACTCGGCCTCACAATCGGCCCCGCGGCACACCGCGCAATGCCCCTCCTCGACCCGGCGATCCGGAGTATCTACGACGAGCTGATCACGACACATGCGGATTCACCGGGTTATGAACAGTTCAAACAGACCTGGTTCGAGGTTATCTGGGCGACGGGCGAGAAGACGGGCGAGTTACTTATGGATCTGAAGGCGGCGCCGAGCGGGCAGACGACGGTGCGGCGGGCGGATTTTCTCGATGCGCTGGTGCGCTTGATCCCCGAGGGTGTGGCGCGGTTTGGGAAGAGGCTTGTTGAGCTTCGCGAGGGCGACAGGTCCAGCGATAGCAAAGAAGGAGGCGATAGCTATCGCATGTCCATGACCTTCGAAGACGGCACGACCGCCCACGCATCCGTCGTCATCGGCTGCGACGGGATCCACTCGCGCGTGAAACAATTCATCCTCCCCTTCGGGGAATACACCGACAAGCAACCTCGGTACAGCGGGATGTACGGGTACCGCGCTGTGCTGGATATGGAGACGATGGTTGAAGCCGTGGGCGAGCGGCGGGCGCGCGTCGCGACGATGTATATCGGCGAGGGCGCGTACGGGATCACGTATCCGATCCAGCGTGCGAAGAAGGCGAATGTAGGTATTTTTCCGTTGCATGAGGGCGAGTGGGATTATGCGGAGAACTGGGTGAGGCCGGCGAGTCGCGCGGATATGAGGAGGGATTTGGGGCATATGGGGCCGTTGGTGGGCAGGTTGGTTGAGGTGTGTTTCCGTCTCTGATTACTCCTATGCTCTTCGGAATCGAGGGCTGATATAATATCTATGGGGAATAGCGCATGCCGGATCCCTCGCAGTGGGCGATCTTCGAGCACCCGCACATCTCAACGTATACGCGCTCTCGCGCGGTGATATTGGGTGATGCAGCGCACGCTTCGACCCCGCACCAGGGCGCTGGCGCCGGACAGGCGATTGAAGATGCGCTTGTTCTGGCCGAACTACTAGGCAATGAAAGTGTGGTTACGTCTGATCATGTCGTCGCCGCGTTTCAGGCATACGATGCGGTGCGCCGGCCGCGGAGCCAGAGAGCTGTGACGAGCAGTGCCGAGAATGGCTACTTGTTATGTCTGCGACTACCTGGTGTCATGGACGACGAGGAAAAGATTAAGGAAGCGATGCAGGAGCGGCTACACTGGCTTTGGGATTTGGATGTAGAGGCGCATGTAGCGGAGGCTCGCAGGATAATGCTGGAGAGGATAAATGCCCAATCGAAGACAAACACATAGTTCCAATATGCTTATAATTATCTATATAACATCTCTCACTGAATCATAATTTCCCATCCCCCACCATTCTATTTCCCGCACTTGACAATGTAAGGTGCTCAGCGTTTATTACATTACTTTAGCACGCTTGCGATGCCAATCTCGACTTGGGTTCGAAAGAACACGTATGTGACGTCACTGATGTGCGCGAGCGGCTCACGGGAGCTGTATTATAGAGAGCCCGATGGAGCAGGGTGGTGTGCTATATAAGGTATGTAGCACCATTGGGTACTAGTCTTATCTTCCTCGGGCGAGGTAAGGCTTTTTGCTTGAGCGGGTTGAGGTCCATGTGAATCCCTGCTCTTTGGCAGCGGATAGCTAGGGCTCTAGGCGTAATTAGTGGTACATGGAGAAAACAGGGCCAACTGTTTCTTCAACTACTTTCTACAATGTTGACTTCACGTCTTTGACAGGAATCTAGCGGGGGCGTTCTGGCAAGAGAGGCCTGTTGTATTCAAAAATTGGGTAAAAATCCAACGCACGATTCACACAAGGTGCCATGTTCTGACCCCAAAGTTTAATATATAAAGCTGTTTGAAAAGTGATATCAAGGGTCTTAGGACTCCGTGTGGAGGTGGGTGGAGAGGTTGTGGAAGTTCCATCGAGACTCGAGCCCAGTACACATATAATAATAGCCTGCCAGAGCAACGCACAATCTGTTCCAATTCCCGGATTTCAAATTATCCTCCACTGTTTGCCCTCTCACAAAGTACCATTCCAGGAATTTCTCACAACTGATAAGCTTTTCGACTGGCTCGCTTAACATGCTGCCTCCTGGATAAACTTCGGGACAAGAATATCTTTGGATAAGTTGCAGCTGTCACAATTCCGCATTCAAATTGACTTTAGCTTATTTGTACGAAGTTTAAGCCATCTTTTAGCGGGGTTAGCTCCCCGCTTCCAATCGAAATGAACCCACTTGTATGGAGTACCCCGTGGGGAAGAGCATATTATGACGGAAGCATTCCGACATTTTTATATCTCGCGCAAGAAGCAGGTCACAGGTCCGCATTACGAATGCGAAGATCGCCTCATTTATTAAAAATATTCTCGGCTAATTCTCGGACCCCTAGCATTGATGTGAAAGATGTGTACTCCAGGAGAGATTCAGGGTCCATACGGCGGAAACCTTCCGGTCCCGTACTTTCAAGAACCACATCAGTCTACCATCAGGCAGCTTTGGGGTGATCCATAACCGTTTGTTGGATATGAGAGTGGGGTAAGGGTTGAAGGGGCTTTCTCCACGTTTCTGGGGTAGTGCTTGTTCCTTGAGATGGAAGATCACTAGCTTAAAAGCCAGCTGTCCAGCCCGATTTCAGGTTCCATTACCGTCCGTTGATTTTCAGGGTCCTGTCCCAATCCTACACCGCGACAATGAAGCCAGCCACCATTGGAATCGCCTTTATAAGTTACACTCTTGCAGCGGGACACATCCTGCATCCAAGACAAGGCAACTTCACGGTTCCCACGGTTAACACCACTAGTGGCATGGTCTCCGGCCACCCAGCCCCTAATACCACTGGAGTGTCTGAATATCTCGGTATTCCATTTGCCCAGCCACCAGTTGGAGAGCTGAGATTTGCACCACCACAGCCATACAAAGGTAATGGACCCATCAACGGCACCAACTACGGCTTCACTTGCCCAGCTACTTCATCACCCACGGTACAAGCCACGGGGAACATTACAGTTCCTGGTGCGAATATCCTAACCATCATCGGTCAACCAGACCTCCCTTTGAGTGAGGACTGCCTGACGTTGAACATCTGGGCGCCCTCAGGTGGGGAAGAGAAAAAGGCAGTGCTATTGTGGATCTTTGGAGGCGGGTTCTCCGTCGGAAGCGCAGCGATACCATTCTATGATGGCCAGTACTTCGCGGAGCAAGAAGATGTTATTATCGTCACTATCAAGTAAGCCATTTTCAACACTCATGAGAGAGGTCCATGGAGTTGACAAACAATCCAAGTTACCGCGTCAATATCTTCGGCTTCCCCGGCAACCCTGCAGAGCGGAATGCAAATCTTGGCCTCCTTGATCAAAGACTCGCTGTTGAATGGACCCGTGATAATATCGCTAAGTTCGGCGGAGATCCATCTCGAATCACCATGTTTGGTCAATCAGCAGGCAGTGCCTCTCTTGAATACTACGCCTATGCATGGAAAGAAGATCCCATTGTTGCCGGACTGATCCAGCAATCGGAAAGCGTTACCCATGAAGACCCGTCCAGTCAAAATGGCCAATCAGTGGAAAACAGCTGGTTCTTCGTCTCCGAGAGTCTAGGCTGCGGCAACGCTTCCTCTGACCATGAGGAAGTTTTAGAGTGCATGCGGACTAAAGACATGGAAGAGATACTCGCCTATGTCCCAGGCTTTGGTGGAGCGTTCAATCTGACATTTGATCCCATTGCGGATGAAATCACCATGTTCTCTGATATCAAATAACGCACCAAAGCAGGCAACTTCTCCAAAGTCCCGCTTTTGTTGGGCACTGTGGATTACGAACCTGGTCTTACCCTCGCCATTGACTTGGCGGATCCGAGTAGCGCTGTGTCCCATCCACAGGCGTACTGGGATAATGTCAACGAGGTTTTCATGTGCTATGTTCCTGAGAGAGCCAATATCAGCATCTCACATGATATTCCCACGTGGAGATATCGGTACTTTGGTGTCTGGCCTGATCTGCAGCTCTCGACCTACCCAGCCTCTCGAGCTTGGCATACCATTGATGTGATTGCAGTCTTCGATTATGTTCCACGGGGTCCTGGGATTCCGGATCGGACCCCCGAACAGATCGCTACTGGTAGGTATATCAGGGGAGCCTGGGCAGCCTTCGCAAAGGACCCCAGGGAAGGACTGAGGAGCTACGAAGATGGATGGCCGCTGTACAATCCAGCGGAGGATACTTTGGTTCGGCTCGCGTATAACAACCAGACGGGAGTGAACCTAGCACGTCCCTCACAGTACGACATGGCGTGCAATTCGACGTTCCCTGTCGATGGGCCTGCGACCGGAACTACACAAAATGGGTCGCAGCCAAGCTCAACTCCATTCACTGGTGAGAGCAGCAACTTTGATAGCCCTCTATCCTTCGCGGTATTGTTATTGGTAGCTGCCTTGACGGCCGTCGCCTACTAAGATGCAGCATAGTATCGAAAATATCATTGTAGCCACACATCTGTTGAGATGTTGCCCTGTGTCCGCGTGAGACAGGACTGACTGCCAATCATTTTAGCTGAAAGCCGTCCTCTCTCCTCTTGTTTCCTCATATGTCGCCGCTCCCTGTTAGATTAACGATACCATTGAAATAGTCACTTTCCACCTAGCAGCCGCATTTGTAAATCTTTTTTAATCCCCCGTGGCCCCCTAGAGAGATGCCACAACGACATATCGGCGCCTTCGTGCCCTGGAGATCGCACGCTAAATGCCGACTTTAGTGGCATATCGAGATCGCCTTTTATAATGTGGATGTCGGTAGCATTGAGTTCGAATCAAGGTAGTGATCTGTGAGCAGCCTGGATTTCAGAGGCGGAATACCTCCGTCGGGGCAGCTCACGCCAATGGGCGCCCCATCAAGATCTCACACATCCTTCCAGAGACCAAATTCCGCAGACATTCAAATGTGAAGATAGCGTGGTGTCCGAAGACGCTGAGCTTCTGCTCAGTATGAAATTGCGGAACGCGCGGAGAGACAGGGCGAAGAAGCTATCGAATCAAAGGGACGTTGACGATGACGAACATAAAGAGGAATATGACGACGCTGATAGGATGGACGAAGAGGAAGAATCTTGACCATGGTCCCATTCTTGTTGACGTACGCAAATCGTAACAATAGGACAGACGAACAACTCCGTGGGATTCTCCATGCTATGATTGATTGTCTTGCTCGAGTGAGTCTCTGCTCCAGCCCACGCTCGGCATTCAAGATACCTATCGGAATGTGACTGAATAATCTCGTTAGTGGGGAAACTGGAGAATATGTTGTATATTTTCATATTAGAGAGAAATCAAATTTGCTATATTTCCAGATTCCTTTTCTAGGATCCGAGCCTTTGAATGGGCCGAGCCCTCGAAATTGGATGCCATACAGCAGACTTGGAATTACCCGTCAATCGAAGATCGGTTGCTCTTGTCACAACGGATCCTATTAATCCCTTTTTGGATTGCTTTAGCGCAGTATTACTTCCACCAGGAACCATGCCTGTTTGCCCTGTCCAGAAGAAACGCGTTAAATGCTCCCTGGCAACCCCGACCCATCCCTACCTCCGAAAATTGGCGCAATTTTGTCATAATGACCATTGCGAACCGCATAACTAAGCGGCGTACGCCTGTAGGGATCTTTACGAGAGACTGCACCTTTATCCTTCAAAAAGCACACCATGTCCACCGAGCCGGACATGGCGGCGTAGTGGAGTGGAGTGCAAACACCGGATCTTTCGGTCATGGCAAATTCGGGCGTGTCCTCGTCGAGCAGTTTGTCCAGACGTGATTTATTAAACTCGGGGTCTTGGTTGTATATAAATGACAGCACCTGGGCGCAATCGCTATCGGCTTCGGTGCGCATGGCGGCGTAATGTAGAAGTTGGCCTTGCTGGATTTCACCCCCTCTCTCAAAAAGCAACTTGATAACATCGAATGAACCATCTCGAACCGCGTAGGACAGGGGCGTGCAGTCTCGAAGGCGGCAGCGTTTGTTTGGATCAGCCCCATGGTCAAGAAACCAGCCGGTAAGATCCCGATCTTTGATCGCATATCTTAAATATGTTAACGAAAGTGCCCGTGCTACTAACGAGCGAGAAAAGACTTACACCAAAGCGGATGGCACGCTATGATTGATATCCGTATTGATATTGAAGCTCTTGGATAGCAGAAGCTCCAGGATATCATAATATTTCTTAATCGTCGCATATCTAAGGTCCTCGGCTGATATTTCAAGACCAGTATCAAGCAGTCTAGCTGTCTTCTCAAGATCGCCGGCTTCGATGGCGAGCCTGAGGTCCCGATACGGTTCCCCCATGGTGTCGTGTTTGAGTAGGAGTGTGACAGAAGTTGAGAGTCATTTCTGCGGCTTTTATGCGTTTGACCACGTGACAATCTATATATACATCGGTAGGTACGGAGTACAAGGATCGCTCCTTCCGTCGTACAATTATGTCTCGTACCTTCCCAATGCGCCGACGGTGATAGACACGGATGGGACGAC
Organism: Aspergillus ustus; assembly: GCA_000812125.1. NCBI lineage: Eukaryota > Fungi > Ascomycota > Eurotiomycetes > Eurotiales > Aspergillaceae > Aspergillus > Aspergillus ustus. Next base: position 299,853 of record JOMC01000065.1, read on the forward strand.
CCCCGCCCCCGCATATTCGCAATCTAAGCATAGTTTATCAAGTGCCCGGCCCTCATGAAGGAACCATTAAGTCATATTTCAAAATAGCAAAAGGTAGTTCATATATAATTCCTAATTCATCCCACACACTCTTGAGCAGCCTGGGCTCGGGGGAAGACGTCGGACAAAAAAATCTAGGACGTACAGTAAGGAAATTGTAACTTACCGTGCACGCCACCAGCATTTCAGACTACTATATTTCCTAGTAACCATAATACTGAGTCCGCTTCCTCGGCTGCTCCAGCGTCCCCTCAACAAGCCAGCCATTCCTGCACCCACGCGGGTTATTTTCAAGCGTGGTCTCACAACAGGTAAATATGTAGTGGTCTGCGAAATCCGCCATAAGCCCGGGGTTTTGTAAGTCGCCACGGCCCTCGTCCTCATCTAGTAATGACTGAGTGGGCGAGGCGGGATCTATTTTTCATATCAGCACCTGCTGTTCGGTTAAGATAGGGTAAGTAGGTGGGGAAGGAGGTACATTTGTGGTATGTGCAACTCTTGTTCGTTTTTTCCAGGACTTCGTACTCGGTCTTGCAATTGGAACAGGAAGCCTATCGCAGAATAGCTCGCTTCGTCCCTGCCAGGGGTGCTGGCGGGGATGCTCGCTGTGTCGTGTGCGGATGCTCATTCTCTTCGTCCACACTATTATCCTCATCCGTATCCTCTTTAGAGTCCTAGCATTATGGGTCTTGCCTATGACTGCCCTCGGCATTGGACGTTGTCGTCAAATCCACAATATCATCTTTCTTGGGAATATCAACAACAAGAAGCTCGCTAGAAGCGAGACGTCGCGCTTCGGGTGATGCTGTACAAATTATTTCCAGAATACGGTGGACCTTCTCCTTGGATAGTTTCTTGATCGCGAGCTTCAAGGCGTAGAGTTCGGCTCCATCGACCGCAGAAGCACTTTGACAGGGGGATTTTTTTTTTTTCATTTGTACTCCGGTCAACCCTGGATTTGGAAAGAATATGAAAGATAATTTCTATCGGTCGATGAAGCTGGGAAAATCACGACGCGTCATGTGGCCTACACTCTTTGATTGACGTACTCCTGATACAATTCGGCGTCGAATGTACGTACAAAGAGCGCTCTTAGCCCAATCTTTTAAAGTAGCTCACGTCCTCCACTACGTGGAAGGGGACATACGGGAAATGTCTTTCGACCGGGAAAGACTATTTTCAGGTCGGTCAGTGCAATGGCATCCCTGTCATGAACACAAACAAGGTATGCTTGAGGTAATTTGTGTGCCGTAGCGAGAAAAATCATAGATTCATGGTAGAACAGAAAACAAGCGAGCACAACACATGATTCCCAAGTTAGCTTCTACAACACCGTTGTTGGCAGAAACGCGTAATACCACAGGGACAACGCGACAAAAAACAGATTGTATACTATGAGTTGGCCAGAATACTAGAATCGCGACTTTTTCACTGCTACCTCGGGTACAGCCCGATGCCAGTCCGTTTCACAACCGTCCGGTTTATCTCTCAGATTGCTGTCACAGCAGGAAAACGTAAAGCAGTGAGGAAATTTCTCTCGCAGCTCTGGCGTGTCGACTTCAAACTCATCCCAATTATCCACGAATAACTCTTCGCCGGTTGCCTCGGCCTCCTCTGAGTACGTATATGTTAGCATTATTCGAGCGTTGCGTCCTTTGCAAGAGATAGATTTACCCGGATGATATGTACAGCTCTTGCTTGTGTTCGTGGTCACGTCGAACTCCTTTTCACAATTCTGGCACGTGGCGTAGCGCGAGACTGGGCGCTTCAGGCTCGCCGATGTCGGTTCTGCTTTCGGGACTTGCTCCTGGGTACTTCGATCTGCATCGTTAGAGTCCTCGGGGTCCTCAGGGTCGTCCTCGGACTCTCCTTCCCCGGATTCGGAGTCACGCGCCCCGCGTTTCTTGCTATCATCGACAAGCAATTTCTCGGCGGCTAGCCGCCGCGCCTCTGGAGATATCTCACATAGCAACTTGAAGACCTTGCGCAGTGTCGCCTCGGACACGGTGTCAATGGCGATATCCAGGGGGTCTGCGGGGTTGACCTGGCGCATCATTATATCCACCAGTTGCGCCTGGAGGTTGGGGATGGGTCTGGACGGGTCCCGGTATTCCGAAAAGGCCATGCTGGTAATTGGCTATTTCACGCGAGAAGTTGTCTCTGTCAACAATGGAATGGAATGTGGGACGCGTCACACGCGTTGTTTGTAGTGGGACACCGGCTCGCGGTGGGTCGGCCCGGCTTCCGCCGGTCGATCATCCCGAACTCGGCTTCAGACGTACCTACGTTTATGGGCTGGAGGCATCTTCGTACCTTCGGAGACGATCGGCTCGCGAGTGACACGCTTATCTCTAAAAAGTCAGGTTGGTAGCCGTCCCGCTAACATCGTTGGCTGGGGCCGTGTATTATTTATAGAAGGTAGAGAAAGAGTACAACAGAAAAGTCCTCAAAAGACCGCCTACGGTGACAGTGGAACCAAACGAAGGCTGGGGCTGGTCCTTGCGTGCCTTAGCCCGCATAGCAGTATCTCGATGATTTGTTGAAATAACACGCTTGAAGCGCTGCTTCTTCAAGGCAACATCAATTACTGCCCGATCCCAATCTATTTCACACTCATGAGGATTATTCGCAACGGTACTTCCACGGCGTTGGTACTCAATTCTCAGGGGTGTCGGCGTTGTAGTGATCGTCGTAGACGTCCACATACATTGCCTCGGTGGGCTCGCAATCTTCTAGATGGGATTAGCATAGACAGGTTATTCTAGGACCATATTGCACCTCTTGCTGAAGATTACAATGGCTACTTGGCAATAGACCAGAATGAAGAAGTTATCAAGGACTCTAACGAGCACAGTCCCATCAACAGTGTTAGTGCAAAAAAAAAACCCCCACACGCCCGCTGAAACCAAGAGGCTAACTACTGGCATAGTGGCATGTTATTGTGAATGAAGACGACACCCTCAACGTGGGCTTTCTCGTGGGCGGTCGCATTCTGGTCCCCAACAAGGAGTTGTCGTTGCCACAACGTTCCCCGAACTTTAGTGCATCCACACTTCTGGATTGGAAACTGTCTCGCGTCAGCGGCACGCGTAATGAAGACGAAATCTACAGGTCAGTTTGATCTTTCTTCTGATCCATAATACAGGTACAACATATCTAAATGCTCTCGCTCACATTTTTCCTTCCGGTTTATGTATGCAGGATTAGCCCCAGTGACCATCCTGACGAGTATTTGTAGATGGACCGAGGAGAGCCGACTCCGAATTTGGCCTTTTCTTGCATACTATACTAGTCATGGCCCTCTGTATTATATGACCTGATCCTACACAGACATTCTGGGCTCGATTTAATACTGAGATGAATACTTCTAGAACATGTTGTATGGTGGGAGGATATGGAAGCTGTTCCGAGACTGAGAGACGACTACGTCTTTATACTCGTACATGATTAATCAATTTTTTTAGTCGCTCGCAGTAGATTTAGGAATCTTGCCAATTGACATGCTTCTAGGATATGTACATAAAGAAAGGGCATACTTGATTGTAAGATATCATAGCCTGCCATTAGTAACATTCTTTCCCAAGTTCTAGAGGACATGTTCCAGATATTCATCAAACACCCCTGATTACCCCATACTCCTTCGCAGACTACACCAGAATGCAAACTTCCTAGAAATACTCAAGGCGGATGTCAATCACATATACCCTATGCTTCTACAATAATTATCACATCTTCCTCATTCTAGCCAATCGCATGGCCAATCAGGTGGCGTTATCCGGAGGCAGTTAGTAATATCGTATTGTATTTTTTCGCGTGTGGCTGAGTCTAGCTGGGCAGATATTCGTATCTCCTCATTCCAGGCCCATTTCTGACCCAGCGCCAACCATCTTGCAACCTCATAACAAGATGAACACCTACCGGATCCCATCAGAAATATGGTTCCACATCGGGACGCATATAACGCAGCGAAGAAAGGAGACACTGCGAAGCCTAAGCGAAACGTGTCACTTCCTCAACAAAATATTCACCCCGCTCTTATTCTCATCGCTGCGCTTTATCCTTTTTGAGGAGATTGTCTCGCAGGATTTCAGTGATCTTCCTCTCGTCCCAAGTCTTCGGTTTGTGAAAAGCCTGAAAGTCATCGCTGGCGCATCATATGCCGAGTCTCGTCTGCCGCAAGAGGAGGCGGGTCTGTATAACAAATTCAACCGGAACCTGGTCAGGTGCGTTCGCGCGATGCCAAACCTGGTCTCCTTCACGTATGTATCTTTATCCTTGAGTCTCTCCCTCTCTCTCTCCCTCTTGTGTTGTTAATGCTAACACTCCTAGACTCGGTCTGCCAGGCCCATGGAAGTCGTTAAGCGAGGAGAACGACGGGGTCAACTCAGTGCCCATATTCGATAATCTTATGCGCGCCTTACAGCAATCCTCAACCAAGCTACGTGACCTGACGATCTGCATATCCGACATGCCCTCACTGGAGAACGAGTGTGACGAATGGTTGCGATTTACCGGAGCCATCACAATGCAACGCTTCGTGGCTTTTCGCAATTTGACCTCGCTAACACTCGTCGGTGAATGGGTCCGTAACGCCAGCACCGACGCCGTTGTCTCGACCCTCCACGACTCGCCTGCACTTACCCATCTCAGTGTAGATGGATGGAGTCCGTTGCTGCCGGATATATGCGCACAGTACGCTCAAGCGGGCGGCCAGCAACTCAGCCTCAAGCACCTCAGGTACTCGGCGTTCCATGATAAGCGGTTCGATACCGACGGCTTGACGTCGTTGGAGAAGCTGACCGACCTCCGCAAGCTGGAATCCATCGAGCTGGAAATCCGGCGTCTGCGCGCCGACAGCGGCGAGTATTCCGCCGCCCGCGAGGGGCTGTACCTCAGGCTTGCAGATCCGGCGCAGTTCAGCTCGCTCCGGCGGCTGTCAGTGGACTGTTTGGACGACTCCCTCTTCGCCGTGGTTCAGCGAGTAGGCCAGAATCTGGACCTCCCGCCGTTCTTCCTCAGCGAGCTCTTCTTCCAGTTATTCGACTCCGACGGCGCAATCAAGGGCGGCTTTAACGTCCACCTGCAGAAGCGCGAGTACTGGCCTACATGCTTTGTGCTGGGACAGAATGTTGGGAAGGTTAATACGGCGAATTTCAGACAGGGGATTCTCAGGGAGGTTAGCGAGTGGAAGGCACTGCGCTTGCTGCATTTGCCCCTGCATATACAGACCGATAGAGTAAGTCTCCGGTCGAGTTCCCGTGGTAGAATACACACGTTTATTGCCTGTCAGCTTCACTGACACAAGTCGCTTCCAGTCTCAACTTGTCAGCCTCTGCGACTCACTCGACACCTCTCTCCGCGAACTCTATATCACGGATCAGCGTGATACGGACGATGAAGATCCAGTAGCAGATGATGATGAATATGGATCCGAGATGGACTTTGCGAAGAGGCTATGCGCCAATTCCAGGCTATCATATGTTGTGGTATCCAACTGTTTCTTTCGGGTAGTGCGACAGGTTGGTGAAGAGGTTTGTTTGGAGTATTGTGATATCTTCTCCTCGGAGGCTGAGGAGGCGGAGATCTTTATGCTGTATCGGGAGGGGATGGGTATTTGATATCTCTCTAGGAGAAGCCGTGGTTAAGTGCCGGAGGGCGGGGTTAATCGAGACAGGTTCAGATAAGGAAGGCACGACCAAGCTCCTTGGCAGGTTGTCCGGGGGATATTGGAACAAACAAGGCAGGAGCCCTTGCAGGAAGGTGCACAGTAGGTCGCGCCTGCCGACCTGGGACGGCGATCAGGTGTATACGGAGTAGTGGCTTCAGTTCCGATATGAACTGTCACTTGTCTTGAGCCAGCGAGATGAAGAATCCACACCACTCTTGCGTCTCAGGCTTTTCCTCCATCCCGACAAAGGGAGTAGGCCCCTGGTATAAATAGCACTACGCGCCCAAAACAGACCTAATTCGCGAGCCCATCCAAAAGCGGTAATTCTCGTGTCCTTCATCTCCCCACCGATGATCCTGAACCCTCGGGATTTCCTCAGGGCAGTGCTCAGACCCAATTGCGGCTGAGTTGTCACAGTCAAAGCGAGAATGCCGAGCACTCGAGCCGCAGCTTGATTTGGTTTTCTGACTCTGTGATGGTCGAGGCTGCGTACGTGACTGGGTCGGAATACGAAGATTGGCGCTGTGATACGAACCATCAGGACATATCGCTGGCCAGTTCACTGGATGGATCCCCACACCTCATTTTAGGATACGAGCCGCATGGGTTAAGCTCTGCGGCAGAGCAGGTGAAAAATTCAAAAGGGGTCGAGGCGCTCTGGACTGAAGAAAGACATAAATAAAGTGCTGAGGGAGAGAAAGAGGGCTGCTGGGTTTGATCAAGACTCGCTTCCTTCCTTTCAGCACGCTCATTTCTCCTCTCTTATACTTCCCGCCACTTTGAAAGCTCCTTGTTGTTCCTTCACACACAACCCCACCTTTAATCACTATCGAAATGGCCGCGCCTCCAGCTGACGCTCCCGCTACTGCACCGGCACCAGGCCGCAGCTGGACGTATTCATTCTGGGAATTCTGGAACCCCATTGACACCTGTACGTTCTCTGAGCATCCCTCTCACTGAACTTCTCTAACAGAAACACAACAGGTCTAATGGGCTGGTGCTGCCCCTGCATCCTGTTCGGCAAGACGCAGTCGCGCCTCGAAGACCCCAGTCTAAGCAACTACAGCCCGATCAACGATAACGTGCGTCAACTTTTCTCTCCTACCCTCCGTCTTGTCAACCAAATACTAAATCTGAAAAACAGTGCCTAATCTGGTGCGGCCTCAACTGCTGCGGCGCAAGCTTCCTAATCCGAACGAAGAAGCGCGACGAGCTGCGGAAGCGGTACAACATCACAGAGACGCATCTCGAGCGGGTCCTCAAGATGGAGCCGGGCGCGATCAAGGCGAAGCATGGGGTTGAGGGCAGCCTGGTTGAGGACTGCCTCGGCTCGTTCTTCTGCCCGTGCTGCGGTGTGGTCCAGGAAGAGAAGGAGGTTGTTAGGCTGCTTAGTGAGGGGGCGGTGGTTGATCCGGGTTATAAGAAGACGAGTGGGATGACGTATCCTTAAAGCCTTCCTCTTATTTTTTTTTTTTTATTTTTTTGTCTTTCTGGGCTGCAAAGGAGTGGTCTTAGTTTAGTCTGTTCGTTGTACATATACCTAGTTCAGTAATGGTTGTGGCTTTTGATATCCTAATTTCAATATGCGTCGTTTAATTCCATCTGGTCAAAGTACAGAAAGACACGGGACAGTAAAATCTATGGTGCTTACCTGCTTCCCAGTACGATGCTACGTAAGTACCCCATTTGCAGACAGAATGACCCCTTGCGAGACCAGGCAGCTCAAACAAATCGTCATCTTGGCGGCGACGGGAAATAGAGAAACCTGATGTCATATGTATAACTCTAATTGGATACCTGTTCACAGATCTGAAGTACAGATCGCATCCTGAAATATAACCATTTTCCAACTCCATCTAAACAACAGTAGCAGTGGCGTTGACAACCTCCAAGAAGGGCCAGTTCGCAGCCTAGATACATCACATTAGCATCAGCGACATTTTCCACAGACCAAGACAATGAAAGAAGACAGTCGTTTATGGACATACCCCAATAAGCGTAGCATGTGCAACACCCACCGTAGCTGGGCCCTTTGCAAGGTCCGTAGGCACGGTAACGGTAAAGTTCTCATATGGCAGACCGCTCCACTCGTGGATCTGGGGCCTGTACAGCCCGTTGTAAAGCACTGTTCCGAGCGTGGATTCGGCCGGGAGGCAGCGGCCGTTGTAGCAGGGTTGGATGCCGATTGCGACGGCCATTTCGCGGGAGCCAGTTAGGGAGTTCTGTTACTGATATTAGTTGAGAGCCCTGAAGGAGAAAGGGTGAGGTAGAGGATTATAAGGCTGGACGTACTGGCTGGGTCACTTGGACTATGATATCGCGGCCGGCTGCGATGTTGGGACCTTGTGGGAGGTTGACGAAGACGTTTTGAGCGAGCGCGGTGGCTGCAAGGGATGCGAAGAGAGCAAACGTCTTCATTTTGAGTGGCTATAATGAACGAAACAAGTTGGAAAAAGAAACGGTTAGAAGCGATGAACGCGACCAGAATTTAACAGTCCAGTGGTGTGCAGCGAACAGGCGATTTATACCCCGAGACAGCTGACGGCAAAGTTCTTCAGACTTCAACTTTTGAGACATGCACCCAGGTTATGAGCTCGGCACTAGGCAGGAGACAGTGTCATTCGCCGCCAATCTCACCCCCATCGGTTCCATGCTGCGATCCTGCATGGCCCGCCCAATGAGCGCTGCCTCCGCGATGTACAATGGCGCTGGATACGAGGATGCTAGCGGGACGATCACCCATACCTTTCATCAGCCATTCGCCTTCACTTGTGTGAGAGGATGACCTGGCTGAGACATGTCTGATGCTGTGTAGCCAGTCGACAAATTGAACTCTTAAGCTGAATCTTAGTTGGCTATATGCGGGGCGTCGTTGCTCTCTGGTGAAGAGCGTGGGCAGGCTTAAAATAGCCTCGATGATGAGAAACAATGAGAAATATCATTTGCCGTTCTCCAGCTGCAGAATGTAATCAGGCACTCTCATTCCGTCATCCCATAGTCTGTGTGCGGGGAGTCAGATGTGCTGGGGGTGGACAACGAGTACTCAGCCTCAGAAATTTCCAGATATTCTCCGAGCCTCTTCATATACTGAGATATCATCGGGCATGCTTGATAAATTGGTTATTCCAGGATGTTATTATTATTACACAAGTGCGAGCCTGCTCGCGGTAAATATCACTGAATATCGTTGGGGACAATGTAGAAGGGGGTAAAAGTGAAGAGGTGATCGATTAGACAATAAGGCCAGCCGTGCGATGGTCAGCACCAGTTCTTTGTCAAGGGAAGCACCATGTCCAAGTGAGTCATATCTGCTTCGCAGCATGTGCCAAGCGTCAGCTAAATCACTCCGACCTCCTGCAGGCCTCTCCTCTCGATCGTTGATCACCCAATCGAATGGGGTAACAGACAGGAGAAGAGCCTGGACAAGGAAACTGGCACACTCAAACCCCAAACGGAGTCACAGACCACAGTTTCTTCTCAATCTCCAGTTCAGGCTCATATTCGCGGCCGAACGTGTGCCACCATATTGAAGTCATCACGCCCGGGCGACCAAGGGAGCTCCCGTACATAGCTTTTGTGAACTCCCAATACTCAGGCCGGAATCCAGCGGACTCCCAGTCCACTATAGCACTCAAACGCCCATTCTCGACCAGCAAGTTTGAGGGATCCAAGTCAGAATGGGTAAAGGGGAACTTTGAATGCTCGCGGATGGTAAAGTTCTTCCATTCGGCGACCTTGTCAAACGATGACGCTAGGTGACTACCAAGGTGATCGTTGAACTCGGCTTCCGTTTTGAAGGGCCCACCCCGGCCATCATTCGGTATACGATGGTCAATAATCCCGCCTCCCACCGCATCGCAGATCAAATATGGTGTGGTATTGGGTATTCTGCGCAGCTGAGCAATGTAGTCTCTCATATCGTCGGCGAAGCGGTCACGTTCTGCATATGACATCAGGTGACGGACGTCCCCCACAGGGACGCCAGGGACGCGTGTCATCAGAATATGCGTTACGCCCTTATCTTCCCAGGTGTCGATGAGCCGCGGTGCCGGTATGGTGGTACGTTCTTCAATCAGCTTCAGGACATGAGGCTCGTTTTTGGGAGCCCTGGTGCATCGCTTCATATAGATCCCGAAAGGCAATCGTTGAGCCCACACATTTGCTTCGAGTGGATACATTTTTTTTCCGATCTTGCCTAGGAGAGTGTAGCATAATACCCTCAGGCGCTGCGGGAGGCATAGCCAAAACGACCTGAACCAGTGTGAGAGGGGCGCCGGAATAGAAAGGCCTAGAGAAGTGTCAGCGAATGATAATCCTGCGCGAGATTATCCAAGCTTACTCCATGGCGAACGCGGCCACCCACGATCAACTTTATCCTGGATGTAAAAAAGATGTAATGCAGCCGCGAACCTGTAATGTACACCCAGCAACTTGTTGTTGGGGAGGCGAAGTATATTAGGGTCGGGAGTTGACAGGTCAATATAATTAAATGAGCTAGTATAGGGAGTACCATCACCGAACAGCAGGCCAGATGGTTCTTCGGGATATTGTTTCGTCACGCCGTACTGCAGCGTTTCCCGTTAGTAGCGGCTTCAAGTATAGGAATGCTTGTATACCTTCTCACGAAATCCATCGCCACAGTTAGGAAAAGGACGACCCGTTATGTCAGAGTATGTCCGAATATACACAAGCCCTGCCCGAAAGGCCCGGTGGACGCTAGGTGGCAGTAACAGCACGTTTTCAAAGGATGCTGCGGGATCCTCAGAATCGCTGACAGGCAGCTTTCGAAGACACTCAACAGAGGCACGCGATAGGAATGACTCGAGAAAAGTGAGTAGGGAGTTCTATCCGCTAATCAAAAGATGGTCATGCAAGTCAAGGCAGAGTGCCACTCACATATTCAGCGGACTCAAGACGCTAAACTAGGGACGGTGGGATCACGTAGGCCGGCTCAATATTAGATCCCGCAACATGGCGTGGATGCGGCCTAAATGTATAGTCCTGGCCGTCTCTTTGCAAAGCCAAAGCACGGAGTTGGGAAGAAACTGGGTCAAAGACGTTTACTATTACCATTAGCCAGCGTGAAATAAGGCCAAGGTGGCATGACGTTACTTTTGCTTACGATACATCGCCATTCTCCCAGAAACCGATGCAGCGAGTTTTCAACATTGTCTGGTACCTCCTGTATTCTAGACAACAAGTACGAGCTGCCGTGTCCGGCTCGTCCGCTGATTCGATAAAGTGCTCGAGGATCAAATGCTCCGTGGGTGAAAGATCGGATGCTCGAATCCTTTCCAGAGCACTGTCCACGTTCGACATGTTGGCCCTAGTTAACTCACAATTCCCAGAGAGGATATCACCACGGTCGCAGTTGATGGTTTTGTGTTTGTCGAGGAGCACCTCAGTTGGCGTCTGGTGACACGCGCGGCCGGACTATTGATAATGCGGACTACATACATGGATAGGCCATGCAATAACGATTGGCTGAGAGACCAACACTACCAAAAGATGCGGCGCAGCTGCTCAAGGAGCTGCTTATGCATGGTCCACGGGTTGCTGGGCAGCCTGCTGCTCTTCTCTTGTCTTCTCTTTACCCCGCGGCACAGCACTCACCCAGTGCAACCACAGCAGATTCTCTTCTTTCCGCACTGCGAGAGCAAAGTCGCCATGGCCACCAATGGAAATACTCGACGAAAATATCGTATGGCGTTCCGAACTCCTTGTCTTTGCTGATTGCCTTGAAAATCGGTGTCATGGAACCGGGCCTCCACGAGCGACTCGCAAACCGCCTCGAAACCGTCTCCGACGCTCCTCCCGTTACCTGTCGCATCTGGCTCCTTCGCGCCCTGCAAGACTTGGACGACGAGGGCTTCATCAAACTAATCGGAACCCTGCGTGATATTGAGGCAGAGGGAGAAGGCGTCGCGATGCGGAACAAGATCGACAAACGCCGACAGGCGAAGAATAGTTATCTTAGTACTGCCTAGGCTGAGGTAGGTGCGGTTTACGCCAAACGCTTTCTTCTTGCCAGTCCGCGATATATACTAACGCGGTTCTTTGGCAGGGTTACCATTGTGAATTCCGTTTCTACTCGAAGCCTACGTTGTTTGACCAGAGCTCACTCGACACCACATCAAGGAATATGAGGCATGCTTCTCACCATGACCGTTTTTGTTTTCTGCTCACGCTTTCATTCGGAGACTCCAGCATTGAATGCCACCCGTGTAAATTCCCTTCCCTGGTTGCCATCCCTACGCCCTACATGAGTCTTTCTGCTATGTGTCTCCCCGTTCCTCAGTAGCTCTGTTCACACTTCCGCATCTACCACTGGCGAAAATTGGCGCACTACTCTCCGACGAGTCGTGAGTCCCACGCTTTCCAACGTTCCTATCTTGTAACTCCTCCCCCTGTACCTCGATATATTTCACCTTCTCCCGTCGGAAGCAAATCCCCAACGTGGCCACCGCCGCAACCTTCTGTCCAAACGACCTGTCATCATTAGCTGCCACGCCCTCAATCTCGGTAACCCCATCGCGGCCAAGATAAACAAGATAACTCCTCGGCAAGTACCGTCCCGGGTTCCAGATATTCCACAAGGCCGAGTTCAGGAACATAAGCGTCGCCTCGAACACGTAGAAGAACCACTCATATCGAAGCACGGGCGTGAGTGCGCGGAGAGCCTCCATATTATCTATGTCGATGGTCGTGCTGCCCATGTGTTCGATGAGCCGGTAGATACACCGGATGAGGATGAGGGCCATGCTTGTGTACAACGTGCGGAGAGGGACGATAACGGCGTGTGTTCGGATTCCTGCTTTGGCGCAGCGGAGATGAAATAGGCCCGCTAGGATGACGAAGATGATGATCACGGCGAACTGCATTGAGAGTGCGGCGATGGTAAGGTGGCTGCCGAGCTCTTGTGTTGTGGGTTTGCCGGAGGGGTTCGAGGCTAGAGATACCCCGACGCCGTTTAGGGTTTCAACAATGAGCATGAGTGCGCCGAAGATTGAGAGCACGCGGGAGGCAGCGAGGGGAGCCTGGTGTGGTGCGTAGTAGAAGATTCGGCCGAGGACGTGGTAATTTGCTAGCTCGAGGAGAGGACTACAAGTCAAGTTAGTAATTGGATTGTATTTCAAGGAATTGTGGGGGCGCACGGGCAGATGTATATAAATACTTGACTGAGGACGAAGGAGATCAGGACGGTCGTGCTCTCTTCTTCATAGAGGTAGTTGAAAGAACCGTATTCCCGTAGTGCATAGCCAAGTGTGAAGAGGGCACCGCAAAGGGGGTGGAGGCCGAGGAGGTGGAAACATTTATAGAGACTGGAAATTCGTTAGCAAGCTCTTCAGCACATCTGTGAGATGCACGTACTAGCACTGCCAGATATGTCCGACAGTTGAAGCTCCATACAAGACAGCAAAGACCGCAGGCGCTATCTTGTTGGGCGCGTAGACGTAAAGACTCCAAAGCACTTGGAACGTCAGCGGTATATCAAGATTCGATTATCTATTAACCTACCTGGTTCTCCGTTTGCCATGATATCAAGAAGCAGGGTCAATGTAAAGTTTGGAATGTTCAATCCCGGGTTTGGGGGACAGGGTCCAGTAAATATATTATGACATTTTCCATGGCGCGAACAGGCTCCAACGCAAAAGGAGCTATAGAACTGCTAAAATAGATCCTGGATCGCTAAGATCATAGTTTTCACCAGTGGGAATGACCAAAAATATCCATCCAGAGCCGTTTCAACAAACACGCGTGTCAGAATCATCCTCAAAACTAGCCAATCAGAACCTATTTTGTGTACCGGCCTCATCGGATCTGCCCGAACACGCGTGTTACCTAAGCAGCTTACCACCCCAAGTGGAGATAAACTCTTGGCAGGATTGGGGCTGATATTTGCCAAGAATCTGGATGTTCCTCTTTCCTGCCATGATTTTAACGGGAAGCTCCTGGAGCAAGGGACGGGGGAGGCGGAGCCACGAATGAAGGGATGCTAGTTAGATGTCTTGGCCAGCAAGAGCTGTATTCCGTAAGGGTGCTGTAGGCACATTTTCCGTCTACCGTGATGATCAAATCGTTTGTTAGTCACTTGGGTTATGTATTGCTGTTGCCTTCTTCATAGCGGCGCATTGCTCCTACAATGTTGCAGCTCTCCTGAAGAAGCGACTGTAGGCTGTAGCTGGAAATGCCAAGACAGGGGATAAACAGCACGTGACTACTATACCTCATCGACCGGCGAATACGCGTGTTATATAATCTTCCGTCCCTCCGTCAACACATCAGCCTCCAAATTGCGAGGTCGCTCATTTACCGTGGAATTGCCCATTGCACGTAATACGCGTGTTTTTCTCATCGAAGATCGATACTGACGAGTTCTCCTACGATGCTCCGTCGCAGCCACAAGAAATCCCGCGGAGGATGCGTAACGTGGTCGGTCTCAACTGCCTTTCTCAAATGCTTTCTGCCAGCGACTAATGAGTGGTAGCAAGCGGCGACACGTCAAGGTATGCCCACAGCGGATTCCGGTCATCTTGCCTAGACTATTAACGGAGATTCGCTAGTGCGACGAGCGCCGCCCGGTATGCCTGCTCTGCACCATGTCCAATAGGGACTGCATTTATGCAACCGAAGCCAAAGCCTCGCCAACGACGAGTCCCGGGCCTTCTACTCAACCAAACTCGCCTACTCCACACGAGCCCATTGAGGAGGAAATCAACCTCAAACACATGGAGTTCCTCATCCACCTAACTACAACCAACGAGATGTTCAACCTCGGCGACAACCTCGGTCCTTATCGGCCAGGCATCTCATTCGGTTTAAAACGAGGTCTGGAATCACCATATTTGCTGTACGCAGCTCTCGCTTTCTCCGCACGACATCTCGCATACTTGCATCCTGGCCGTGCGGCGGAATTAATGCATCAAGCCGTGACTCTTCAGACTCGAGCTATCGCGCTGTTCAATGTCGACAAAATCCAGGTAGATCGATCGAACTGCGTTGCTGTCCTCCTGTTCTCGGCAGCGGTGGGACACCATCTTCTTGCCGATACTCTTATGGAGCGGAGTCCAGAAGGATTGGATGCTTTTCTGACCCGGTATACCCACTGCGCAAATACTCATCGCGGGCTATACACCATCACGATCACTGCGCAGCCTCTGTTGATGGAAACCGAACTCGAGCCGGTCCTATCGCGGAGCATCGAATTCACCTCATCAGAGCCCCAAGGACGCTACTGCGATCAGATCTGCAGCCTCATTGCGGGCTCAAGCAGCCTGACGCATGGCGAGAAAGAAGCATGCCAGCAAGCGCTCCGATACATTCAGCTCGGCATTGATGCACTCTCCTACCCTCCCGAACGCCACAATATGAGATACCAAATGCTCTTCTTATGGACCGTTCTCGTGCCGTCGGACTTCATCGCGTTGCTCGTGGCGAAGCGGCCGGAAGCTCTGGCCATTCTAGTGTACTACGCCTTATTGTTGCATCATGGCCGACACATGTGGCAGGTCGGAGATGCCGGAGTGTACATATTCCGTATGGTTGAGACAAATCTTGGCCCGGAATGGGCAGCTTGGCTTGAGGTGCCTCGGAAGGGCATCTTTGACACTACCATGGTAGCGATATGAAAGACAGTTCTGCTACTTGAACTGCACAAAACACGAACCAACCTTCGTCAGTGGCACAATCCAAACCATTGCAATTGGATGCCGGACCCAACATTCAATCTCAACGCTTGTTAGCTACGAGCCTCTCCAGGATGAGTAGTAACAGTGAACGAAACCTACACACGGTCCCAGTGTGAGCTGTCGACACCTAGGAGGGATTCGGAAGTAAATGCTCAAGGACCCGGGGCCTTTCCCTCAGCTCGCCCTTCATACGATCACTACACATGTCCCAGAGCAACTTTATAACCTTGGTTTCCTGATGCAGCATCTCGACAGGACGGTGCAGTATATTGTCGATTCTCCGCCTGTATTCCAGGTACGCGTCGGGACCGCGAGCGAACCGTAGTAACTACTCGACTGGGAGTTACTTAAATGGGCGAATCCACGATATACCGATTCTCAATCTTGGACCCTCTCCCAGTATCCGCATTCATGTAGTAGGCGGGGTGTGGCCCGGAGGGTCAACTAGGCGTTCTACAAGGTGGCGCCCGCACTTATCAGACCAAGTGTCGTCTCGAATAGTGGCCTGGTGTTCTGCTGCAACAGAACCAATTGCCCTCTCGCCTTGCAGGTCTTGATCGATGTGATATTGTCATGCATGTGGAGCTGGTGGCCTTCAAATGACGGGTGTGTGGTGAAATTCGCCGAGCTCTTTCGCACGTCAGACTCATCCTTCGCGCTTTTCCAGGTACCTCGTAGGCAGTGACACAGCTTCAAGGTTCTCATATCGTGATATCTGTGATACCTGATGTATATGCTATTCATAGTTGTGCCTGGCTCAGCCACAGGGCAGAGTTCATGTGGAGGCCAATCAGATCGCTGCCCTGGAAGAGGCATGACGACATTGTGACTAATCCAGGCACCAGAGCTTCGAGCGGGGCACAGCCTCGCCGGAAGGACAGATATATCCGCCCGCTTCCAAGTTGCTTCTCCATCTCGAATGAAAGCTCGAAACAGTACCATTCACACTCTAGACCACACGCCTATCCTCATAGAATTACATTTTAAAATGAACTTCAAAATCGAACCCGCAACAGCCAGCGACGCCCCGCGTCTAACCGAGATTTATTTCTCGGCATTCGACAACGTACTCAGCAACCGAATCATGCCACGCACAGAGGACGTGCGCGAGTTCCAGATCGCGAGATTCAGCACTCTTGCTGAACAGGCGTCCACAGATCCCACGACGCATCTACTGAAAATTGTCGGCACGGGCTCAGACGAGTCGGCCTCGCCTGCAATTGCAGGGTTTGCGATCTGGAGGTTTTTCGACGGTATCGAGTCGGACGGAAAGGAGGGGAAGAAACCCGTCCAATGGCCTCCGAGTAGTGACTCTGAGCTCTGTACTTCGTTCTTCACGCACGTTGCCGAGGAGCGGAAGAGGGCGATTGGGGAGCAGCCGCATTATTGTATGCTTTCGCCGCCTCGCGATTTGTGTACTAATAAATTTCGAACGCGATCGGCTGACACGTTTAGATCTTGATATGCTTGCCGTAGACCCTGAGTTCGGTCGCCGTGGTTTAGGGGCCCAGCTTTTGAAATGGGGTCTAGATCGTGCAGATGGCGAGCGGATCATCACATTCATTTCATCCTCGCCAGCGGGCAGGGGACTTTATGAGAAGCACAACTGCAAGGCGCTTAATAACTACCAGGTAATTCCTGGGTATCGCGAGACATCGATGGTGAGGCCCGTTGGTGGGCTCTCCCGCCGTTAGCCTGGTGGTTTTGGAGGTCAGTATCTACTACGCTGAGATGAGGCGTGAATGGAAGGTACGATCGGCCATCGCGCCTACCCTACGTTGTTAATATCGTTCTGGGAAGGCGCAATGGTTGCCGGGGCGCCGGTCATGGATAGAATGCAGGCGCGACGTGCGAGGCCTCCGACGGTCGCGCTTTCCTTTCCTTTGGCTTCGGGGACATCTGCGCCTTCCCATCGTGGCGGCAACCCCGACTTTGTGTATACATCACCCTGATATATATAGAGATGAATGACGAAACATTTTCCGCAAGTGCCATCGCTACTATACCTCAATCCTCGCTTACCGTGATCTTGTTTACACAGATCGCGCAACAGCACAGTGATGCCTCGCTGATGTTCCGGCAAAGTCTGCCTGGCTGCGGCAATCAGCCGCAAATGGGTAGTTGGTGAGTTCGGATAGCAGAACTAGTTGTAATTGAGACGCTAGAGTCGAGAGCTGGAGTGAACATGCATGATGGGCGGAATGGTCCTTGCAGGATGGGCCAGAATGAGTTTGTGGCGTCGAAATACTGCTCCCCATCTGAGCATAGGAACGTTCGTCACCGTAAAGCTAGTAGAGCTGTGTTTCCAGCGCAAGGGAGCGATTGATAGTAACGTCCATGAATATTCACAGCTGATTGGTAAGGTAAGGCGTACGCACAGACTGCGGAAGGGGGCCATCAATATTTGACATCGCAGACACATCGACGCCGGGCGCAGCTAAAGCACTCTCGATATTGAGGCTGCAGCCACTGACTTTGGCTATTACTGAAAACAGTATACACCCGTGATTTTGGGCTATCTGGCGCACCTCATGGTTACAGATAGGGGAGAAATTATGATATATGATATATCAAAGCGTCGAGCTTGACGAGTGCCTAAGGGCACCAACAAGTTTGGAGAGCGAGTGCCTTCTTTTCGAAGCTGAGTGTGATTGACAACTATTGCTGGACTCCATGATCCCTGTCGGGTGACTGAGGATGCAGCGATATGTGGCTATGCTCATCGAGTACTCACTGAACTTCCATGGCTGTTGGACAATCTGACATAGTTTGTTACTTTGTGTGGACAGCAGGTTACAGAGGTGTAGGCCATGGTTCCAGGTACTCGACAGTGAGGCACTAGTACAGTCTCCACCTACTTACCTCGAGGGTCCCGATCGAACTGAAACTGCATCCAAACACTGGAAAATAGGAAACCAAGTTAGGGGACTGGCAAAATCTAATATCATTTTCATACATTCCTCGATATTTGGTACAACTTGTGATGATCAAATGCTTTGAATATTTCTGACATTTGTTGTAATGTGATGGACACAAAGTCGTCCCTGTCGAGATGGAAGGGTAAAATAACTGAGTTCATTATGCGGTGGTAAATGACGCGTCATCCCAACCATAAATTCTCCTGAGACGGTTGGCGAAGTATAGCAACTTGTAACCCTCAATCCGCGACTGGTGGGGACGGTGGATGGTAAAGGACCTAGGAGGCGAGAAATCCTTGGGCGGGACGAAGGTGTAAATGGAGCCGAATCGAGGAATCACGGAGAACTCTAGATCTGTCATAGCCGATTGGAAAGCTGACCAGGCGACTGAGCCCTGCGATTCTCCTTTTGAGAAAAGAGTAGAGAAAACCTCGAAGGTTGATTGCTTGACTTTGTGAACCGGGATCGGGTCTAAGCTTTCCGTTTCTGTGGGAGCCGCTTCCGTAGGGATGAGGCTGTAAACAGAGGAGTGCGCTGGACGAGTTTTGGCTTTTTCGCGTCGTTGTTCGATAATGAATGCCGTACTCGGTGGCTCCGCGAGTGACAGCTTGGCATCCAACTCCTTCTCAAGTGCTTGTTCCGACTCTTCGTACTGCGCGTGCACCGCTGCCATGCCCTCCTCGGCAAGACCATCGTAGAGAAGCCCCAGACCAACTCCCGCTTTGTCGACTACGAATCCATCTAGTGCGGCTAGCGCTTCTCTAGCAACACCAGGCTCTAGAAGATTATCGATGGGAGCAACATACTCGCTTAGATCGACTTCATCGGAAAGTTCATCGACCTCATTAATCAAGGCCTTGACCTTGGGGAGGTAGGCTTGACCCTTTTTGCTGTTGGCCGGTGGCAATGGAAGGGAGGTCGCCAAAGCCTGGATGAAAGCCGCTGTAATCGAAACATCGGCGAGCGCTTCTGATTCCGGATCCGCGAGTTCGCTAGTCAATGTTGGATGGGTATTGGGAAGATTGTCGAGCTTTTGGATCCACGGAATCGCATTAAGGGCATCGGTCTTTGGGTCGGTGAGAGTTAAAATCGATTGTAGCAAGGGGTTCTCTTGTGCGAATGACTCTGGCTTGACTGTCATAACAACACGCGTTGTTGCTTTGTTGCTGCCCGCGGAGGATCGTCTAAAGTATTTACTCGCGGAGCGCGTATGGACATAGCGCTTAAAGAGCTTTTGCACCCTGCTGTATTCAAACTGGGATACGTTTGACAACTCCTGGAGAAGAATCGCGCGATAGTTCTTGTCTTCAGGCTTCTCTACCAGCCGTTGAAGCAAGCGGCATAGATACTCCCAGACGGCAGCTTCAACGATGGCAGAATGAAGAACTTCGAAAAAGGCAACACCTTTGTACTTATCGGTATACAGCGGCAGCCTCCGCCCTTTCTCGTCCGGCAGGAGTTCAGGACGACTCATGAACCACATGTTCACAATCCGGGCGAGAAACGCAGGCTCGGTGCGGCACAACGCGAGGTAATCGTCAGCGGCCGACTTCTGATCCTGAGCACGAATGAGTAGTTCGGCCACCGGCAGTTTTTCTGGCTTTGCAGGTGCTGCTTGCGCCTGTTTCGCGCCTTTGCGAGGCTTTTTCTTCGGAGCTGACACGTCTCTGGAGGTAGAACCGAGATCGAGGATGTCCTCCGCAAGGATATTGAAGGACTGGAGGATGTAGAGCTGGCGTTGCATAACCAATTCTGCAGTGCCTCGAGGAGCAATCGCGCCGGAGTTGATGGCGTAGGACAAATCGGACATCATCTTGTTGTAGGTCGCGGAATCCCTCACCTTGAACGAATCCCCGTACTCGCTGTCATCCATCATGCGAGTCAGCTCCAAGGGGTACCGTTTGGAAGAATGCAAGCCCTGTTGCATGCTGGAACGAATGACCTGCCCATCCCCCGGCTGACCATCAGGACCTTGCAAGTACTGTTCGTGGATGGTATGGGTAGCTCTGAAATGGAGGCGGGAGAGGAAGAATTCGGGATCTGAACCTGCGAGCTGCTGTATGTTCATCTCGGGAACGATCATGTTAACGTTGCCCATGGATGTGTCCGACGGGCTCTGAAGGACTTCGCCGTTTGCAGCGCCCGCCTTCAACGCTTCCCCGCGCCGAGCAGGACCCCAGGAGCGCCAGATTTGCTCGATGCGGGAGCCATGGACTTGGTATTTGCGGCTCAAATCTTGCTGAAGCTGTTTGAGAAGAAACGGTTGGGTGTAATGCTGCATTGTGGGTAAGGTTGGGGCGGTTGGGGGAGAGATGTGAAGCTGTGAGATCACGACTGCGGGGCAGCTTTGAAGCTCTCCTGGTCTGGGCTTTGTGATGAGCTAACCCAAAATGGATCTCTTGGTTTTAGTTACAATCACGTGCTTCACTATATAGAGCCAACACTGGGAGGTTCGTCTCTCAAGTACTGCCGTCCGAATTCCTCGATACCGACGGAGTTTTAGCCTTCTTTGCTACTAGTACCTTTTGATGTGCCAGTGCCAAATATAGGAAAACCGTCTTCCAGATGCAGAATTCCCCGTGGAGCAAATACATCGAAGCCCGCGACTCGGGCAGGTGGACGTTCCCAGCTGGCTGGGTTGACGAGCACACTTTGGATCAGAATGAGAGCCTCTGCTCACTAACCGGTGATGTTTATACGGTCAATTCACAACTTCCTCCTTCAAGTCTCGAGAAACTCCCCCTAGAAATTCTCACGATGGTCATGCTCGAGCTTGATATACATTCGCTAATGAGTTTTGGTCGTGTCAACAAACGAGCCCTTCAGTCCGTCCAGTCCATTCCTCAATACAAGTCCATTTCAAAAAGCGCGCCAGTTACACTCCAGGCGATTGCCAGCATTTCCACAGGCCGCTGGATTACAGTCCATGGACTTTTGGAAAAGCTCCGCACGGCCGAGTGTGAAAGATGTGGTGACTACGGTGGATACCTATATCTGATAACTTGCCGCCGTGTCTGCTTCGACTGTTTCACTGAACATGCCAGCTTTCTTCCTCTACTATATGGAGATGTGGTTCGCAAATTCGCCCTTGGACCCGAACATCTGAAAAGGGTTCCTAGGATGAAGACTGTTCCTGGCTGCTATTCACTAGGAGGGTCCAGAATTGGCAAGCGGCTCACATTTTTCGATCATGATACCGCAAGAAATGTCGCATTGGCCCTGCATGGCAGTAAAACTGCAATGGAACAATGCGCCTCCGCCAATCTCGCTGAGAGGGTGAGTCGGTACGAGTCTCGAAATTCACTACAGATTGCAAGAACGGGAACAAGTACCGCAAGGCGTCCCAGAACAAATGACGAAGCTGATGATGAGTCGTATAATCCAAAGCGGTTCGTGGCAATTGTCCGCGCCCCCTCAATAGATCGCGTAGGGACGCTTGAGTGGGGATTCCATTGTACCGCCTGTTACTGGTCAATGCGAGACGCTGGCCGCAAGAAGTTCACGGACGAAAGCTTTAAAGCGCATATCCTCGAGTGTGGAGAGATTGTGAACTCAAAACATGTCAAGCCAATTAATTGACTAGTCGTCGCAAGGTAGCGTTGCTAGGGTTATGGGACAAGGGATCATGTCAATATCATGAAATATGGATACAATGGAGATTTAGCAATGGAACTGGAACATTCAGCTAACATGACTCAATGCAAAGCTTTCCACCTCCTCCCCAACCGGATTTATTGTCTAGAGAAGCCGACAGAGCCTCCATTTCTCTCGAAAGGGCGTCCAGGTCGTCACATTTCCGAGCGGTGTCAAAGTCAATCAGGAAAACCTTCGACACCTGAATAAGGAAGTTGAACCGATTGATATCGCCATGGCGAACGCCCAAACTGTGAAGTCGCTCCAGGCTCTGTTGACAGGAAGCAAGATCACTGGAGTTTGCATGGCGCGCATTGGTGATACGTTCCATCAGGAAGCCAATAACCCTGTCACCTTCCGTCAAGTGACCCAAAAACTGCGGTCCAATATCATGTCCCTCAATCCACTCGTAGGCCGTTGTCTCGTTCTCCATGTATTGTATTTCCCATTCAAAGCGAGCAAACTTGATGACGACAGCGGTTTCGAATTGCGGGCACCTGGCTTCGTAGATTCCGACTCTCAGTTCCTCCCCCAGTACGAGATCGGTGTAGTCGACATAGGTATTGTGCCAGCAGTTTCGAACGGAAGGAAACTCGGTTCGAATGGCACGCGCAAAAGAAGGTTCTCCGCTATCCTCGTTCCTGGCCACGAGGCCGTCGTTCCAATCGCCAGCGGGAAGCTCGGGGAGAAGGGGAGAAGGGGAGAAGAGGGTCGGAGGGAAGCACATGTCATCGCTGGTATAGAGTCCGGGCTCTATGGTAAGGTGTTTGATGATTTGGCCGTCGACACGGATTCGGAAGAAGCTCTGCTCATCTTGATCGACTTCGGCTTCGAGGAGTTCAAGGTTTGTGTTATTGCCCATGGTCGCGCCTAAAACGAGAAAGAAACGTATTAGATGAAGCTATATACTATTGGAACAGAATTTAAAAGGTGACGAGAAATATTAACCTGCCTGATAGCTTGTTGGGAAAGATTTGGCGGATGCTGAGGTTGTAGAATTCTTGTTGCGCGAGGCCGTGGTAACAAAAGCAGAACTGTTTGTTTGTGGCTCCATAGAGGTCACGCGCCGGAGGGGAATAACACTGGCTTCTGTTATAATGAGTGTTGACGCTCTCTTTGAGCAAGATGTTTGTTAGTGAATTGAACCGACCTCTATCTATTTGTCAAGAACAGGAAACACAAGATGCGAAGGAAATTTGATTCTACTTCCCTTGTTAGAACCCCTTCCCTGTATCCAACACTGTTTTCTGTACCAAT
The DNA here is from genome assembly GCA_000812125.1 of Aspergillus ustus. Classification (NCBI taxonomy): domain Eukaryota; kingdom Fungi; phylum Ascomycota; class Eurotiomycetes; order Eurotiales; family Aspergillaceae; genus Aspergillus; species Aspergillus ustus. The sequence goes on from JOMC01000065.1 coordinate 323,057, forward strand.
CTACCCTCCGCTGCTATTTGACTTGAGGAAAGTAAGTCTTGCTGGATACATTCTAGTTCCCCAGACCAGACGTCTCACCAATACTTTCAAAGGAGTAGCACCCCGAGCTGCAACAGGCACAAATTCTCCCAAGCGCATATTCTCAGCTTATTCTATTGCCCCTTCAAAGTGGCAAGGTTAGCTCGCTTAGTTGGAATGATGTCTGAGGTTCCTGATACTAATTAATGACAGATGTGCATTCAGGAATACTATGTCTACACTTGCCTTTGCCGCAAGAATGGACAATTCAAGCAATGTGAGAAACGGCCAGGGCACCAATGCTGAAAAGAGGCAGGCCAGTCCAACCACATGTGTATCAAACACATGGTGGAGCCTGTACCGACGAGATGCACAGGTAGGCGGATCTGTGGATGGGAGAAAGCCTTGGGCACGGAACAACGCCCGGGTAAGGAAGGTGGGTTTAGTCATTTAAATGCCTGGGAGGCTCTGTGACTGGATGGGCCTTGTATGTACTCTCATGTTCTCGGTGCTTTCCCCACTACCAGCCGCTCGGTCACTTTGATGAGTCGATTGTCTATCCTCCTCTTCATCTATGCTTATTGCTGTTTTTGCAATGCCTGGTTCCTGAAAGAATTTTCTGCATTTTTGTCTATGCTACTCATCTAAAGCGGAACGCTACAGTATGCTGTCTAACCAGTCATGCTGAACGGAGTTGCCACCTCTGCGAGCTCTAGTTTTCTAATTACAGGGCCTCTTACGAGTTCTCCCAACTGCTCCAATAACCACATCAAATTGGCACTAGCTTGCTGTGTTGTGGAATCTTCAAGCCCAAGATACGCTTTATTCCACTCGTAGCAAGACACCAGGAACGGCCGTGCGTCCTCGAATCTCCCGTCCTTTGCATATGCCATAGCAAGGTTATTCTTCAAGGTGATGGTGAGTAGAGTATCCTTGAGGCCGGCGCGCAACTCAAACGACCAAACAGCTTGCTCTAAGACGGATATTGCGCGAGCAATACCTTCGTCTGTCCCCTCTGCTTCGTACGTGGCTGCGAGGTCGATACTGCACCTGGCCGTGATTTCATGGGTCTCGCCAAGGCTGTACCGTGCGGTGTCGACGGCCTCTTCTTGCAGTTGAATGGCTTGTTCGATCTGACCAAGCAAGCGGAGATCCGTCCCTAGCAAATCTTGAGACGCAATCGTCAAGTGGTGGTTTGGTCCGAGCACGCGGGTTCGACCCTCGAGCACCTTGCTGCGCAAATCGGCCGAATCTTCATAGCGCCCAGCCTTCGCGCAGGTGTTTGCCAGGTTGTTCATGCAGTTCATCGCATCTAGCCCCTCCTCTCCTTGTTCTCTAATCGCGAACTCCATTATCTGTTCCTCCAGTTGAATCGCCTCGTGGTAGTGTCCTTGACCCTTCAGATCCAGCGCAAGATTTTTGCAACTCATAATCGTGTCAACATGGTCCTCGCCGAGCGTTTGTTGCCGCCCCGCGAGCGCCTCTCTATCCAGTTTCTCGGCTTCCTTGTATCTCCCTTTCTGGCGGTAGTTGTTTGCTAGCATTGTCTGGGTTCTATGTGTCTGGCTGTGGGTGGGACCGAGATGGCGATCACAAATGCGAAGGGTAGTGAGAAGGTGCTCAATGCAGTCGTCCCATTCTCCGTTTCTTTCGCAGATTGATGCCTGGTTAATAAAGTATCGGATCTGTCGCAGTGGGTAAAATTTGGCCATATTGCAGGAATTGAAGGAGTTGCGTGTAGTGAAAAGAGGTTCTGTGGTAGGAGTACTTCGTATTCGAATTGCTACCAATCGGCGGTTAATATTCAGGCTTGGTCACAAAAGGTCAGGCGTCCGGGCGTCGACCTGAAGAAGTTACCTTAGCTATTCAGATATTTGGATCTTGATTCATGTAACAGTTGCTGATGAAAGGTGCTGGTTGCTAGCTCAGGAATAGCCTAATGGCGTGGGTGTTGTCGTCTATTTGCAAGCTAGGTTGACTGGTGGCTTCGGGAGTATTGGCAGTAACACATTGCTTTGTAGGTCCAAGGTTCTAAAGCGTTAATTCCGAATAATGGAAGGGCCTGTGTGGTGGACATTTATAGTTCTTGATGCCTGAGGCTGAAACTTCATACAGGTACATGGCAGGCACCAGAAACATATACCCCGCTTGGAGATGTCTGGTATCAATTACCCTCCCCCACGAAACACAACTTCATAAGGCAGGTGGTTCAGTTGGAGGTCAAGTTGGCATCGTTTCCAATACCCGCACATGGATGCATCTACTTCAAACAGGAGTTTCCGTGGGAACCTTCGAGGAATCTCATCTCATTCGAAGCGAAGGACTTGAAGGAGTTCTACATTGGTCCTGTGGTCGACCCCATTTTTTGGTTTGATGGCCGCGCCGATTTGGAGTTGTCCCGCGGTCCTTGTGAGTCTTCTTCTCGCAACATATCCACACTAGGCTGATACAAACCAGTAATACGGAGCGCAGGGCGTGATATATCCCATTATGCCCTGAGTTTGGGAAAGAACGAGAGACGCTGGGCCGATCTATATGCCCACTCGCGCATGAACTATTATCGAAGTAACACCGAACCCGAGAAGCCGAGCGAGTACATTGATCTCGTCGACAAGTATCTCACGCTTACTTCTTCAATCACTCAGTCACTCCCCAACTCACAGGATATTCTGCAGCCTACGCTGTGGCACTCCGACCTACACTTGAATAACATATATGTCGATCTCGATACAGAAACCACCACCGACATCATAGATTGGCAAAACACAACGACGGCGCCTCTGGTTTTGCAAGCGAAGATCCCACGAATGGTTCGACATGTCAGCCAGCTTCCACTGGGCTGGAATATGTCAGAAAACCAGAGGAGTACGATACTCTGTCTGAGTATGCGAAACTGGAAGCAGATAAACTGCACGAGAGCGCTCTCTTGCATAAGTACTACGAAGTTGTCACAGCGAAGCGCAATCCCCGCATTATGCTTCTTTAACTCATAACGACGAATGGAAGACGCCTCCTATTGGACCTATTAAAGCAATTGGTGGTGCCTGGATTTCACGAAAGGTGTTTGGCCTTCGTGCATCGCTAATGGAGGTTGTGGAGCATTGGCCGGAGTTGCAATCTGAGGCCCAGTGTCCTATCTGTTTTACGCAGGAAGAAATAGCTTCGCACACCGAAGAGATGGAAGATCGCGGATACATCGAGCAATTAATAGAAGAGTTTCAGGACGCTGGAATTCTGGCAGCCGACGGCGTCGTGGAGCCTGAAGACTACGAACTCTTGCAGCGGATGAACGCTCTGCAATGAGCGCAGTTTATGTCACTGGCAGGCAGCGAAGAGGAGAAATCTTGGATGGAGAAGATTTGGCCGTACCAAGACCGCCCGATGGATGCCTGAGAAACTTGTCGTTGCTTCTTAGCTGCCTTGTCCTCCACAGTGGTACACTCGACAATGGTATCCCTCATAGACGGCCAGGTGCGAATCGCTACCAACAACCCTGAACATGACTTTGTGCCAGGCGAAGGGATCACTAGAACAGCGTCGATTCTCAAAAGAAGGTATCATCCATTGAAATTGCCATCGAGATATTCGGCTGCGGAGTTATCCACATCTATTCTCACGGTCCTCAACTTGCTTATCTGATGACGGGGTTGCTCACCACCCGTCCATCATATCATCGTCCAAGATGCTTCCCGGTCACGCTTCACGGCTTGACGGTGTCTATGAGAACACGTCCTCGCGACAAGTGGCATGCAAGGAGACGTCGAAGCAAACTGCGTCCACAACATGCGACGAAAAAGGTGGACCTAGTAAGACGGTAATAGATTCTGGACTAGTTGAGGCCTCATTCTCCCCCCCCCCTCTTCTTTGACTGTATCTCCGCCGTTGAATCGCAGCACGGCAATATCCATACCATTGCCCGTGCGCTCCTATTGCATCTACTTTCTACCTACATATATGTCCGTCTACCGATGAATAATATCCAAATCCCGCACCCTCTCCCCCTTCTTTGCCTTCCACGCCGCACTATGACTCAACCGAATCAGCTCCATAACAAACTCCCCAATCTCCTGCACATGCTCAATCTCCTCACCCGGCAACCCTTCCGTCGGAATCGCACGCGTGATATCCCCGATCGAAGCTAGAATCTGCAAATCGCTATCAGCTGGATTCCCGACAGGATGTATAATGATATTCAGGAACAGCGGCATAGCCGCCATGGGCGCGTAGTGCGCGATGACCCAGATGGACTCCGGGCCCCAGAAGTCGACGACGGTCGTGGCGAGGAAGCGGAAGATCGAGCGGCTGGCTTCGATGCTGAGGTCTGCGCTGCTGTGCACGACGCTGTGCAGGTCGTCCGGGAGGTTGCGTGCGAGGTCGCCGCATTTGCGGACGAGTGTGTGGATGTTTATTACAGTGAAGAGGTAGTCGAGTTGGAGGTTTATGATGCGTGTGGTGTGGGCTTCGGGGGTTATGCTTGCCGTTGCTGTTGCTCTTCTTGTTGTTGTTGCTGCTGTCTGCGTGAGGGTAGAGAGCGAGTAGTCTGATGGGATTGAGAGCCGCGGCCGGCTGGCTGGGTCGATTGAGAGGCGCCACTCTTCGAGCTCGTCGTCGAGCTGGCGGACGTGCGCGAGGAGCTCGCCCTCGGTATATTTGAACGCGCGCGGTGAGCAGAGCAGCCGGCTGGCGGTTTCTTTGATCTTGGCGAGCTCCGTGTTGCGCGACTGGTTGTACCAGGCTGTCATTGCTGTCTCGGTCTGGTTGCTGTATCCCGCTAGTTCATCGGGCCCGCTGAGGTCGCAGTGCGCAGAAGTGAGGAGCGGTGGGCTGCCCGTGCGAATTGAAGCGTCCTTGTCGAAGCAGTAGCAGAGCCAGAACAGGCTCCGAATATGGAGTCTGACGTGGTCGTCGTATATGGGGATATGTTGAGGCTGGATGGCAAGCTCGGGGAGGAGGATATGGCCGCCGAGGTCGCAGACCATGCGACAGGCGCTTGTAAACGTTGTCGAAGCGTCTCGGCATTTGCCTTTCATTTTTTGGTATGCCCACTAGTCTGATGTGAGGAAGAAGATTGCATGGCGGGATGATCCTTGGGACTTACTAGCAACAGTGTAGCTTGTAAAGTATCCAAATTGACAATACCAGCAACGAGAATTAGAAGACGTCTGACCTCCTGCACGCAGGAATCTGCGTCTGGCAGAGTATCAACTCGCTTCGCCTCTTGCGTTCGCCCGACAAGGGCGAGCATGCCCCAAAGACAGGCCTCGGCTGAAGCACGACTACCCAGATCAGGCGCATCCGCATCATACGCCTTGGCGATAGTCTCTTCAAAGAGCCGCTTATCAAGTATCGGGAAAACGATAGCCGTCTTTGATCTTAGAAAGACACCAAATAGGTATCTACACGTCGGCTCGGGCGGCAGCGATTTCGCCCGGTCGAGCGATACAGTCGGTGCAAGACACCTGCTGTTGCACGGCCTGTTTCCCAACGGATTCTCGAAGATGTTAAAGTTCTCTAGGAAAGTCGTCTCGCCTGTCCCCTCGGCGATCCACTGCCGTCCGCGCGTCGAGAAGAGCCCTACGCCCTTGAAGTACCAGTTGCTGCCGAGGTGGCATCGTGAGAGGTTGTACGTGCGACCAGACTGATGTGATTCCGTCGATGTAGTAGTAAGGTTCCCGCGAACGCCTGGGAAGTTTTCAGTCCGTTGTTGGCGTCTAGCTGGAGCCTGAGCCGCGGTGGGTGATGTTGCAAAATAAGCAGGGACCTGAGGTGGCGCCTCGAGCAATGGTCTCTCAGACCATGGCGAGGCTACGGCGGCAGTGGGTGTGTGATTCGGAGATAGTGCAGAGCGAAGCGCCTGCTCGAGCTCTTCTACTCGATGCGATAGTTCCTCAACGACATCGGACGTGGTTCTTGATTTTCCTGTTAGGCGTCTTCCTCTTCACTTGACGATGAAAGGAAAATGGTATTGAGTGTAATAAATAGCGTACCTCTTATTCGGATCCTTCTGAATAACCCGGTCAAAGGTACATTCTATACCCTGGCTCCTACACCAGTCACACGGGTCACCGCGGGTCTTGACCGAGCATTGGATCTGGCAAGCTAAATGTCACTCAGTCCGGTCTACATAGATGAGAAAATCAAGAATAAATATTTACCTTTCTCTTGTAGCAGACGTCGCAGGCGCGGCGCGGAGGCATTGCACTCACTCAATTGCAGGTTGACGTAATCGGAGAGACGGAAATGAAAAAGTGGAGGAGACAAAGTCGAGAAAAGGAGGCGGCATCGGAAGGTCGGAAATCCGATCAAACACGAGGGATTTAGTGCGAGACTTTGCAGGAGCTGCATGTGGGGCCTGGAGATCTACGAGCAATACGTAGCTGTGTATGTCCGCCGGAGGAACACACACTGAATTCGAATAATTGAGATCCTTGGGCTTGCATCTGACTTCCAACTACCATGGTAGCGTACAGTTATCGAGTATAAATTATGTTGGCATAGCTTCCAGCCCTCCGCCGTGTTTTGAGCCCTAAAGTTCCCAAACAGAACTATAGACTCTCTGACCAGTGCTGACATCGAGCATAGAGAGGGTGAGATTGTGTTGAATTATTACCGGCTTCTTGCTATTGATGGGCTTATATCATTATGGAGAGTCCTTCGTGCAAATCTTTACCTATTTGTGGACAAGGAGCTTTTCCGCTCGATGGGACAGATGTATATATTGTTGTTCTTTGGTTAAATAATATGCCCTACCTATATGTAGCCCTTGAGCTTTCTGTTTACGTATCAACAAAGCCAATAATGCGAGGCTTCTCATCATATTAAATACGATGTATGATAACTCTAATTTGCCTTTTTTTTCTTAGTTTAAGGAATATCAGATTTATACTAATGCCTCGCCTATCATGAGGATCGGACTTGGATATCTTAGATAGTCAGCGGGTCATATAACGGAGCATCTGATAAACACCATACATTGACACCACGTACTCTCAAAGTGAAAAAATTGGAGAGTTTCGTACAGGAGCTAGAGCATCGGAAAGCTCAACTTGGCTAGTCACACGTGTGCAGTGTATCCAAGGCCCTGCATGCTAGTGCCTTTTGCCATGGACCACTTACCGTCTGGCATGCGAACGGAGAGCCGAGACACTACTCCTTCACGAAGAGCAGGGTCAGCTGGGAAAGGGTACACCGTATTTGGAAAAGGTCCGGTGTCCGATAACCTACTTTGTATTCCGTGAAGGATGTCAGTCCGAGCTCCCACAATCCCGCGCTTCGGTTCAGGCTTCTTCGATCAGATTAGATCAATACAGCTATTACTTGATATATCAAGTCACTAGCAAGCTGGATCTTACCGCCATAAATCAATCTTCATTATTTGGTTCCTGAACCACTCGCCAAGGAGGAGGCAGTGCAAATAAGCAAGAAGCAGAGTGGGCACCACCGTCTCCGATACAGGGCCTGCTTTCCGTCCCCGATTACAAAAGACGAGGCATATAAGCCTGATTGGATAAGGACTTGCATTCCTCTCACTGCCAAGCGTGATCTTTCCCCTTTTGATGGCCAAGAGGGGGGGTCATCGGCCTCCGTCTCCGATTACATAAGGCCATAGCTCCCCCCACAGGCAGCCAGCTCGCCTCGTCGGAGCCAATCATCGAGCTCGCTGTGATCTGATTAGATGCGACCAGCATTGACGCAACCCTTGGCACGCAGGGCCGATTGTTTTCTCCTGCAAATATCGAATTTTCCGCCTGCATCAAGATGTCGACTAGATGAGCAGCCTCTTATATCTCTCTGAGATGCCGGCAGACTGCCATCTAATCCGTCCGTCACGTCTGCCGAAAGCATGGCCGGCAACCTGCTCGATCCAAAGACATTGCTGCACCCGACGCAGCGGGCGCCGAGTGAGGTTGAGACTGTCGTCTCTGCGAATCCCTCGTTCGACACGGACGGGACGACAGCGGAGCCCAGTTTCGTCGCTCAGACTTCCTCCGCCGTGAAGCAGCCTCTACAGGAGTCCGATATCGAAGAAGTCGCCAACCACCCTTTCGACTATACTCCCAGCCAGCTCAACAGGCTGTTCAATCCGAAGTCTCTCGACACACTCCGGGCACTCGGTGGACTCGAGGGTCTCGCTCGCGGGCTCCATGTCGATCTGAATGCAGGCCTCAGCGTGGACGAGCTCTCTCCCTCCTCCTCTAAAAACCCATCCGATTCCCGGACCCGCATCTTCGGCCGGAACCGTCTCCCACCAAAGAAACCCAAATCCATCTGGCGACTAGCCTGGATCACCCTGCAGGAAGCAGTCCTCATAATGTTATTAGTCGCCGGGACAATATCGCTCGCGCTGGGCATCTACGAGACCGTTGGCGTCCACCATAACCCCGGTGACCCGACGCCCGTGGACTGGGTCGAGGGCGTGGCAATCCTCGCTGCGGTGATTATCGTCGTGGTGGTTGCGTCGCACAATGACTGGCAGAAAGAAAAGGCGTTTGTTAAGCTCAATACGAGGAAGGAGAATCGCGAGGTCAAGGTGCTGCGGTCAGGTAAGTCGATGCTTATCAGTGTTCATGATATTGTTGTTGGGGATGTGCTGTATCTTGAGCCCGGTGATCTGGTGCCAGTTGATGGGGTCTTTATCAGTGGACACAATGTCAAGTGCGATGAGGCGTCTGCGACGGGCGAGTCGGATGCGTTGAGGAAGACTGCTAGCGCGGAGGTCTTTGATGTCGAGTGGAAAGGGTCGAAGGAGCCGGATCCGTTTATCATTTCCGGCTCTAGGGTTACTGAAGGTGAGCAGCAGTCTCTCGAATGCATTTATGGAAAGCCTGCTAACTCCTTGTAGGAATGGGAACCTTCCTCTGCACCTCGGTCGGCGTGCACAGCAGCTTCGGCAAGATCATGATGTCCGTCCGGACAGATACCGAGTCGACACCTCTGCAGAAGAAGCTAGAAGGACTGGCCATCGCTATTGCAAAGCTCGGTGGTGGTGCCTCGGTGCTTATGTTCTTCATCCTGCTCTTCCGCTTTTGTGCTTCTCTGCCCGGAGACACCAGACCACCGGAGGAAAAAGCGTCCACATTCGTCGACCTCTTGGTCGTGGCTATAGCTATCATTGCAGTTGCTGTGCCCGAGGGCTTACCGCTTGCTGTAACGCTTGCCCTTGCCTTTGCCACGACACGTCTCTTCAAGGAGAACAACCTTGTCCGAGTACTTAGGGCTTGCGAAACGATGGGCAATGCTACGTGCATCTGCTCGGATAAGACGGGGACTTTAGTACGTCAGGACAATTCCATAAGCTTTATCACGCTAACGGTTACCAGACGACGAACAAAATGACTGTCGTCGCTGGCTGCTTTGGCGCGTCAACTTTCACTACCGAGAGCGAGATTTCGTCCTGGACATCGACGCTATCTACAGACACAACTCGTCTCATAACGCAATCGGTCGCCATAAACTCGACAGCTTTTGAAGGCGAGCAAGACGGTGTCGCCACATTCATCGGCTCCAAGACCGAGACTGCCCTCCTCCAGCTTGGAAAGGACCATCTGGGCATGCAATCCCTTGCAGAAACACGGGCAAACGAGCACATCGTCCTTATTGAGCCCTTTGACTCGGTCAAGAAGTACATGACTGCTGTCATAAAGATCCCCTCGGGCTACAGACTTCTCATTAAGGGTGCATCGGAAATCGTCCTCGGATTCTGCACGTCACAGACCACTATCACCAGCGGTGACATCTCGCCGCTCAACCGCTCCGCCACCGAAGAGGCGATCAACGCATTTGCACGCAAGTCCCTCCGCACAATCGGAATCGCATACAAGGACTTCGTCGTCGACGACGACAACGCCGTCCCCGATCTCACCACCCTACGCGACGATCTCACCCTCCTCGGTGTCGTAGGAATCCAGGACCCTGTCCGCCCCGGTGTGCCCGCCGCCGTGCAAAACGCGAAGCGCGCAGGCGTCACGACGCGGATGGTCACAGGCGACAACGTTATCACAGCGCGAGCGATTGCTACAGAATGCGGTATCTTCACCGACGGTGGGGTCATCCTCGAGGGTCCTGAGTTCCGCCGGTTGTCCGAGGAGGAACTCGACCGTGTGATTCCGCGACTGCAGGTCCTCGCGCGCTCGTCGCCGGAGGATAAACGGATCTTGGTCACGCGGCTGAAGGCGCTCGGGGAGACGGTTGCTGTTACGGGGGATGGGACGAACGATGCGCCGGCGCTTAAGGCGGCGGATGTGGGGTTCTCGATGGGGGTTTCGGGGACGGAGGTTGCGAAGGAGGCATCGGAGATTATTCTCATGGATGATAACTTTGCTTCGATTATCACGGCCCTGAAGTGGGGGAGGGCGGTTAATGATGCTGTGCAGAAGTTTCTCCAGGTGAGTTTGTTCCTCGAACCTAGGGAGAGGAAGTAGAGCCGCTGCTGATATGATGATATTCTGATAGTTCCAAATCACCGTCAACATCACCGCGGTGATACTCTCGTTTGTCACGTCGATGGCTAATGACGACTATGAGCCTGTGCTCAAGGCGGTGCAGCTGTTATGGGTAAGCCTACACTACCCCAGTTAATATCTTGATACAATGTACTGACCTTGCTTCCCAAGATCAACCTGATCATGGACACAATGGCCGCCCTCGCCCTGGCCACCGACCCCCCTACAGACGCGATCCTGGACAGACCTCCGCAGCCAAAATCGGCACCACTCATCACCATGAACGTGAGTACCCAATTCTCTCACTCTATGAGATAGAACCCACTAACCAAGCACGGTGGCAGATGTGGAAGATGATAATCGGGCAATCAATCTTCCAGCTCGTCGTAATCCTCGTCCTGTACTTCGCCGGCGACAGCATCCTGAACTACAACACAGGCATCCCCTCAGAGAAACTCCAGCTCGACACGATAATCTTCAACGTCTTCGTCTGGATGCAGATCTTCAACGAGCTCAACTGCCGACGGCTCGATAATTGTTTCAACATATTCGCCGGCGTGCACCGCAACTGGTTCTTCCTCGCCATCAACGGCATCATGATCGGGTTGCAGATAGCGATTATCTTCGTCGGCGGCCGCGTCTTCGATATCGACCCCGAGGGACTCGATGGAACCCAGTGGGCGGTTTCGGTTGTTATCGCTTTGTTTACTCTCCCCTGGGGTGTGCTTGTGCGTCTCTTTCCCGATGAGTGGTTTGCGGCGCTGGTGTGTTTTGTCGCGCCGCCGTTTGTCGTTTCGTATAGGGTCATGGCGAGGGGGTTTCGTGCAGTAGGTGCGCTGTTTAGGAGGGGGTCGAGGGGGTCGAGGTCTAGTGTAGACGTGCCGGGTGAGTCGACGAAAGACTCTAAGGCATTCGAGGGCTGTGAGGAGAAGGTGCCTTCGGCGGCGCCGGTCGTCGTTGAGCCGGAGAAGCCATACTGTGGCTAGATCCGGAGTTGGAGCTTCCTTTTTGGCTGTAGAGGCGGTCTATACGCTGTGTACGGTCAACTTTGCTATATTCAGCGTGGTTTGGTAGGATGTTTCCTTGATACCAAAAGTGATATATTGGATGTGATAAAGCGGCCATTGTGTGTATATAGAATTCTAGAAAGGGACGGCCAAGGAAAACGTGATATACACAAGAGCTCGTATTAGTTAGTTAGCAAAGTCTGCATGACAAACGAGATTATGAACCGTCAGTATATTTCTCGTATTGGAGACATGACATGGCCAATCATGTCTACGACACGCGGGCTACAAGCACATAAATCACGCACTGCTGATATTGTTGAGGGTGACGGTGTCCTGCATACCTACTGCCCTATTATTGTATGTAGAGAGGCTCTTATCACCCCAGTTCGGCCACTACTCTCTAGTTCAAATCCTTTCAGTTATTCGGAAATCCCTAGTTTGCGAAGTTTGGAATAGAGCATAATTATTTCCCCATTCTCTCGCTCTCTTAGTCAAGATTCACAAACATGATACTATTGAATGGCATTGAATGGAGGTGTGTAATATATGCTACGTAGTAACGCATTGTTTAGCCAAGACGAAAAACCCTCTAGTCCTCGAATAGAGGGAATAGACGAGCAGTACATAAGTGTACGATGCATGTCTCAGCCATATTGTTGCGTGCTTTGTGCCCCAAGTTCCCGGTTGGAGTTCAGCCTGCTGACCAACTAGGCTGCTGTCGGAAGACACTCAACCGGCTGAGTTTCTCCCGCCATTCCACCGCATAGGCTGTGTTGAGAGAGAGGCATATTGCCTGTCACAGAGCCTCGCGATAGTGTTTCATTGACATTTGATCATGTTATTTTGGTGCATGATCTCACATTGTGAAGTTGGTCTACCGTTTACAACGGAGATTCTTCCCGCGGACCTCCAATTTTTTGTACGCCACGGAGGAGACCGGGAATTCTATGGATAGCACATTTGTCTCACTTCTCGGTGGTTTCGATGGTTCGGTAAAAAAAACCGGATCTCCAGAGAGGTGCGCCACGACGTTGACCAGGGTCGAAGTGGGAGTTACTAGCGGAGAACTGCCATTGGAGCAAGATTAAAAGAGGGGTGTCTTTTTTTTCTTTTTCACCCAAAATCGAGTTTAGCCCTCCAGCAGTAGGACTAGTGTGATGTGTCATACCGGGGTCAATTGGATGATTCGGCTTATTGATGGGTTTGAAATTTCGGGGCTCCAGTGTGGCGGACTCAGGGCCTATCACCTCTGGTCTCTGGTACGAGATGGATCCTTATCTACTACACCGAGGCTGAAAAAACGAAACAGGAAATAGAATCACATAGATACAGTATCGCAAAAGGGACCCAGTAGACTAGTAGTCCCTCTCTCCCAAGACATGTCTGACTCTGCAATGTGAGACTCTGGTTGTTATCCACATGTCTTGGTCGCTATTTATGGCTTGTAAGGCAAAGTAAGGTCGATCAGTAGGTAATGGGGCTCTATAGCAGAAAGAATTGCTGGAAAAGGCTTGGTTGGGGTGCTTAATGTATTTGATTTAAAACGGTCAAGGGTGCTGCTGTCTTCTGAACCCTTATTCTTTTGACTCTGTACCTCATCAGTCGTTTCCTTAGTATCTACTTACTATCCATACACTCGTTTTATACTCTCAAAATGCGTGCCACCATGCTGCCCTCCGTCCTCCTTCTCGCTGTCGCTGCTAGCGGTAAGCTCGCTTTTTCCATTGATATGGACTTTTTCTAATGAATCCAGCCCTCAAGGTGACTGAGCCCAAGAAGAATGTCGAGATCGACCCTTCTGAATCCTTCACTGTGAAGTGGGATTCCGTCAGGTATGTGCCTACTATCTTGCAATATCAATGAGTAAAATCGCTAACAAGCTCAGCACCGATCCTACCTCTTTCGATCTCTACCTCGTCAACAACGCCGTCTACCCGCCTGTTGACAAGAAGATCGCCTCGGACGTCGATACCTCTGAGGGCTCCTACAGCGTTGATGGCGTCTCCGGCCTCGCTACTGGGTAAGATATCACATCCATCTCCCACACACACATCGCACACAAGATTCACTAACGCAATTATAATTTTCAGCTCCGGATACCAGATCAACCTGTACTCGAACGAGGAGCACAACACCGGCATCCTCGCGCAGTCGGAGCAGTTCAACGTGACGGCCTCGGACACCACCAGCTCGTCATCGAGCGTCTCGAGCACCTCAACGTCCACTTCTACTTCTTCTACTTCCACTGGTACCAGCACCACTTCCACCCCCGTCACCAGCTCCTCCTCCTCCTCCACGAGCACTGAGTCCGGATCTTCTACTCACACCCCCTCAGCCTCGTCCACCGGGTCTACCTCCGCTGCTGTCTCCCCCTCCGCTTCTCCCTCTTCGTCCAACGGCACCTCTGGCGAGGTCACCGACGGAAACGGTGCCGGTGCCCTCGGTGCGCCCCTGGCTGTTGCCGCTGGTATCCTCGGCGGTGCGCTCCTCTTCAACCTGTAAATCGGTTGGAGATAGATGCGATGCGAATCAGCTAGTAAGCGGTCGGTCGGTCGGTCGGTCGGGCGGGGAATCGGTCTCCGTTCAGTCTTGACTACAATCGGCTCCGCTCGGCTCCGTGCTCAGGCTAGCTAGGTAGCCCGATCTACTTATGGTGGTTGTTTTGTTCTTTGAGGATAGTACTGGGTGACCCGTTGAGAAACGCCGCCCGCCAGTACTATTTCATGCGCGATGTTATTATTATTGGTTATGTTAGAATAGATTGTACTAATGCCCTAGGGTTTTTTTTTCGATGTTACTCTATTATCGGATTAATAAACATGCATAAGCAATAGTTACTTGCTGGGATTACAAATATATATTTATCCATGGGATGAGGAGCCTCAAGAGCATACGGACATGCCGGGCTCATTTCCGAGAGTACATTTTCAAGGACCGATGTTAATGTACCAGGTTAATCAATACATAATGCATTGTTCTCTCATATGTTTCCCACACTCTCATCCCGCGATCCGATGTGAATGAATCCCAAGAGTCGAACTTCTGACCAAGCGAAATCAAGCCCTACGCCACGCTTCGCCGATCGAACCAACGGGATTCGATTTTATCAATTTTATTTTCGTTTTTCTTGTCCAAAATTCCAGGCCAGACTCGCTCAGGACTAGCGGCCGTAACCGCCAGATTTCCAAGTGCAACCTTGAACCTTGTCAGTGCCAGGAACACACATTTCCGGCCCCACTTCGTGTCTGTAAGGTACATACCAGCCAGAGATACGGCCGTATGCGGCGTTACGATATGCCGACTCGAGGTATTTTATTCATGTCAAGAATTAAATGGGTCCATCTGTCTGGTGTGGTTCCACTGCAGAGATTTACGAACGGCCAGCCATTCACATGCCACAGGAAAGATGCATTCTTCGCTTCTTCTGGCCAACTTGAACTCCTGGTGTGGACTGCCTCACTCCACATGGGGGTCTCGGATTCGGATCCCGCTGGGTTCTGATATCGTAATTGACGTTGCTCTGACTGTCTGAGACGTTAATTGGGTAGACGAACACGAGGTTTGGACCACCGGCCGCAGCCGGTCGGTCGGGTGTTTCGCCTATCTTTGAAGTTTGGTAGCACAGCTTTGGGGGGATGATCAAGATAGATAGAGTTTTTGAGATACGAGGAGGAAGTCCCTATCGGTCAAATCAGAGTGGCAGCATTATCATTAGAATTATTGTGCTTTCAGGGGCCTATCTATACACTGAGCAGCAGGATCATGGAATAATGGATGGATGGATATGCAAAGCGATAGCTATTACCGGAATAGCCTATCAAGCGTAGATATCCGAATCACTAGCGTGACAGGAACAGGTTAGCACGCTCGCACTCACGCAATAGACAAGGTTTCAGGCGATAAGGGAATGTGAGACATACAATTTATCAAGCACCGAGTCCATCCCAGCAGCCGCCGCTGCCTGCGCCTCAACCCACACGCTCACACCCCCGGCCTCGACGGGGAATTCTCCATACCCGCGCTCATCGAGGGTGATGCTACTCTGTGTTCCATGCGGCCGAAGTATATCCGTCCACACTTCGTTCGCGTGCCCAGGGCCGATGTACATTCGTTTCGTGGCTGCGCCGGCGTTGCTCATGAGACAGGCAAGGCCTGAGGGGTGGTGTGCGTTTCCGTATCGGACGAATCCTGTGTGTCTGAGTTAGCTTACCCCGAGTGAAAAAAAAAGTACGATTAGATTCGATGTCTGAGCACACGCACCGATGCAGTTCGGTGCATCAAAGTAATCCTGCTGCTCGCCGTAGGCGAAGAGGCTGCGTGCCAGTGCTAGGACTGGGAGTTTACCGTCGCCGGCTGGACGTATCGCGCGGTGTTTGCCGTGAGCGTTGATGCCGTATACGTCGCCATAGAACAGGCTTGGCCTGCCTTCCTTGCGGAGGAGGGTAAGCGAGTATGCGAGGAGTTTGAACGATCGGGCAACCGGGGTCTATCAGAAAACGGTGAGTTGGCTTGTAGCAAGTTGGAGTAGGGCATCTTACGTCCATCATCTGGCCTGGTTGCTGTGGGATTGGTCAATAATGGTACAATCATAGTCTCGTGTTGCAAGAACATACCGTATCATGATTCGCGACAATGGTCTTCACTTCTGTCAGCCTTGCTCTCTCTCTCACGCAATTGGAAAATGGCTATAGCTTACCACAGCGTGCGAGGGCTTCTTCGACACCAACGTCTGATCAAAAATCCTCCTCAGATCCGCGCCCCTCGTCCTCGAAATCCGCGAGAAGTTATTAAGAAGAGGCACATCATACGCCACAAGCGTATACCGCACATCCTCCAGATACTGCATCAGCTCCCGCAGCTTGCCTGACCAATACTCGCCAATGAAAACCAGATCCGGATCCCCCGTCGCACCGCGGACATGCTGGGCAAACGCTCTCTGGAAGTCCTTCGACATGTGCTTCGCCGCATCAAGCCTCATCCCACCCAGCGATAACTCCCGCGTGATCCATTTGCCCCAGTGGAAGAGATCCTCGCGGACCTCCGGGTGCGAGAGGTCGAGGTTCGCAAACATCAGATAGTCGTAGTTGCCCTTTTCGCGGGACACGTCGGTCGCCCAGCCACTCCTTCCTTGACGGAGGAGTCGGTATATGGCGTTGTTCTTCCCACGGTCGTCCCAGTCCACGCCGGAGAAGTGCTCGCTGTGGTATTTCATCGTGCTGTAGCGGTCGCCGCGACCAGCAAAGTCGAAGCCAACCCATGCGTCGATTTCCATCGGCTTAGAAACCTCCATGTTTCGATCTGCTCGTCATTATGCATCAGCAATCTGACCCAACCCAACCCCCGCAATCTTCAAGCAACATGAATGAATAATGGAAAGGGTTCAAACTTACGCTCCCCATCAACCACCACCGCCCGACACGTCTGCACGAAATCCGCGCCGGCCTTGTGATTCAGCACCGCATCCCAAATAATCTTCACCTCAAGCGCATGCGCCTCGCCCACGAGCTCAAGCAGCTCCTCGCGCGATCCGAACTTCGTCCGCCGGGACCCCTTCTGCTCGAACTCACCCAGATCATACAAATCGTAGATATCATACCCGTTCCCGCTGGCGGCGTCCATCCCTTTGCATCCCGGCGGGAGCCAGAGCGCGTCGACGCCGAGGCGCTTTAGTGAGGGCAGCGCGCGGCGCAGGCGCGCCCAGTGTTGCCCGTCAGCGGGCGTGTGCCATTCGAAGCCCTGGAAGAGGAGGCTGTTCTGTGCTTGGTTGGTCCATGAGGGGAGGGATTGGAGGTATGAGGGGGATGCGGTGGCTGCGATATCATTCTTGTGATTAGTGAACTATACAGAGAGGAATGACTGACTCGCTGCAGTTGCGACGACGACCCCTGCGCGTGATCTGGTCGATAGATTACAGTAGTGGTACATACCTTCTATCTCCTTCCATCGCTTCTGCTCTTTACTACCCCGTCGGCTTTGCGGGAAGCAGCAGGACAGCCATGTTGACGCCATTTCTGGCTTCTTGTCGATAAGCAAAGTAAATGACGATGACGTCGTGTTGGCGAAATTGGGCGTTGCACAATCTTCGGGATAAGAGTCGCTATGCAAGCAACTTATTCATGAGCAAGAATTATGAATTTTGATTGAAAACTCGACAGACCCGGTCTGGTCTGGACGGACACCCACCAGATTGAGCACGGTATTTTATTCTCGCTCCTCCCGTGCCAAAAGACTTGTCATAAATTAAGAGCTCTTGCCCTTTCTAGGCGAAAACCCCGCCCCTTGCGTCCCGCTCGGAGTGGAATAAAACACTACAACGTACTACTAAGAATAATCGGTAGCACGGAGTACCTAAAACAATGTCTTGGTCTATTTTAGGGTCCGTAGTCCAGACTCTCTCCCATGGCGCCAGATTTGAGTGTTCGAGAAAATCTGAAGTGAAACCTGTTAGGTTATGTATGGGTCTCGAAACGGGGTTCCATACTTACTTACGGAGTACTCCGTTCCTCCGTCTCTGGGCCTGCTGCGCAGGCTAATTCGTGATTCGCTGCGGCGGTTGTTGCCGCGGACGAATTCCATCCATTTCGTTGCGTCGGGTCCGAAAGGCCGGACATTTCAATTTCAGACATGGAAGTCTGCTTGCTTTATATCGTCAAAAAGAAAATCGACATTTCCTTTATATCAAGTCACGTGGTCTAATGGTCATGATTACCGGTTAGCACGTGATTAGACAGTTATTTCTTCTATTTCTAGTAAATTAGGTGCCAGGTCAGTTCGCGGTTCGATTCCGAGCAGGACTAATTCTTTTTTTTTTTTTCACCCCTTGATCCTGGATAAAAATTTTGGTTGGGTTCTTAGTAAGATTTTCGTCCAACCAAACAGGGGGGAGTAAGCACTCTAATGGTCCATCCATTTATTCCATCAGTATGAAATTCTTGGCTCTCGCTTTACTATTATTTATTATTCTGTATTATTATTATCTACTTACAGTTCTAAAGTTGTAGAGTAAATGTGTCTTGCTACAAAGTTGGAGGTGTCATGTCATGGTAAATACTCGGTGAAGATCGGAAACTACAATTGCCACCGACAGGGATAAAGGAGGAAAGTAGGAGTAGGCTAGTAGGAGGGTTAGATGAAAGATGAAGAAAAGAAGTAATCTATCTGGGTATCGCAGAGAAATACTAGAAATGGGCCAAAAAAGAAAAATGAAGAGAGGGACAGAGAATGATTATAACATATATATAAACTGGCAACTGCAAACTGCCATTACCACAACCCCCCACATGAACGTAAACGCTGCATCACCAATCGTCATCATCCTCGATTTACTCGCACCTGAGCTCGAGCCCGAGCTAACCGCCGCCGGCGTAACGCCCGTCCTCAACTCCGCCAGCGTAACATTCCTCTTCGGCCACCCACACAACCCACTCCCCTCCATGAGATCCGTCGGGAAAAACACCCTCGGCTCCCCCTTTTCCATCGTGACCACCAGCTCCCCGTTATTCGCGACCGTCTGGTTCACACACGCCATGATCTCCGTTACTTCTGTGCCCGCATTATACGCGACTTTCAGCGGGAGCGTAAATGCGCTCGCCTGCGCCGAGCTCTGCGTGGAGAGCAGCATGACGACGTGTCGGCCCTCGATGCCCTTGCGGAATGCGATTGCGCCGTCGTCGCGGTAGACTGGGACCGTGGCGGAATCGAGGTAGTCGGTTCCTAGGCTGATGACGTGTTTGCGGAGTGCATTGAGGTTTGCGAGCAGTGTGTACAGTGGTGCGTCGGTCTTGTACCCTGATAGCCAGATTGCTTCGCGGTTTGAGGGCGTGGTTCCGCCGGCGAGATGCTGTTCTTGGCCCTGGTAGATCATCGGGATGCCGTCGAAGAGCATCGTGAATGTGATGATGTTCTGGGCGATCTAGATGAGGGAAGGTAGCTAGCGTTAGTGCGTGTGTCTCTAGGTAGTAGCTATACAATGGTAAAAGTGGCGTACCGCGATGTCATCATTCTTATGTGGCACACGCTCCTGGTCGTGGTTCTCCGAGAACGAAACGAGCGCATTCACATCGCCACACGCAGCCTTCATCAACTCCACCTCCTCGAACAAGCTGCTCGTCGTCGCGTTCGCCAGCGCGTCCAGCATGGAAAAGTAGATCGGGTAGTTGGGCATGCTCGGAATGTAGTTTGCCTGGTAGTCGCAGACGATGCTGATCTCGCGCTCCAGGACTTCGCCCGTGACGAACGTATCCGCCTCGACGGAGTCGACAAACTTGCGCAGGAACCCTGTATCGACGTGCTTTGCCGCGTCGATCCGCAACCCGTCGATCGAGTACGTGTCGATCGTCTGCCGCGCCCACTTCTCGAGGATCTCCTGCACCTCGGCGTGCTCCGTGTACAGATCCGGGAGGACGACCTTGGTATCGCCCGTCTGGCACCACTGCGCGTTAGTGTAGTTGTTCCAGTCGGTGATCTTGCAGTACGGGTGGTAGTAGTCTGCATTGTTGAACGGGGTAAGCGTCGAGTAATCGATATCCGTCGCGGGGCTACCGCCGTCCTTCATGATATACGCCATGTTGTTGATGACGACGTCCATCATCAGGTACATGCCGCGCTCGTGCAGCGCAGCGCTCAGACGCAGAAGGTCGTCGTGCGTGCCGAAGTGCTCGTTGAGCGAGTAAAAGTCCAGCGGCCAGTATCCATGGTAGGCTTCGCCGTACGAGACGCGGCCGGCTACGTTTTCGATGATCGGAGAGATCATCACGGCGTCGAAGCCCATCCCCTGGATGTAGTCGAGCTGGTTAAGTGTGCCGAGCCATGTGCCGCCGCAGTAGAGGCCGTCAGGAGTTTTGCAGGGCTCTGTGGTTGAGTTGTCGGTTCGCGCGAAGCGATCGGTCATGGTTTGGTAGATTGAGCGGGATTTCCACGCTGCGAGGTCTGCAGCGTGGACTGGATTGAAGGGGCCTAGTAGGCCAGCTACTAATGGCCAGAGATAGAACGAGAGTGAGGGCATTGTGCTGGGGAAGGGGGGGTTGAACACTGCTAGGCCAATTCGTAAGGTATGTTGTCGGATTATCGGAGGCTGCAGGGCGTTCTTGGACCAGTCATCATAGCATTAAACTCTTGAACGAGAGGATGTATAGTTAGTATGGGTGAATCCCTTGAAGTCGACGAAACGAATGTAAGGAGGAGATAATCTCTCCAAAGTACGACTTGTTTAGCGGCAAAAGAATGGCAGTCCTAGTGGCAAAAGAGCGAAAACCCCAGGACGAGATTGAGCTTGAGATGCACGATAGGGACGAAGAGCGAATATTGCAAGAGAGTCTGGAAAAACTGGAGGGATCGTCGTGGGAAACCCAGTCCAATGCCGAGGGGAGCCATGACAAAGAATGGGGAAATCGCGACTCGCGCCAGAGCGGTTCACGCGACCGCTCTAGCTTGCCAGTGATTGCCCATCGTCCATAGACAGGACCATCCTGGCTATCTTGTTGATAGTAGTCTGCAGGGGGATGGACGCCAGTTGATTATTATCCTCAGATAAAGCTAGCCTTCTGCTACCATGGCCATAAGCACAGTTACATCTGCCACAGCAGGATCGGCCCAATGTCGACCATGTGTTGTGCGTTTGTTTACAGCTTTCCCCCTGATCCAGATTCCCCGTCAACATCTTCACGGATAGATGCGGGCCTCTCGGGAGTGCACCTGGGAGATCATTCCATGGGTCACATGTCTTAGTTGGCTCATCGCAGCAATTTATCCCGGGGGGACCCGCTTTGGAGCACTCTCCAGTGCCCAGGCTGGGAAATCCAGTAGTCCGGACGGAGGACAAGGTATCTCTCTAGCCGTCTCCAATCATGAATCTTGCCGAGTAGGGTCTTATCTTGGTGGCGAGGCTTCGTCGGGCTTAATCAAACAAAAAAAACCTGCGTCTTTCTTGTCGTTCCTGCTTCGAACTGGGAAGCGGGGATTTGGCGGGTCAGGAACAGGAACAGGAACAGGAGGAGTGTCAGGAACCATGTTGTTGGCAACATCTGCTCCAACTTTTCTGGAGCAAAACGAACACCTGTTGACGATCGTTGTGTGACGTCTCTCAGGGCAAAAGTTGGCCTTGGTTGAAGGAGGCTTAGGCAGAGAGATAGAGAGGGAAGGGCAATCTGGATGAGACCACCCAATCAAGATGCGGCACACCATATGCATTTCGAGCCCAAGTGGGGGTGTGTCTTAGAACTTAGACAGGGTATATACGAGAATGGCATCATGATAGGTGAACCCGACTAGTCTGTTTACTGGAGTGTTTCTCAGTTCCCAGTTGGGCGATTGGAGAAAATCTCTGCCCATAGTCGACCATTCCATGTCTCACCGAATAAATGAGCCCGCGGGCATCCGGGAATTCCATGGTTCCGTCGGAGGCGAACCTTTCTGGATCGAACCGATTCGAACCGGAGTTTATCCAGGAGTGTCCAGACCCCAGCTCGATCATTATTGATCATCGCCTGTCTCGGTCGGCTTTGGCCGTTCCGAATGGAGTTGAGAGTGAGTGACCGCTGACACACCTCGCCGATGAACCACGATCAAACACATACCGAGTTAGGGCTAGAGGATCGATAATCATTAGTTATTATATTATTGCTCTGTAAGCCGACAACTAAAATCACCAAGCCACCGCGTGCTTGCTGTGACAGTGACAGTGGCTTTGATTGTGGGCCTTGGTTGAAAAAGTGATTACGGTTGATTACAGTGTCGGGGTACTATTAATAATCGGCGTCCACTCAATACCAGACGGGGAGTCCCAATCGGGCCGAGTAATACCAGAACGAGAAGCGTAAGAATCGGGGCGTATTGTACCTGTATTGATGCTTCATAATGCTTGATGAGCAGGCGCCAAGAGAGGCGAACGCAGGGTCGGGCCCCGCCGCTGATAACGTTCGCACGAACACGATTGGCAGTGTCTCGCAAAGGGTCCCCCCTGCGAAAAAAGCTGGGAATACGCTGCTGGGCCATTTCGAACGAATCGCACTCACCGGGTTGGCCGGCGGAGGGAAAATTACACTGAGACATTGCCTGCTTCCGCGATGAGGGCTACATAACTAGCGTGAGACTGATAACGTCATGTATAGAGGACGTCTTTTCGGGCGTCCTTATCACTTCCTCGGGAGTTGGATATGGACTGTAGAATGGAGCAGGGAGAACCAAATTGAACCCTGCACATCAGTCAATTAAACGGCTGCCAGTAACTAAGTGCATCCGGCAGCCCTACGCCGACAGAAAAGAGCAGGATTTTCATGAGTGAACCTGGGATGCCCGTCTCTATCTCTGGAACGAGCGCCCCGCCTGCTCCACCCTCGTGTCGGAAGAGCAGGCCTTTCTTCCCCTTCGAGTAAATGTGCCCTTGGCACGAAAAGGCTGGTCGAGGCAGAGATTTACTTTGCCGTTGGGCGTGGATCTCCGGGACCATCGTTTTGTTTTGAGATTTCCAGACCCAAATATAGAGCAGGGAGGAGATATCCGATGATAGTACTCCGTAGAGGCGAACCGGATACCTTTTTGCTCGGGGTGGCCACATACATTCAAGGCAGAAAGTGCCACCGTCCTGCAGAATATGAAGAGTAGTGAGATTCACTCCGTAGCAGGGTGGGTTTCTCATATACGAGCTGGGCAGGTATTATTAGCAACCGGTCTTATCCAGCCGTCCCAGCTGCTCCACGAGGAAGGCTTCTCTAACGTCTTAGCGTGGGCTCTTGCTATCCTTAGCCTTTTTCCATCTCGCTATCTATCTACATTTTGAGCTACCACAGCTAGTTCCAGGCCAGCCTCTCTCTCTCTCTCTCTCTCTCTCTCTTTCTCTCTTCCCAGTTCCAACCCAACCAAACGACGTGGCCAACTCTGCTCCCCCCGCTTCGAGCAGTAGTCCCTCGACTTCAGCCCCAAGGAGGCTCTCTCATCTGACTCCTTAACTTTTGTTCTTCTCGTTTTCAACACACTCTCTCTCTCACACACACACACACTCAACCTCGCCGATACTCTGGTGTCTAGATAGACCCTGCCGCTCGTTACCTTTTGTCTTTCTTGTTGATAGCGCTTCTGCTTTCGATTTGCACTGTTCCATGTCCTATCTCACACACACCTAATCTTATCTCCCCGCACAGCTGGCAATAGGTGGTTCCCCGACAGCGGCCTCCGCGCGGAACTGGTGCACACCACAACCAAACCACCATCAGCTTTTTCACACCAGAGCCAGCAAGGAAGGATGTGGCGCCTTCCATCATCACAAGTTGGCCTCGCGGCCACGGCACTGCTGCTGCTGCTCACACGCACAGCAACAGGCTGGCCGTACGACGAATCCCTAACAGAATACAACGTCAACACCAACCAGACGGCCACAAACCCGGCCGACTACTGGGGCGAATGGCCGGACCACGACGGGGACTATTTCCCCTCGCCGGATAACTGGCGGTTTCCCTTTTACACGCTGTTCATGGACCGGTTCGTGAACGGCGACCCGACGAATGATAACATCAACGGCACACAGTTCGAGCATGACTTGAATTCGAACCAGATGCGCCATGGTGGTGATGTACAGGGACTGTTGGATACGTTGGATTATCTCCAGGGCATGGGCATTAAGGTGAGAATACTTTTGAAGTCCGTTGTAAATGGATAGTAACTGACAGTGTTTTAAGGGCATTTATCTTGCTGGAACAATCCTCATTAACCAGCCGTGGGGCTCTGATGGATATTCGGCTCTTGATACGACTCTGCTGGACCAGCACTTTGGCCGCATCCAGGAGTGGCGCAATGCTATCACGGAGATCCACGCCCGAGGGATGTATGTCCTCTTCGATAACACCATCGCGACGTGAGTTCACCTACTCCCCCACAGGCCAAACCACATTCCACAAAATTCTCGTAACTAACTTGCCCCTAGTATGGGCGACCTAATCGGCTTCGACGGCCACCTCAACACGACAACCCCATTCAGCGAAAAAGAGCACCGAGCGCAATGGAAGTCCTCGCGCCGCTACGTCGACTTCGACATCGGCAACGACTACAACGCCACCTGCGACTACCCACGCTTCTGGTACGAGGACGGGTACCCCGTGAACGCGAGCATGACCGAGGACCTCGTCGGCTGCTACGACAGCGACTTCGACCAGTACGGCGACATCGAGGCCTTTGGCGTCTACCCGGACTGGAAGCGCCAGCTGGCGAAGTTCGCCTCCGTCCAGGACCGTCTGCGCGAGTGGCATCCCTCCGTGAGGGAACGTCTCATCCGCCATTCGTGCATGATCATCGCGAGCTTCGATATCGACGGGTTCCGATACGATAAGGCCACGCAGGCGACCGTCGACGCTCTTGCGGAGATGAGTATGGCGTACCGCGAGTGCGCGCGCGCAGTAGGAAAGAAGAACTTCTTCATCGCGGGCGAAATCACCGGTGGAAACAAATTCGGCTCGATCTATCTCGGCCGAGGTCGTCAGCCCAACCAGTATATCCCCAGCCCCGCCGACGCGATGAAATTGACCAACGAGTCGGACCCGCAGCATTTCCTGCGCGAGGCCGGTCATGAGGCTATCGATGGTAGTGCGTTCCATTACTCGACCTACCGTGCGCTCACACGCTTCTTGGGTATGGACGGTCAGCTGGAGGCTGGATACGATGTGCCCGTCAACTTCGTTGACGCGTGGAATAACATGACCTCGACCAACGATCTCATCAACGCGAACACGGGCGAGTTCGACCCGCGCCATATGTACGGCGTCACCAACCAGGATGTCTTCCGCTGGCCGGCGATCGAGTGGGGTGTTGAGCGCCAGATGCTCGGCTCGTTCATCACGACTATCTTGCTGCCTGGTATTCCCCTGATGCTCTGGGGCGAGGAGCAGGCGTTCTACGTGCTTGATGCTACCGCGTCCAACTATATCTACGGCCGTCAGGCCATGTCGCCTGCGACCGCGTGGAAGACGCACGGCTGCTTCTCGCTGGAGTCCTCGCAGTACTATAAGTGGCCGATCCAGAACGGCAGCACAGGCTGCTACGATGATACTGTGACCTACGACCACCGCAACCCGGCCCATCCGGTGCGCAACATTTACAAGCGCATGTTCCAGCTGCGTGATGAGTACCCCGCGCTCAACGACGGGTATATGACTTATGCGCTCTCGAACAAGACCGAGCCGGTCAAGTACATTGGTTCCAACGGGACGGAGACGGAGACGGGCATGTGGTCGGTGCAGCGCGACATGAACCTCGATGTGCAGACGAAGAATAATGAGAATCAGACTGTTTGGCTGGTCTACCAGAACGTCAACCGGACGATGGATCACGACTTTAACTGCACTGATAACCACACCGCGCTCATTGCCCCCTTTGCTGCTGGGACCACGGTCAAGAACCTGTTCTACCCGTATGATACGCACACGCTGCAGAAGTCGCCCACCAACCGCGAGGACCAGGGCTGCCTGGCCAATATGACCATGGCCCGCTACGAGTTCCGCGCGTACGTGCCTAGTTCTCGGTTCGTCGGCCCGAAGCCCATGATCACAAAGTTCCAGCCTGGCGATAATGACATTGCCAGCCACGACTGGCCGCTCCTCTCGAAGGTTGCCCCCGATGCTTCCGAGACTGTACCCATCACGCTGCACTTCTCCGAAGAAATGGACTGCGATTCCGTGACGGACTCGATCTCCTTCAACTCGTCCACCGAGGCGAACCAAACACCCCAAATCGACTCAAACTCCATCTCCTGCACGACCATCTCGGAGACCATCGACGCGCAAGCGCAGCACTACACCGGCCATATCCCAGGCGTCTGGCAGTGGAAGGCTAACCTCACGCGTGTGTACAACGGAATCCACCGACTCACTGTCAAGAACGCGACCAACGCCGACGGCGACGCGTACACGGGCGCCGTCGACCACTTCCTCTTCCGCATCGGCCAGATCGATAACCCGATGGTCTTCACCGCGGCCAACTACTCGAGCAGTTTGCTGCACGAGTCCGAGAACGGAACGCTCTTCATCCAGCACCACGCGGCCGGCGCAGCGAGGTACCGCTACTCGACCAACTGGGGCTCCTCGTTTTCGAACTGGTTGAGGTACACCGGTGGTAACGATACGATCGAGGAGCTTGAGTGGTCGGGCACCAAGAAGCAGCGCTGGAGCGGCCACCACGTCCGCGTTGAATACTGGAGTGGCCTCACCGGCAGCAGCGACTACGTGCAAGAGGGCGATGTCAACTGGAACCACCCCGTGCAGCGCCGCTGGCCGCACCTGTTCTTCAACGGGCCGTTCAACCAGTATGGCTACGACGGCGGGCTGAACAACGAGATCGAGCTGGACACCACGGACGGATACTGGAAGTACCACTTCACCTCCGAGTGGCCCGCCATCGGCCAGATGAACGTGTGGGGAATGAACCCAGACGGCGAGCCGGATGTCAGTTACGTGCTTGGTGATGTCGACGGGGATTACATCCTCGACCGCATGCCCCCATCCTCATTGTCGCCGACACTCGTCAACATCTCCAAGGCCCCGGCGTCGCCGTATCTCGCCTATCAGTTCTACATCAACGACGCGACCATGCGCTACCAGCTGATCCCGGTCGGAAACCAGAACGTCCAGATCGCAATGTACGTGCTCTTCTGGGTCGTGCCGATTCTGTCGGGCGCCGCCTGCGTCTACATCTTCATGAAGTCCTTCTACCAGGTGAAATTCAACCAGATCGGAGTCAGCGAGTCGCAGGGGATGATCCCGCTCGTGCTGCGCCGCAAACTGAAGAACCTGCGCGAGGGCCGCGGCGGACTCGGCTCATCGAACAAGCTGATGCGCCTTGCCGGAGGCAAGTCGAACTTCATGCAGAGCACGACGGCGCTGGGGGCTGCGGCCGCGGGAGGCAAACGCCGCTCTGTCCTGATCGCGACGATGGAGTACGATATCGAGGACTGGGCGATCAAGATCAAGATCGGTGGTCTCGGTGTCATGGCGCAGCTCATGGGCAAGACGCTCGGCCACCAGGACCTGATCTGGGTCGTGCCCTGCGTCGGGGGTGTCGATTATCCGCAGGATACCCCTGCAGACCCGATGACCGTCACCATCCTGGGCAACGAGTACACGATCCAGGTGCAGTACCACGTCCTCAACAACATCACATACGTCCTCCTCGACGCGCCGGTCTTCCGCCAACAGAGCAAATCCGAACCCTACCCGGCGCGCATGGACGATCTGGACAGCGCTGTGTACTACTCCGCCTGGAACCAGTGTATCGCCGAGACGATCAAGCGCTTCCAGCCGGACATCTACCACATCAACGACTACCACGGCTCCCTCGCACCTCTGTATCTCCTCCCGGAAACCATCCCGGCCTGCTTGTCCCTGCACAACGCCGAGTTCCAGGGTCTGTGGCCGATGCGCACGCAAAAGGAGAAGGAGGAAGTGTGCTCGGTCTTCAACCTGAACATCGAGACCGCGCGCTCGTACGTGCAGTTCGGCGAGGTGTTCAACCTGCTACACGCGGGCGCAAGCTACCTCCGTGTCCACCAGCAAGGCTTCGGCGCTGTCGGCGTGTCGAAGAAATACGGAAAGCGCTCGTACGCGCGATACCCGATCTTCTGGGGTCTGCGCAAGGTGGGTAACCTGCCGAACCCGGATCCGTCGGATGTCGGCGCGTGGACCAAGGGTGAGCTGGCCAATGCTCAGGATAACATCACCGTTGATCCGGACTTTGAAGCTGGTCGTGGCGAGCTCAAGCGCCAGGCGCAGGAATGGGCTGGGCTGGAACAGAACCCTGATGCTGATCTCCTCGTTTTCGTCGGTCGCTGGTCCATGCAGAAGGGTGTTGATCTCATCGCGGACGTGATGCCTGCTGTTCTCGAGGCGCGGCCCAACGTGCAGGTCATTTGCGTTGGTCCTGTTATTGATTTGTATGGTCGCTTCGCGGCGCTGAAGCTCGACCGCATGATGAAGGTGTACCCCGGACGAGTCTTCTCACGGCCTGAATTCACGGCCTTGCCTCCGTATATCTTCTCCGGTGCGGAATTCGCGTTGATCCCCTCGCGTGACGAGCCCTTTGGTCTGGTCGCTGTGGAGTTCGGCCGTAAGGGTGCGCTTGGAATCGGTGCCCGCGTTGGTGGTCTCGGTCAGATGCCTGGTTGGTGGTATACAGTGGAATCGGTCTCGACGTCGCATCTGCTGCAGCAATTCAAGCTTGCGATCAACGCCGCCTTGAACTCGAAAATAGATACAAGAGCCATGATGCGTGCGCGATCCGCCAAGCAGCGCTTCCCCGTCGCGCAGTGGGTGGAGGATCTGGAGATTCTTCAAGGAACTGCCATCCAGGTGCACAACAAGGAACTGGCCAAGGGCCATGGTCGTCCTCTGACCTCCGGAATGTCGACTCCCACTCGCGCTCTCACGCCTGGTCCTCGTCCGACCAGCCCGCTCATGTCCCCCGGTATGGCTCCCGGCATGCAGCACCTCATGCCCCCGTCCCGCGACAGCAGCTACTCGAACCTCAACCGTCTGAGCGACTTTGGAACCAAGAACGTCATTCGGCCCGAGTCCACGGTTGGTGATGGCGCAGAGCAGACCGGTGGACTGCAGCGCTCATTGTCCCTCGGTGTGCGCTCTGGTCCAGGCCACGGCTCTCGTCGGGGCCGTAGTCGGGTCAGGAAGCCCAGCGATAACATCACGGAGGAAGAGGAGGAGCAAGACCACGGCAGCAGCGACAACGAGTCGATCCTCAGCTATTACGCCGACGACGAGTACCACGTCACGATGGACCAGATCCGACAGGCGCAAGACGGCCGACAGCCCGGTGGTGGTAGCCGTGTAGTGAGCTACTCGCGTCGCAGCAGCCAGGACTCCTTGCGCGTGCCCATCACCCCCGCTGGTCCTCTCAGCCCTGGCAGCCCCATGGCCGCAGAGCGAGCTCTCCTCCCCCCGCCGAAGCCATTTGCTTCAACCGAGGAGAACCGTCTAAGCAGCGCGTCTGCGCTCTCACTCAACACGATCGTCAGCGGCAAGACCGACTTCAAGCTGCAAAAGGTCGACCCCTTCTTCACCGATAGCAACGGCGAGTACTACAAGAACTTCGAGCAGCGGCTGGAGAATCTGAACGGGACCAACTCCGAGTCGCAGCTCTGCATCGAAGAGTACCTCATAAAGTCCGAGCGCCAGTGGTTCGACAAGTTCCGCGATGCCAGACTCGGTCGTTCGAAGCCGAACGGGTCGATCTTCCGTGACAAGCACGGTGCATCGGATGATTCCCTCTCGCTCGATGATAGACACTCGCATGACGGCAGGCAGGACCCCCAAGATTCTTCCTACAACTCGGAGGACGACGAGTTCCTGCTCGGCAAGGACTACGTGCCCCCGACTGGCTTGAAGAAGTGGATGCAGATCAAGATCGGTGACTGGCCTGTGTATACCCTCTTCCTGGCCCTGGGTCAGATCATCGCTGCAAACTCCTACCAGATCACCCTCCTGACCGGTGAAGTCGGTCAGACCGCCGAGAAATTGTACGGAATCGCCACGACATACGCCATTACCTCGGCGCTCTGGTGGCTCGTCTTCCGCTACTTCAAGTCCGTCGTCTGCCTGTCTGTCCCCTGGTTCCTGTACGGCATTGCATTCATCCTCATCGGCTCCGCACACTGGGAAGACGGGTCATTCGCCCGCGGCTGGATCCAGAACGTCGGAAGCGGCTTCTATGCCGCTGCCTCGTCCAGCGGCTCCATCTTCTTCGCCCTGAACTTCGGTGACGAGGGCGGTGCCCCCGTGAAGAAGTGGATCTTCCGTGCGTGCATAATTCAGGGTCTGCAATCTGCATATGTCATTGCACTTTGGTACTGGGGTTCAACCATGGCCCACACGCAGAGCCAGGGCCTATTGACCGCTGATAACCAGATCTCGAATACCTGGAAGATGAGGTGCGTTCCTTCAATTTCCTTTCTCTATACTGTTCATAAGTGACATGTCGCTAACCATTGCTTTTTTTCTCTTACAGCGCCATTTGTTACCCCATCGCCGTGTTCCTCTGGGGTATCGGTCTCCTGCTCATCTTCGGTCTGCCCAACTACTACCGTCAAGTGCCCGGCAAAGTGCCCTCGTTCTACCGATCTGTCTTCCGCCGGAAGATCGTTCTCTGGAACTTCGTCGCCGTCATCCTTCAAAACTTCTTCATGAGTGCCCCCTACGGCCGAAACTGGAGCTGTACGTCCCCAACACCCCTCCTTCTTTCTCCAAAAGAAACCCCAACTAACCATTATTCTTTCGCATAACAGTCCTCTGGACAACCGACCACGCCACGAAATGGCAAATCCTCATCCTCTGCATCGTCTTCTTCGGCATCCTATGGTGCCTCTTCCTCTTCCTCGTCTCGCAATTCAGCAAACAACACAGCTGGTTCCTGCCCGTGCTCGCCTGCGGGTTAGGCGCCCCCCGGTTTATCCAAATCTGGTGGGCCGTATCGGGGATAGGCTACTACCTCCCCTGGGCCGCAGGCGGAAGCTACACATCCGGCGCACTCGTCTCGCGCAGTCTGTGGCTGTGGCTCGGCGTGCTGGATAGCATCCAGGGCCTGGGCTTCGGAATTATTCTCCTCCAAACCCTCACGCGTATGCACATGTGCTTCACTTTGATTGTGTCCCAGGTTATTGGGTCCATTGCGACGATCTGTGCGCGCGCTTTCGCGCCGAATAATGTCGGTCCTGGGCCGATAAGCCCTGATGTTACTAAGGGCGCGGATGCCGTGGCGAACGCCTGGTTCTGGGTTGCGCTGTTTTGTCAGTTGCTTATTTGGTATGTTTCTCGCCTCCTCTCTTCTTCTCTCCCCATGCTGGGATTACTTTGGTGGAATTTGTACTAACGATGCGTTTATAGCGCCGGCTTCCTGCTCTTCTTCCGCAAGGAACAGCTTTCCAAGCCCTAATTCCTTATTTATTTACACCTTTACGAAGATACTCATATCATATTATACATGCCACATGCGGCGTCTGGTGGACATGTATTACGCTCTCTGATTTCTCACTTTTTTTCTTTTTCCTTCTTACAATGTTGCATATAGACACTGTATTACTACATAATTCCTTAATGTGTGTGTGCTGTATATAATGTGTTGGGTAATGATGCTGGTCTTTTGGTGATGCATCAGATAAATATAATGACTTTTGTATTTATATCCTCAAATATTGTGTAGCACCTTGATAACAACTTCACCAGGAGGGGGAGAATGATTCCTAAAGAGGGATTGGCCGTTTTTCTCGGAACCCTGTCAGTTTTTATATCCTGACATCAATCCCAGCACTGAGATCCTCACCCTATATCTACTAAAGTCCACTGATCTATATAGCTTAGATAAAACAGCGGCATTTCCCAAAGCAGTCAGCAATATACGGTAACGGACTGCCCTCAAAATCCCCATCGTCTCTCTCGCCATTTTGTGTGTGTGCACCAGGCTATCCGAGCCATCGCATCCATGGCGGCTGGTATGTCCCTGCAGGCTCATACAGAGTACAGTAGTACAGAAGAGGCAAGTGGGCAAGAGTTGACAGCCTCCCAATGTCACACGGCTTCATACCCCACAAGCCGTTATCGAACAGACCAGCAAAGAATGATACGGCCATTGCCCAGTCGCTAATGGCAATGAGGACAATTTTTGTGACAGCATCTCCGTGGTATAGAGCCAGTGCATGGCCGTCAACACATATCCAGATGAACAATGGTAGGAAGGCGAGCGTGTACAACAGATATGAGCACACGAACACGGTGGTCCCACGGACATATTGTCGAAACAGGACGTCCGGCAAGAGGCAGACCCAGAGTCCCGTAACGCCGTAGCGAAACAGTCCGAACGCGAGATCGCACACAATATACATGGACAACCGCGGCCACAGGCCTGTCAGGACGAACGGAGAAGGTGCCATGTACACAAGGGCATTGTAAACCAGCGCCAGAAGAGCCCAAGGACGTTCCCATTGCCTATGGCCAGAAGCAGGGACTATAAGGGCTCCCTGGGTAGTGTAGTGGTCGACGTCAGCAGCCCAGAACAGGAGCTCAAAGAATAACCACGAGGCAAGGTACAAGGCGCCAAAAGCTGTCGAAATGGGTATCCCTTTGCTACCAAATAATTTGATGTACTGAGGCACAGTACCGAGGGCAAACGTAACCCAACGCAATCTAGTTTGTGCTTTGATTCTGGTTATCTTGTAGGGATCCAGATTCCCAAACTCGTCGACAAATCGGCGGCGCAAGACGTGAGACGCGGCCACTCGAAATGGCATACGTCTGGAGCCATAACTGACCAAATAGACCCATTCTGTGAGAACAGCGATCGCGTCGAAAGCGCAGATGACTGGCGAGCTTCGAAAGATGGATGGGTGACGATACGGGAGGCCAAGTACCTCTCCGGTTGGCTGCGTTACGGAGTTGATGCCAAAGCAAACCATCCAGAAGAGCACTGTTGGGCCTGGCAATTCGCCGGAGGAGGCTGCAATGGCTGCGGTCGGTCCAGGACATTCCACCGAGCAATTCATTTGGAAATGAACGGAATAATACTGAACTGTACTTGCACTGGTATTGTATTTGTTCTCGTCTGAGGACGTCGCCTCTTTTACCCACAGCTCAAATGAGCCCTCTCGTATTTGGCGCCCACTCGCAGTCGTTCGTTCTACATAGCCACCACCTCTCAATCTTGCTGGGGCGATTGGCCCTCAGCGATCGAGGATGTGCAGAAAAACAAATCAGAGCAGCACATCTTCACAGCAAGGCAGTCGACACCGATCACGGTGGAAATTTTACAAGTTGAACAGTTGCTCTGGCCCGGACTGGTGACTCCTTCCTCAGTCTGTAAGACAAAAGCCTCGTAGACACAAAAAGCAACTGCCCGCCCATCACAGCCTGTCAATCATTTTCTCTCTTGCTTGAAAACAGCTGAAGTCTGTGCTGCGTTACCCATGCATGGGGTCCAGTTGAGCAACCAGTGGACTGAGGTCCCGATGCTCCATCGCTTCATTCCACCGAGATACCCTCCAGTATGTAGTCGCAATGAGATAGGAAACCAGATGCGGGCCGACCCCAACCCTGCACCGCACCCAGCAGGCCAACAGGCTCTCAGGTTGGACGCACGGACGTAACTGACTTTCCAACGCTTTCTCACGAACGCGCAGGATTACCGTATCATGATGACGTGGCGGAGCAACCTCGAGCAATGATCTTCGCAAGAGCCGTATCGGTGCACCGGTAACTCGCCTTGTGAAACACGAATTATGCCGCG
Source organism: Aspergillus ustus (assembly GCA_000812125.1). Lineage (NCBI taxonomy): Eukaryota > Fungi > Ascomycota > Eurotiomycetes > Eurotiales > Aspergillaceae > Aspergillus > Aspergillus ustus. The sequence continues at coordinate 356,787 of JOMC01000065.1, forward strand.
GGCAAGGCTGCTTGGGCTGCACCCACTCAGGTTATTTCCCAGTGCCCTCCGCTACAACCCGGCTTGAAACTGAATCACAATGTGAGTGTGGAGCCTTGAATGTCACTTTTGCCTTATATATATATATGCCTTTCACTTCAGGTAGGCTAACCGGTCTCTCGAAGTTACCACATACTGCGCCTTTCCTATCAGCCGAACGATGACTGTAACCTTAAACTCAGCCACCGCGAAGTACTCGACAACCGGAAATGACCATAACAATCACACACTGCTGTTCTACACTGTTGCCAGTATCACAATGTGTCTTGCGGCAACTGCAGTCTTGATCCGGTTGTATATTCGATTCACGATTACTCGGAACCCATGGTGGGATGATGGTAAGCACGGTCGGCCGACTTTGGATCCATCTATCTAACCTCGAGCTTTTAGTGACCGCAGTGGTTGGGCTGGTCAGTAGATGCACACAGCGAATGGATTGGTTTCTGACCTGTTATCTCCGCAAGTTGTTGCAGGCTGCACATACCGGCCTCACGTGGAGAAGTCATTTTGACCACTTCCAGTCAGCCTCCGTTTGGTGACTGATATGGCATTCGTCCTGCAGCGGTACTCATTTGGCCGGGAGTATACAGTGGGCACGTTGGGGGCGATGATCTTCACGAACTCGGGAAAGTACGTATGCAATAGCCATCCACACCACCTGTGATGGATAAAAGGAGCTAATGATTTGATATTCAGCTCGCACGAGACTGTGCCATTGTCTCTCAACCGGCCGTCGGCTTCGCCAAACTGACGCTACTCCTGCTCTATCTTCGCCTTCTTAAACAGGACACGGCTGCCAAGTGGGGGGTATGGATAGTAATGTTGTTCTGCATCGCGTTCTATTCCGCCGCCATGTTCCTCTTCATTTTCATCGGGCAGGGTCCATACCTCACGGTGATATATATATCAGCCGTGATTGGAGTGGTCACCGACGTCTGTATTCTCTTGCTGCCCCTGTCTGTGGTGGTCAGGCTGCACCTCAGCCGCGCGAAGAGATGCCGCGTGGCCGCGGTATTCCTAACTGGTCTTTTGTAAGTCATCCAGCATTATCGGCCGTTGGCTAAAGGTTGAGTCTGAATTCTCCAGAGGGGTTAGTATGAGTCTCCTAGCGTGCATCTACCGGTTCCAGCTTGGATATCGAGATCCCAAGGAAGATACTTCCCAGCTGACCTTCCCACTCTATATTGTCAGGTCCGTATGTGCGAGGGTTCCATTTCGCCCCTCGTTTCCTAAATTGGCCCAAATGGCTGCTAACGGCTTCGGCAGCACGGTCGAAGTAAATACTGGGATAATATGTGGGTGTCTGCCTGTAATGGCGATACTATTCAAAGATTCGCAAACAAGATGCCTGCCTCCGACACGACCACAGTTTGGATGGAAACCATGGTGGCCTATGTGGTTCAGCATGAACAGACCAAGGGTAGTGGCTGGGCCCAGGCTCTACTTTGGGAGAGCACCGGCAGACTCGGAGGCCAACATGGAGTTGGTTCGAGCAGAGGTTACACAGGGGGCACAGGGGGTTTTAGTAGAGAGACGCCTCCGGATAGCTCTGTCGGCGATGATTTTATCCCGCGACAAGAGATTAGCAGATCGGCTGATATTTGATCTAATTTTCTACGAAGTTGCTGTATCAACAGTTTCATTGCACCTCACCTGAATTGTGTACCATTCCCCTCCGGAAAAGACGTCCCGATATCATCCTGCATCTCTGCCCTCACTGTTGGCGTTGACCACGTACGAAATCGTTCGCATCGCCCACAGGGGGTGACACAACATACGCCCCCCCATGAATAGGAGCAACGCGGGAGTGCACTGTGACAGGTCTTCAACAAGAACTCATATCACGAGGATGAACCCTGCGATGAGTACAAGGAAAACAGATTGGTAGCCTTTCTGCCAGAAAAGTCTCACCTACCTGATCGCCAACCTTGTGCTTTAGCGGTGATTTGAAAACAGACCGGAGAGCCCAGATCTACTTGGCTCTGGGCACATCCCAAGGTGAGGGCAGCTGAGTCGGTTTGCACACCCGCGCATAATTCTTTACGGCCAACGCCTGCAACCCGGCGACAACTCCACGGAACTCTCAGCGAGGCCGGAATTTTGTTATATTTGGAAAATCGTCCAATCGATCCAGCTCCCGAGTCCTTCCGATCACGAGCACTGAGGATTCTCTGGCGCAACAATCAAAGTATCACTAGTGAAATGGTAGTGTGTAAATGGCTTTCACCTTCATTGGGGATCAACATCATAGTCCAGAGAAAAGGTGGCTCCATTTGGATGAAAGAAAGCACAGAAATTTGGGAAATATGCAATTTATAGTGGTAAGATAGATATGGCGCAAACACCTTCTCGCTATGTACGAACGGATTACCTTAGTACACCAACGTAGGTCCGGCCAGGTGGATAGGCTCGCACGAAACCTCCATTGGCACAAGCAGAGTTTCGACATTGAAGTCCTCGCCAGTCGACTTCCCCCTCTTGCTCATCGCCGGGCACACAACCAGCCTGACGAGCTGTGGTTCGTCCGCTTTGGACGCGACCTCCCCAGTCCCCAGCCGCATGCTCACAGGGTCAAATTCGACCTCCTTGAATAACGGCGGGAACATCCACTCTATGCGAGCGACTTGACGACAGATTTCCCTGTCGAGTTTCAGCGCCTCGTCAAGAATGCGGTTGAGTTCGTGTTCGTAGCTCGCATCCTCGACGACCAGGAATGGATCGAGAGTTTCGCGCACTTTGATGGCGAGGGCCTCGGCTCGACTCTCATTTGAGCGAGACCTTCCAGGTGTGTTTAGGGCGTCGATGACAAGGGCCGTTGTGCTTGCGACCCAAGTCTGGAATTTCCGCTCTTCTTCGGGAGGGGAGGGTTTGTTGAGGTCCGAATACTGGCAGTCTTCACGCAGTTAGTCAGAGGCAGGATACCAATAACGAGCAGGGGGGCATACCAGGCCTCAGTAACCGACATAGATTCCTCAGGGTTATCCCATTCTCCGCAGCCCAGCGAAACTGATCGAAGATGTGACCGACGAGGAACCTCCACATAAACGCCTGAACTACACTGGGTCTGCGTTCACTCGACATGATCAACGCTTCACAATCTAAGCTTCCAGGCGTCGTCGGCGCCATGTACTTATCCCAGTATGCTGGCTTGCTCTCGAGCTTCGGTCGGCCCTTTTTCAGTTCCCCACTGAAGTATTGGATCGCGAAATTCCGAATGTTGTATCGTAGCTGCTGGGTCAGATCGATGAGGTAGTTGTCCGTGACCTGATAGAACCCTTGACTCTGGGAGCGGGCCTTGTCCAGCTCGCGGGCAGCAGCTTTCCAGCGTTTGCGAAGGACATCGAGATCGGCTGTTTTGCGCGAAACATCGGACTGCAGGCGCTGGCGCTCGGAGGTCTCGGTGTCGAGGGTGCGTTGCAGCTCTTGGAGGATTTCGGGGGTCGGACGATTCGACAGGTCTGTTTCGAGCTTTTCGATCTTGCGGCGGAGGTCGAGTTCGATCTGCTCAGGCGTCTGAGTCGGTTGTTGTGCCTCGTCCGTGGTCGAGTCGGGGGTTTGACTTGCAGATTGGGATGGAGTCTGAGTCAGGGCTCGGGTTGGTACTGTTGGGGACTCCGGAAGGGGTTGTCCAGCTGCGAGCTCGTGAATCTGTTGCTGCGCTTGAAGCTGTTGCTGCTTCTGTGCCTGGTTCGCCGGTTGGAGCGCACTCGGGTGCGAATGCTTGTTCAACGAGGGATACTGTGGCTGCGGACCCTGTGTAGGGTAAGGAGGTTGCGGTGGCAGCGACGGAGTTTCTGGTCTCGAGGTTCTCTTCCAAAAGGCACTCATGAATTTATCGCTCGCTGTAGCGGTGTTGACCGATGGTTGCGAATGCGGAGGCTGAGCTGAGGGATATGGCCTAGGACCGAACGCGGGCCCTCGGGCTTCATCTAATGCTCGAGTAGAATCTGCGTCGAGCATCTCTGTGTCGGTGCCTTCTGGCACATTGGCCTCTTTCACCGGTCGTGGTGGTGTTTGTGTCATTGTGTGGCGGCAACTGAATCTGGGGGGTCTGCTGTTGAGTACTATTTTCTCTGATTACGGCGGGGGCCAAAAAATAAAAAAAGAAAACCGATTCCAGCAGCTGACCCAGAGTGACAGGCGCTCTTAGCTGAATTCTGAACGCGACGGCCGGACAAGGCTCGCCCATTCTGCCTGCAGACCATCCCATCCCATCCCACTTGAGCCGCTCAGCGAAGGGAAAGATAAGCGGAGAATACGCCACAGGCCTGTGCTCAATCCTGCAGAACGCCGACAACGAATCGCCTGCCGTGAAGTCGCGCATTTGTGCTCGGCACAGCCTGTCGCACAGTCTTAGGGTGGGCTCGTGTTGCAGTAGCCTTGTATTGCCTCCCACACCCTTCCCCATCATTCGCCCACCAACTCGGCGCAGATTGCACAAACATTTGTTTGCGCCATTAATCCCTGCCACACCGGTTCAGCCTCGCGATGCGAGTTCCCATATCCAATGATTCCGGTCGGCTGTCATCGCCACGACTAGTCCGTGCAAGGCTCGTCCCGCTCGTAAGATCCAGAAACGGCCCCGAGTGCCACATGGCGCTATCCGAGCAGTCCCATAGGTCCCGAGATGTGCCATCTGCATGCACACTGCAGGGAGATTCTACCCTGGTGAGGATTCCCGACGCGAGGTGAAATTGGGGGTTTTTGAACCGGGGAAGGCGGTGCGAGGCTGATTAGCTGAGGAAAGAGGCACTTAAGTCAGTCGCTCCTTCCGGATTCTGGCTGCGAGTCACCTGGCCGTATTACTCTCTTCTACTGGATTTTTCTCTCTTTTGATTTCTTTTATCTTCACACGACAATGACTTACATGGATGGCTCCCTCGCCTACAGGCCCAAGGCGGCCACCCCGAGCGAAGATGACGACGACGATGTGATGGTCATCGGTATCGATTTCGGTACAACGTATGCTACATACCCTCCTGCTTAAGACAGATACTGACTTTGTCTTTCTTCTACCTAGATACTCTGGCGTCGCATGGGCGACCGTCGCCGACTTCGCGAGCGACCAAATCAACCTGATAACCAGCTGGCCGGGGACCGGGCGCGAAGAAGGCAAAGCACCGACGGAGCTGTTCTACGAAGACGACGACGTCTTCTGGGGCTACGAGATCCCCGCGGACGCGGACCCCGTGCGGTGGTTCAAGCTGCTGCTGGTTAAAGATGAAGATCTCAGCGAGGAGACCCGCAGCAGCGAGTTCATCCTACGCGGGCGCAAGATGCTCAAGGAGACCGGGAAGACAGCCGTGGGTCTGATTGCGGATTATCTCCGGCTGCTGTGGGACCATATTCTTGAGACGGTTAAGAAGTCTCGTGGTGAGTATGTGATTGATGCGCTGAGGTTCCATGTTGTCATTACCGTGCCTGCGATCTGGAAGGGGTATGCACGGCAGGGGATGGAGGAAGCTGCCAGACAGGCGGGGATCCTGGCGAGCAGACCAGCTGGTGAGACGCTGTTGAGCTTTGTGCCTGAGCCTGAGGCGGCGGCGCTCTCGACGCTTTGTGAGCCTGGTCGCAAGACACAGCCCGGGGAGGTCTATGTTATTTGCGATGCTGGCGGTGGTACTGTCGTACGTTCCTCTCCCCTTACCAATTTTGGTTTATACGGTCATCTAACTGGTGCAGGATTTGATCAGCTACGAAATAACCCAAGTCCACCCGATCGCAATGCACGAAGCTGTCGAGGGAACAGGCGGTCTCTGCGGCGGCATCTTTATCGACGAGGCGTTCGAGCACGCATGCAAGTCCCGACTCGGTCGGCGCTGGGACCATCTCAGCAAAGCAGGTATCAAGGAGATCATCAAGGGCGAGTGGGAGCACGCCATCAAGCCTCAGTTTAAGCCGCAGAACTCGAAGAAGGAGTACATCGTCAGTATCCCGGCTGAGGCGTTTGGGAAGACGAGCCTGGATGATATGAGCCGTGAGCCGTATATCAAGAAGGGGAGGATCCATTTTTCGAGGTATGCAAGTCCACCCTGGAGATGTAAGTAGAGCTGCTAACATACGGTTGCCTAGCTCGCACATCCAAGAAGCTTTCAAGGAGTCGTTCGCTGGAATCGATACCCTTGTCGACGGCCAGATCAGCAAGGCGAGGAGCCAGGGGCTGAATGTCAAGGTATGAGTCTCCCTCCTCTCTCCCATCGCTCTGCGCACTAACAAGACAGGGTATTATCCTTGTCGGCGGTCTCGGTGCAAGCCCCTACCTTTACGAGCACCTCAAAGACCGACACTCAAGATCGGGGGTTACCATCCTGCAGTCTGGTGGAATGAAGCCGTAGGTTTTATAGATCCCCTACTTACAAATTCTCGCTAACATCCCCAGTCGAACTGCAATCTGCGCGGGCGCAGTCTACAAAGGCTTCCTCGATGGCGGCAGCGACAGCAGCGGTGCACAGCAGAACGGATACGGCGTGTCCGCGCCCATCAGTGTGACGTCTACAATCTCGCGAACAAGCATTGGAGTTGTGTACCACGCTGCCTTTGACTCGTCGAAGCATCTCGAGGAGGATAAGCAATGGTACCCGGACGAGGGCGAGTGGCGAGCGAATAACCAGATCGAGTGGTATCTTCGTCGGGTGCGCTCCTCCTTCCTGATTCTCTACTCCTTTCCGATGCTCTCTTTTCGCGTCCAGTTTACTGATGCTATTCTATGCTATGTATAGGGCGACAACGTCTCCACAACCGAACCCCTCCGGCACAACTTCTACCGACTATACAAGAAAGATTTCGGCGGTGCATTCGCAGTGGAACTCTTTGAATGCGAAGAACACAGCGCGCCATCGCGACTTGACCGGAACGTCGTTCGGCACTGCAAGATTGACTGCACTCTCGACGTCCCCTTTGAGGCGCTTGACGACTTTACCTCGGCAGAGACGGGCAGCCGTATGAAGAAGATGAGCTTCGATCTGGAGATGGTGCCTTCTGGCGCGACGGTACAGTTCGTGGTTTACATCGATGGTCGTAGACAGGGGAGTCAGAATGCGAATGTGCGGTTCTAGATAATGACTCTTATACTTTTGTGCGCTTGTTCGGGTGTATAGTGTTTGACATTTACTGGCGTATCATTTAAGGAATCAATTTCTTGATCATTTCATCGATTACTAGAATATAACCTTGGCCTCGGGTATGCAGCCTACTAATTTATCATCTTGAACAAGTATTGAGTTGTGATCGTCGACTATGCGGAATTCCGCCAGGGGACTAGACCAGGCACCCCCCCCCCCCCCCCCCCCTAATATAAACCACTTCCACTGCTCCTGTACCTCGATCCTCAAACTCGCCTTCATAACTCCCATTACAATACCTACAAGTATGGCAGTAATTCCAATCGAGATCATTTCCGACGCAATCTGTCCCTGGGTCTGTAACCACTTCCCTGCACCCGTATAATCAATGCATAACTCGATACATTATGTACTAACCCTGAGACTCGAAAGTGCTACATCGGCTACCGCACATTCCAACGCGCAATGTTGCTATACCAAAAGACCTACCCGGGCGGATCGAGTGATACATTCGCAATCTCATGGAAACCATACTTCATCGACCAGGTCGAGCCAACGGAGAGTGTTTTGATTCATGGTAAGAAGTGACAGCTAATCTATTCTGATTCCCAAACCGTGGTAAATCAGCTGATTACAAGATGTTTCAGAGAGGATGTCCCGCCGCATGACAGAATCCCAAATCACCGCCGCCCAGACACGCCTCAAGCGCGCGGGGCGGAGTGTCGGGATCGAGTTTGCCTTTGGCGGGTCCATCGGGTCGTCGCGGCTTGCTCATAGATTACTGTATTTCGCTGGACGCCAGGAAGAAGAAGGAGGAGAAGAGGGAAAAGGAGAAGCAAGCGAAACGCAAACAACGCAATCCCGTCTCGCCGAGATCCTCTTCAGGTATCAATTCGAGCTCGAGTGGGATATTAGCCAGCCTGATGTTGTTGTGGCTGCGGGTGTTGAAGCGGGGATTGACAAGGGGGTTGTGGAGGGGTTTCTTGTGGGGGATCAAGGAGGGGGAAGAGAGGTGGAGGAAGAGGCGCAGAGGATGAGGGAGGAGAGGGGGGTCAGTGGCGTGCCGTGTTTTGTGATTGGCGGGGAGAAAAGGTTCGAGGGGGCGGGGGATTTGAGTGAGTTCTTTGAGGCATTTGTTGCTGCGAGGGAGACTGTTAGTAGTGTGGAAGTGTAAGATAGTGGGGGTTCCATGCATATGTCTGTTTGTATAGCCTCTTCTCGGGCGTCTAGTCCGAAACTTTCCTGCCGTCGGACCAAAGCACCGAGTCCGTACCTCTGTATCCCGCATAGCTTCGAACAGGCTAGACCCGTGAACACTTCATCACTGCAACGTACACACATATGTATGTACCTAACCATCACTCGGGCAGTCAAAGCAGTGGAGACGGGCCGATCCGATCGACCGCAGGCCCACTGGAGTGGAGGGGGTCGTGAGGTAATATGCACGATAAATCCTGCACACGACGGGGAATGCAGGCGCCCAATCGTAACATCACGCTGGTGTAGCATCATGCACGGGGAATTTTCCTGCAAGCGCGGTTGACGAGCGTGGCGTATCCAACTAAGTCACCCCGCTCCGCCAGCGCATTTTTTGGGGGGTATGAGTCGATGTCCCTCGAGGGCTCTTTCCTTTCACGTCGATTCTTGTTCGAGGTATATTTATTTGGAAGCAGAAGGAAAGTTGATTCACTCACCGAGTCCCTGAAAACAGTCAAGTTCCTTCTTCGAATTGAGCCAGTCTAGTCAAGCAGGACAGGATGAGCTCCGCTTCTTCCCAGTCCCGCTCGTCGTCAGGCTCAAGCGATCAAAGCGATGCCCGCACCCTGAGCACCTCCCCCAGCACCAAAAGTCTCCTCCCCGCTCGCATCGCCGAACCAGTCGACTACTATCCAAGATTTAGATTTCACCCGGTACATCTACTGGATACCTTCCAAGGGGATCGGTATACTGTCGTCCGAAAATTGGGATATGGTTCCTTCTCCACCGTGTGGTTGGCGCGGGATAGCCAGTACGTCGCACAGAGAGACAGCGCACCTATCACACATATGTGAACTACAAAGCTAATCTAATCTAATCTGATCGAATCTCCAGACTCGACCGCTACGTCGCGCTAAAAATCGGACACGCGGAGAGCGGCGACACACCGACCGACGAGATCGACATCTACTCGCATCTCGCCTCGTCAAAGTTTATTACCCACCCCGGAAGAGAGCACTACCTCCCCCTCCTCGACCATTTCCGCATCTCCGGTCCAAATGGCACACACCAGGCACTCGTCTACGAGCCCATGGGCGCGAGCGTCGCTGAAGTGAAGGATACATTGTTCCCAGAGGGCCCGTTCCCGCTGTGGACGGCGAAATCGATTCTGTGGCAGACGCTGCTGGGGCTGGATTTTATGCTCGAGAATGGCATTGCGCATGGGGACGTGCAGTCGCGGAATTTGCTTTTTACGCTCGAGGGTCTGGTGGGGAGGCCTGTGGCTGAGCTTGCGCAGGATAGGGATATTCCGCTCACACCAGTGGCGCAGAAGGAGGTTGATCGGGTCGTGATGCCAAAGTATATTGTCCCCTCGGATTCGCTCATGCGGTATCTGGATATTTCGAGGCCGTTTACAGTCAAGGTGTCCGATCTCGGTGGATGTATGTTCCCTACATTCGTATATAGTAGACGGACATTGGGCTAACTGAGAACAGCCTTCCTCACTACAAAACCCCCTCGCACACCAGCACCACCTTTCGCGCTCCGCGCCCCAGAGACACTCTTCGAGCGGTCTGTCACAGCAAGCCAAGACATGTGGAGCTTCGGCTGTCTGATCTTCGAGTTCATCACGGGGATAACGCTCTTTGATCTATGCGACATCTCCACTATAGCACTGACAGATGATCTGCACTTCATCGATATGTACAACGTCCTCGGACTTCCATCCGATGAAGGCGTTCGAGATCAGCAATGGCCCGCGTGGCGGGCCCATTTTACACCTAGTGGAGAGCGCATAAGTCGGTATAGTCGCAAGCGAGATCGGGATTATGATATGCATGGTACGCCCGTGACGTTGACGGTGGAGGAGCTGCTCGATGAGTATATGGGTGAGACCCTCTCCGCAGAGGAGCTGCAGGCGACGAAAGACTTGCTAAGGGGGCTGTTGGAGTTTGACCCGGCGAAGCGGTTTAGCACGAAGGATGCGATGCGACATAAGTGGTTCGAGGGGATTGGGCGTGTAGAGTAGATCTATACATTTCACATGAATACTTAAGGCTTGAGCTGGGCTCTTCGAATGATATCGACGGTTCCTCGATCAATTCTACCAGCTAGAGACGTAAAAATGGGACAGACACCCCCAGAGCGATGCAGGCAGACCTGGCAAGGCAGGCCACTCCCCATTTACCTATCCACCTACCAACCAGGGACCTCTCTGCACATGGTAACGTGTCATTCGATGTCTGTGGTACTCAGTTTTCCTTTCTCCACAGCCAGATGATCAATCTAACTGGGAGACACATCTCTATTAACCCCAAACAGAGCGATAGACATGCTTGTTGTTCCTCGCGTGTGCATACTGAAACTCCTCCTCATCCTCATCATCGGAGTCCGAGTCATCCATCTGGTCTTCCAGGTTTCTCTGCATCTGCGCCTGGTAATAATCAAGCCGCCGATCCGGCGTCGCCATAGCCGGCAGCGACCTGTGCAAGAATGCGTTCTCATCATACACAGCGGCCGGATGCAGCCGGAGCGAATAGTGCACGTTGAGCCGCTGTGCAACTAGAAGGTCCACCGATGCAAAGGGCGTCGTGCAGAGCAGCTTAAACCGCAAGGGCACATTAGTTGCCAGGCGATTTAGTATGAGCAGCACATCAGCAAAGTCCTCGCGCCACTGCGCGGGGACGGCGCTCGGGGCTAGCTCGGACACGCCGTCAAGAATGCAGATAACTGTACTGTTGGCGCCGCGGAGCTGCTCTACCAGCTGACTGAAGGTGTGGCAGAGCATGTGCAGAGTGTGGGACTGGATCTCGTGGGCAAAGATGGCGGTGTTGATGAAGTCGAGGTTGAACCTGTGGCCTGTCAGGAGCATTTGCGCGATCAGGGCACGGATGAGGCCGTTGGGGCCTGCCATGGAGGTTTCTTCGCCTGTCTGGTACTGGGTGCTGTGCAGGCCGCAGAAGTAATATAGGGTGATGCAGTTGTTGTTGTCGCGCCTCATCTGGATGGAAAAGATGGCGCACAGGACGGAGAGAGGGCTGACGCGGCTGCAACTCGGAGCTTCGAAATTCCCATTAACCAGCAGCGTGGCCGATTGGCCTTTAGCCATCCAGGTCATGAACTGGGCCGATGTGAAGAGCTGCTGTGCTTGGGCCTGCGCGGAGGTCTCGAGAGTGTGGAGCTCACGGATCACCGTTTGCAGCTCGTTGGAGAGGGAACTTGCGCTGACACCGAGGCTGTCCAGGAGACCGGGCGCACTGAGAAATGGTTCCAGGGGCCTCGAGAGCGGAGGTGGTGACATAGGAAGCATCTCTGGGGGATAATCTGCGTACGGTCAGCGGAGTCAAAGCGAGCAGTGGGGGGCGGCGCATTCACTTGCGGCGGTGTATACAAGGCTTTGTTGTATGATATTCAGGATGACGACTGTTGGCTCCTTGCTCTGGAGATTGGCCAAGATCTTAGCATTCTCCTCCTGTAGCTCTCGCATCTGGTCTTCGATGCGGCCGACGGTGGCTTTCGTGGACGCCACGTCGGCCCCCGTGGTCATAGCCAGCTCATCCTTCACGTGGCCCAGGCATTTGTCGAACTGTTGAGCCTGGTGTTTGACCATAGTCATGATCGAGTCCACAGAGCTGGCCGTGTGTCCCGAGATGATCAGGTTATTCACAAACTTGCGGGCCCGTTGGGTCAGTCGAGCGGCTGCGTGGGTTGTGGTGCCGTTGAGGATGAAGATCAATCTCGCCAGCGCCCATGCGAGCGTGTCGTACAGCGCAATGGCACTGGTCCGGAGTGCCTGGACAGAAGCCCACTGGTTCTGACGCGCTTTGACCGAGAGTATTAGCTCGGGGATATCTTCGAACGCGGTGAGGATTTTCTCGCGGGTGCTCGCATTCCGTTGCGCAATCTATCCCACGTATCTGTCATTAGAAGGCGTCTCATCTTCAGTTCGAATTGTGCTGGTGCTTCGGTAGAAAGAATTACATTACACAAAGATAAAGGACTTCTGTCAAGAAGTGTCTGGTACTATTCTAATTCGGAAAACTCTCTCGTACTGGGCTCTAAGCCGTGTTGTGGGCTTGCTTTCAGAAGCTTTCTATACGTACTTTCCCCCGCCGTAGACTGTCGTAATCCGCTCCCATGACCTTCTGTTCCAAGGCCCTCTCGCGGCCGACTGGGAACTCCAAGTCTCGAACATTGCAGTTACTATGGATGAAGAGGTCTTTCAATAAGCCCCTCAAACAAGTCATCTGATCCACAATGCGACCGTATAACGCCCACTCATCCTCAATCTTGCCTGGTCCGACTGTAGGGTAGAATCCGTAGTATGCCCATTCTGGCCGTCGAAAGCTCAGTTCTATGGTAATAGTGGACGGTCTAAGGGCTGCGGATAGCGCTGTCAAAGCGTTGGTCCAGTCATACGTTTCTCTGCTATCAGGCAAGAAAGAATCAGCCTGCATGGAAGCGAACAGCCAGTGAACGTGTCGCAGGCTCTGCCATGAGTGCTCCGGGAGACAGGAAAGAAATTCTGATATATGTGGACTCCAAGGCATCCCGGATGCTTCGGGGGCGCGTGTCGGCGCATACCAGATCTCAAAGGAATTCCTTGAATAGTAGATGGAAAGGGCAAGCTGACGCACGACTTGACTGGCTTGAAACAGCGCATGTGGAACAGTCCAACATGAGAAGATTCTGGAGAAAGCGGTATGCGTCGAAGGGCAGTAACAGTCACAGCAGTGCAAATACCCGATGGGGTTTGCAGCGCAAGCAGAGCGCCTGCATGTCGCAGGAGTAGGCCATTCGTTAAGGAAGCGGCCTACTAGGGGTTCGTGGACAATCAAGCCTGTATACTCAAGTATACGCGTCTGAAGCTCTATCGGAAGTCTTGAAAATGGGAAAGGTTCTCTGGGTTGTTGAAAAGCGGATTGGACTTTCTAGCGTATCGTTGTCATAATCATGTGTTGGAGCTCAATTTCTCGACTCGGGCCCATGCGAATCGACAATTCTTTTAGCCGCGGAAGATCTCCGATCGGAGTCAGGAATTGAGCAGCTGATTCCCTGGTTGCAGCTGCACAGATCAAGCGAAGCTGAAGCTGGTTATCCTGTGTGTTGTACATTGCCAGTTTGGAGCATATCTCCCTCCAAGTAGACAAGACACCCGATACATCAAGTTGGCAGTCATTTTCGAAGGTTTCGGACGCACTCCCATGACATTCCCTATACTGGAGATGCATTCCTAATAGGTCTTTACAGGGTGTCGTACCGATGGTGACCACGATGCTCCTGAGTGATCGCCACCCGAGTGGAGTCAGGCTCAACAAGTATTTCAATCCCTTCTCATGACGATCTCCAAACCGTAGAGTATTCTCGGAATACATCATGGTGCGAGCATCCTCGGATACTGCACGAGAGACATAGAAGAGCTGGTTTGGGAACCGGCGCTCCTCGTCTTCGTTATACGGGATCAACCTCTGCTCGTGCGATGACTATTCCCCCGAGCCCGAGAGGGAGAGAATCATCTATCTGGAACGAAGCATGTGCAGCTCAGCATAAATCCGACGTCTAACACTTTTGGGGAGGCAAAGAAATGCGGGTTGCCCAGCCATTGTCAGAGAATTCCAAACCGTGGGAGATTGTGGTGAAGGAAAATGGGCGAGCGCGTAAAATCGAGGGGGCAGGGGGGCACCTTATATGTTCATCATCTGTCTTGTCTTTGGATTCTGATTCACACCCTTAGCATACTCTAGTATCACACAGCGAGGAATAAAACAAATAGAAAAATGTATCTAAACCTGGCTTGGAGGCCGGGCCCTCCTTTCAGCCAAAATCTGATCAACACTGCTCGACAAACTCTAGCAGGCAAGGCGGGGGAGTGTGAGCTGGCAGGAAAAATCAGATAAAAAAATTGCAGAGAAAGGAAACGGAGAAAAGCAAGCAGCGGGGCCTTATTCAGGGCCAAAGCGCTGTTATAAAAGCTTGGGGCTTGATTCGTCATCTAAGCTTTTTCCTAGCGCTCACAAGATAAGTACAACGTACTGCGGCATGAAATTGCGATTCTCTTATCGCATGTTGGTGTTTCATCTCTACTCAAACTAAGACTATTTTAAGGGATCGGTTCGCGTTGATCACCAACAAGGCCCAGGCCCACCCAGATACTGAATGTGAAACTCGAGCTTAGCAGGCTCCAGGAGACATCGACGATGTATACCTTGCAACACCTGAGTGGTGAACATGGCATACATTGCAGTAGCAATCGTGAAGGGTAGGCAGAGAGATTAGCTTTCTATAGAGGCACTCTGGTTCGCCAATTGGAAAGTGACTGATATGCATTGTACTCTGTGTGTCTTCGAGTATGGTCGAACGAAGAATCACGGCCTGAGAATGCTACTAAGCTAAATTATATATATATTATATAACTACCAAGCCTTTTATAGCGCGCGACCGAAAAAATCGACGCCTGGTCACCTGCAACCACCACTCAAATAGAAAAGGATGGCCATCGACCCTTGTACCCAAAGCAGCTACCTCTGGACAGGCTCCATTATCGCCTTCCCCGCAGTGTAGTCTGTTTCAGAAACCACAGGGCAACACGACAAGCCCCTATGCATACGGATTATTAGTTTCCTTTATCAGTTCGCGGTAAAACTCATGGCATTGGGAGGAAGGAATTGGTTATGTTCATGCTAACATTGGGGTTCCACCTTCCCACCTACCCGCAAACAAAGTAGTTTATTTTTTAAGCTGTACGGTCTGAAAAGAGAGGGGTTACTCACGGCATGTGTTTGAGAATCCTCTCTCTTTCCCGGGTCAGGGGTCTTCGTTAACAGGGTTTGGGTAACAATACAGGTTGAGAACAATTATCATATAACTATCAGAATGTCAGACTTCCCAACCAACATACATATCCATTTGTTAAGGGATGGGTAGCATACAGGGCCAGGCATATGCAGCCTTTCATGTATGTCAGGATTCCATTTCTGATTATCACACCGATTGCGAGGACGGTGATGCCGAGAATAACATTGAATACGATCGGAAGATGTGAGATAATATACGGCTCGATGAAAACAGCGCTGACGATGGTGAGGATTGGGAACGTGGAGAAGGAGAGTCCGATGGCTGTCTCGATGGTGAGATGGAGGACCAGCTCCATCCGGCCGCGTCGGGCGAGTTGGCATGTTTTGAAGATGCCCGACGCGCTGATCGAAGCTGGGATAACCACGCCGCCGAGAAATGTGTGGCCCCAAAAGTCTTCATACTGGGGCAGGATGAGATTAGCCGAGCACCGAACGGCCAGGTAAAGAACGGCCGCAAGCCAGAGGATGTAGGCTACACGAGCTCTGCGCGATATTTCAACACCTCCCAAAACTGCCAAATGGTCGCTGGATGTGTCGCCTTCCTCCGCTTCCGTCTCCATGCGGTCTTTAAAGAGGTAGACATGCGTCTTGTATTTGAAAAGAAGCCAGACTAGCTGGAAAGTGAGTAGAATGGCTGTTGAGAGGTATGAGGCAATTGTAGACCAGTCTCTGTCCCTATACTTAAGGGGCGTCGAGTAGAACAGCATTATCACAAATGGGACCGAAGCCATCAATATGAGCTGTGACAGGGTGACTGCTACTGTTTGGTTCACAATACAATCTCCGTGGCTCAACCCCGCAATAAGGAAGCTACAACCTGTGCCCTGTGGCATTAAGAAGAGGTAAGATACCACAGTAGCAAAAGCTGGCAGATGTTGTACTTGCATACCACAAGCAGGTGAATTTCCAACAGTCCAACAACGAACGGACGTAAAAGGTCGAACTGAAAGTTGCGAATGAACACTACACCAACCTAGGCATCGCCGCTAGTTATTGAGTTGCTCCCCATAGTCTCCGTGGGGGGTTCATACCAATATAGGGAAAACATTCGGGAGCATCTCCGTAAGGATGTTTGCCACTGTGCGACTCGAGAACAGCCAGGCCAACTCAGCGGTGGAGATAAAAGTCGACTCTAGTGCGAGCAAAGCAATCCAGTTGAAGACGAAGGAGATCTCCTCCCCGACGTCCAGCGAGCCTGCATTGAGTCCCAAGGGGACGAATATGAGGAGCACCTGTGCATAATCCTTTCGCATGGACCGTATTATATGCTGTCCAATGCTTCGGAGGGAGAGCAATTGCTGTGCTGGGATACGAACCCACCAGCGATCATCTTCGGACCATGGGATCGAACAGTCGAGGTTGCTGCCTAGGAGCGGCCGTTGTTCATTCCCCTCGAAATTGATGTAGGGATTCATCGGGAACCTTGGGAAGTACGCGGGTAATGACAAGAAAGGGGGAGACGAGGCTGGAGGCGAGTAAATGGCTCACGGGCGCGGACTGTTGATAATCCGTAGGTCAAGTGATTCTTGACAGGGATGCATCGGAGTCAGATCGAAATTAATCAACCAATCAAGCAGGTCGCTGCAGCATGTTCGTGTTGCAACACGACCGGAGGGCGATCAGCACTGCCACTGGGTCTCTCCCACAAATGTTTCCAACTCCACCTCCACCTCCGGTTCCAGTTCCATTTCGTGGATAAACACTATATACATACATACATACACCGATGGGCGATCCATATTCCGTCGTAAGTCTGGCTGCTGCCATTGCGCAATTCATCGACATCGGTCTCCGCCTCGTCCACGATGCCAAAGAGGTCTACGAGTCCGCCCAGGGCGCGCGACAGGACCTGGCTGAGCTGCGCATCGTTGTGGAAGACATCAAGCTGCTCAACCAAGATCTTGGCTCCTCCGCTTCACTATCGCGCCCATTGTCCAGTGATGACCGTGCAATCTGCGCTCTTGCGGGACAATGTAATGCGCTCGCAGACAGTCTTTTAACCGAGTTAGCGCCGCTGGAGGTCAACAAGGGAGCAAAATATCGAGTGTTGGAGAGTGTTCGAGTTTCCATCGCGGCGTTCACCCGCCGCAATGATGTTCGCAGGCTCTGGGAGAGGTTGTGTCTGACGGAAAGGCAGCTCCGTGAGCGGGTCGCGCGATCGACTCACCGGGAGCAGCACTTGAGCATTATGCTGATCCTCGAGGGCCTCCGTTGCGAGATCGAGAAGTCAGGCTATCAAACGTTGGATAAAGTGGCCGAGCTTCAAAGCTCGATTGCCCTCGCGACGGCGAGACCCAGCGCACTGCACACGGAGAACAGATACGCGATGGACTTGGGAGACCTTCACTCACTCCTTACGAGTCTTGTCCAGCAGGGCCAGGTCTCCGAGCACAGGCAGAGAGTAATCGAGAGTCTGACCTTTAAAGCTATGACCAGGCGCCATAGCCAGATTAACACTGCTCATTTCGATACATTAGGCTGGGCCTTGGATGAATCAAAAACAACTCTGCATCGGTGGCTTGCAGAGTCGAACGGAATCTACTGGGTGAGCGGTTTGGTACGACAAAGCTTCTCTCTTGGTACACAAGGAACAATTGCTAATATCTGCTTTAGGCAGGCAGCGGTAAGTCCACACTGATGAAATACGTTTCCGATCATGAGACGACAAAGCTCGCGCTCAACCGGTGGGCAGGGGGCGAACGCCTGTTCATTGCGAGTTTCTATTTCTGGAACTCAGGGGTGGACATGCAAAAGTCTCAGCTGGGGCTTTTCCAGAGTATTCTATACCAGATCCTCCGGTTCGACCCATCGCTAGTCCCCCAGGTATGCCCCAATCATCAGGGCTCGGAGCCATGGGACATCGCGGAGTTGAAGGACGCCTTCGCCAACCTCGTCAGCGCTTCCTCTTCGGCTAAATTTTGCTTCTTCGTCGACGGCCTGGATGAATACGATGGCAGTGAATGGGAAATCATCGATATCTTGAAACAGCTAGCTCAGTCTCAGAACCTCAAGATATGTGCATCCAGTCGGCCATGGCCAGCGTTTGAGAAGGAGCTCGGCCATCCTGAGCGCATGTTTATGCTGCAGGAGTTTACCAAGCAAGATATGCAGAATTATGTCGACAGCATGCTTGCCCAGAGCGCCGCATTCCGCGATCTCGCTGAAAGAGATCCGCGATGTGATCAGCTCGTCATAGAAATTGCAGAGCGGGCAAATGGTGTGTGGCTTTGGGTCTTCCTCGTTGTTCGCGATCTCTTGAGGGACATCAACACTGGAGAGACTTACACCACGCTGCAGGCGCGTCTTCGAAGCCTGCCACAGGAGCTCAACCAGTACTTTGCCCGCATACTGAATCGAATCGACCCATTCTTCCGCAAGGACACAGCACGAATATTCCTTATTGCTGTTGAGTCGGCCAGCCCACTTCCATTATTTGCACTGAGCTTCCTGGAAAGTGAGTTTATTGACGAGAGCTACGCCCTCAATGCAGATGTGATGCCCTCAGCAGTAGACAAGATAACGCAGGCTTGCGCCGAGTGGCGGCTCCAGTTACAGGCCCGCTGCGGGGACCTCCTGCTCGTTCGTACCAGCGACGACACCGAAGTGGCGTTGTTCAAACAGTCTGTCGACTTCCTCCACCGTACCGTGCGCGACTTCCTCCGAGATAACCACCACACCGCGCTCCACCAGCAAGTGCCCCCGGATTTTTGCAGCAAAAGGACATTATGCCGCATGCTCCTGGCATTGCTGAAGGCCTACCCCGTGGAGAACTTCCGCCGCTCCTCAAACGGCCTGTTCACCCTCGTGGATGAATTCCTCTACTACGCCTACAACCTGGAGCAGCAGCAGCTGGGCCAGACGGCCTCCTCGCAATTCGCTCTTCTCGACGAACTCGACAGGGTCATGTCCATCCACGCCAGCGAGGAGCGCATGCACTGGACCAACGGGCGGGATTCGCCGACGAACGCCACCTACGTGCAATGGATCGAACGAGGCTATTGCTCCTATCTAGCCCTAGCGATCCAAGCCCGATTACGGTCCTATGTTGAATACGCGCTCGACCGAGATCCCAGCCAAATGATCATAAAGAAGAAAAGGGGACGACCTCTACTGGATTATGCGCTGCGGCCAACCCGCGTCACACCCAGCGACCTTCCATACTACCACGAGCGGGACGCCGCCGCGGGGATAGAAACTGATCTTGTGGCTGCGCTGCTCGCCCGGGGTGCGGACCCCAACGAGCGGATTCATATCTACGGGGGCCAAACGACTTGGGAGCTGTTCATGCTCTTTGCGTACGAGCAACAACAGCGCCAGCGTCAACCCGCTCGGGAAAATGATACGTCATTTTTCGATGTCGTCTGCTTGTTGCTCGAGTCTGGCGCTAACTTGGATCATATCGTTTGTTTTCCTTCGGTGCAGACGCATTTGGGGACAACCGCGAGATATCGGACGCAGGTCGCGGTCGAGAAGAGCCATGCTCCAGCTAGGGAGCTGCTCGCAAGTATCTTTACCGCCGAGCAGATGATGAGGCTAGACATCATTATGAGAGAGACCAGATACCGCACTGAGACTCGCGGCGTGACCTGGGTGGGATGGGCCATGTCTATGGTTGGGTTAGGCTGAATCACTAGCCCGTTATAAGAGGTACTCTGCCTGATATAATGTTGTTAGACAGCAAGAATAGAACCTCTTGTTCGCTGCGCTACAAATCAGGCAGTAGAAGGTAGAAAACGGCCGCGCGGGTGTGGAGCATCAGCTATCGTCCTATGATATCTCCCTCTAGTCGTCCGTTATACCATAAAAGGCGTTCTACAGACTTTACAGTCTTAGATGATATTGATATCATGCCTCGAACGCTGAGATTTTGAGTCGTTATCCTACTCCTTCCTATCAGGGACCCTCCAAAACCTCGCGTCACTAACTCGCCAACAACTGATTAATCCACTCATCCATATCCCACGCCTGTATATCAAATCCACCAAGCTGGGAACCAAACAGCCCATTCTGAAATGCCTCAACCTCAGCCAGCATCTGACCGTGCCCCTTTGAACCGAGATTCCCCGCGTGTATCATCTCGTTGAGCAGTCCCTTGGCAGTGTCGTACGTGTTTCGGTCATCACTCTTTTCGGGGAAGCTTTCCGGCCACCGGCTGTTGACGGACATGGCAAGGGAGAGGATCATCAGGCCTGAGAAGAGGTGCAGGCTTTCCCAGAAGCCGAACCGGGCTGGATAGCGTCAGTATGCGTGGTCACGGTAGGATAAGAGACATACTCATTCGGTCGCAGCTGCGGAGGTCGATTATGATCTTGAGATTCGTCCTTGCAGCGCGGAGACATGTGTTTGTGAGGTATTTCAGGTCTTCCTGGTACGCTTTCATGGCGTCGCCAGCGAGGAGATAACTGATCTGTTTCAGGAATAGGGGTCGCAGTAACAGAACGAAGCACTACGCTATCAGTCACATTTATCACACACAGTATTAATGAACCGAGCGATGTACGTACCTGATGATATCGCTGATACAGCGATGCCAATGACCGATCCGCCATCTGCTTCATTGCCGGTGGCATCCCATTCTCGACATCAAACGACATATGCGGCGGCAACCGAGCTCGCACTTCTTCCAGTCTCTGCAGAATCTGACGGGTAAGGTCTCCGACCTTCGTCGTGTTATCCTTCCGTATGCTCTTCATATTCTCACAGATATCCGCATGTATGAACGCGAGTTGTACCTGCGTCGTGTGGGTCTCGGCGTCGTAGAATTCCGCTTGGTCTGTGGGAGGAAGCATGGAATCGTCCGGGTATGATTGCTCGACTTGGTGGACTTGGAGCGCTGGGGGCAGTCCCATCTCCGTGCTCGTCATTCGATCGATACAGTATGTTGTCCACCACACACGCTTCCGATGCTCGGCTTCAAGGGCTGGGGTTGAGGACGGTGAAGGTTTATGGAGTTTGAGTATACTCGCCATACGGAAGCTTAGGCCAGCGTACATGTACGCAGCTTTCTTTCGGTTGAGGCTATATGAGTAGAATGCCTACATTTGATGGTCAATAACATCCATGGTCAACCAGCGGAACAATCTTACCGCGAGATTTAAAGCCTCAACCTGGTCGATCGACGGATCCTCATGTCGCACCTGGAGCAGTGTCAAAGCCTGCTCGAAGAACTCCGTCCCCGGTGCCCTCTTCACAATGGTCTCATCATCATCCACAGGGGAACTGTCCTGTGCATCATCCTCGTCACCGAAAAGCCGGACTTCCGGTGCCGACTCAGAGTTATACGACTCCCCCAATGCAAAAACAATCAACAACCGACAGAGCCAAATACGATCCTTGAGCTCCTTGGCCCTTGGATCCTTATATGTCGACTCCAACCTCCTTCTAAACGTCTGTTTCCGAAACCAGTGCCAGTCATGCCCGACGAAGAGGGAGAACCGGTCGAGGAGGATGAGCGCATACGGATATGGCGGCAGTTTGAATGAGCATGGCGTACCTAGTAACGTTAGCCTAGCACCGGCGATCCGAAAGCAGGGCAGGGAGTCGGACTCGATGTATCATGGTCCAGCTGATAATACTCATACGTCTGTCTCTGGGTCTGTGCGCCCTCAGCAACCGTGCTCGACGCAACCCCGATTGGGTTCGAGAGATCGTTGACGCCTAGTAAAGAGGTGGGCGATCGGAGTCGCTTGAGTCCCGAGACGAAGACCTCCGACGTCGGATCTTCGACTAGAGGATCAGAAAGCTGGACACCGACGCTCTGCGTGGGGATCTCCGCTCGTGGCTCGAGGCTTCCTTCGACAGGTGTCAAAGGCGGATGCGAAGGCGGGAGAGGATGAGGATGAGAATGCTCGATGGATGATGCAGAGTGTGCGGCTCGGACCTCGAGACTGCGGAGGTAACTCTCAGAGACGGAGACATTGCGGTCGCGGACTGGGTACTGGCAGTCGCGGTTTGCGAGGCGGCAGTTGCGGCAGGGCTTTTCTGGACTTGGTCAGAGGAGGGGAGGAAAGTGGAGTATGTAGGGGCTTTACCTCGTGAGCATTTTACTTTGCGCTTGTAGCATCTGTAGCAGGCTGTGCTGCTGCGGGGAGTTTCTGGCTGCATTGTTTCGTCAAATCCGCTTCATTGAGAAAGGAGAGATGTGGATTGGGGCAATGTCCGGACGAGCAGTTGGAGACGATTTATTAAAAATGCGGGGAATGCGCCCTAATTTAGCGGCAGATAAGGTTGGAGATGGTGATAAGCGACTGCAGATGACACGCACGAAGGAGATAACATGTGCATTCTACACTATGTACAGCCGGCGCAAGCTCCCTGATCTGAATGAACCTTTATGTACTCAGGTCGCATATCTAAACAAGGGGCTCAAATCACCCATTTCCGACAGCTGCTCCTCCGTATACTTCGCCCGGATCTCGTTCTCATCCATCGCTGCCCTCTTCGCGTTGATGCGCTTCAGAATAAAGTAATAGATCACAGGCCAGATGCACCCGAAGACTGCCAACATTCCCAAGCTAATTCCAAACCCCACAGGGTATGTCGGCGCTTGGCTGGAGATATAGATATTCGACCCGACAATCTAGAATAGTTAGCAAAACATTCGACTTTCGAGAGACACCGTACTTACGCCACCAAGTTGCGAGAAACTGATCATCGCGGCGATTCCAACGGCCCGCTTCATCGTCCCAGCGCAGTTGAGCGAGATCCATGCAGTGACAGCAGGTGAAATCGGGTACAAGCCTCCTGTTGTAAGGAATACTCCGAATAGCGTGACACCAGGAATAGACGAATATCGCACGCTAACCATCATGATAATGAAGCCGGTAAGCGCCATTAGATTCGGCAACAGAACAGAAAGCATTCTCTGCTGATACCTATCCGCAGCCCATCCGGACAACGCGGTCACTAAGCAGGCAAAAGCGTACGGAGGAACAGTCATGGCCTGCGCTTCGGCTGCATCGTATCCCAGATTCTTGATGATGGTCGGCAAAACGAACGAGTACCCGTATACCGTGACACACAGTGTAAACTCGATGAGCACGACCGCATAAATGTGGATCGACCTGAATGCGAGTGCAGCCTGTTTCCAGGAGAATTCGGATTTCTCTGCGACTCCAGTCTCTCCTCCAGCGGAATACTTGTGGCGCAGAAGTAGGAATTGTCGCTCCTCGGGCGTCAGCCATTTGCCCACCTTGGCTGGTGTGTCATGGACAAACCAGAAGGCGCCGATTGCAAGCAGAACAGTAAAAACTCCTAGGATTCTCGGTTATTTTTCAAGTTCAAGGAGAATTCTCAAAGGATGACAAACCTTCAATACAGTAGATGAATCTCCACCCCCTATAGCCCCAAGTGTGGTCTAGCTGCCCAATTCCGAAAGCCAGCAGACCAGAAAAGGCTCCAGCGGCAGAGGCGCCGGAGTAGAAGATCGCCATCCTCGAGTGGACTTCCTTTGGGGAGTACCACGATGTAAGCACGAATGAACATCCAGGAAACACGCCAGCTTCGAAAACCCCAAGTAGAACGCGGAATGCCGCCCAGCCGCCAAAGTTGGCCTGTAGAGATGTGAAGACCAAAATGAGCGCCACCGAGAGAAGCAATGCTGGTAACCATGTTTTTGGGCCAAATCTCTTGAGCGCGATGTTTGAAGGGACTCCACCCAGTGCGTACGTAACGAAGAAGATGGACAAGCAGGTGTTCCACTGCTGGCCGCTAAGACCAAGGTCGGATTCCACGCCGAAGAGTTTGGCGTTTCCTATGTACAGATATTAGACCCTATATGGGAGTGCTGTCGATAGTACGTACCAACGTTCGTGCGATCAATGTACGACATGAGGTAAATGAGGATTAACTGTGGCAGAACGTGCCAACTAGCAAGTTAGTGATGTATCAAGGTGGGTCACGTCAACTTACTCTACTTTGCGGATCAATTTCTGAAGTCTCTCTCCAGAGAATTGCTCATTTAATTCCAGGAATTCTAGATATTCAGAATTGGAATGCTCCGCCGACACAGCTTGCATGGAAGGGGGCCTCGAATCGTTGATCATCTTCTCTTCACCGACGCGGTCAAAGTCACCCTTGCTCTCCATTCTGGAACAGTACGAAAATTGCAAGCAACAGATATATCCTGAATAGTGCAGAGTGGTGTCATTCGAACCAGGAGAAGACCCAGGATTTATATCGACCCGAAGTCAATGATAGGGGCAACGAGTCACGAGCAGCCATGGAGGCAGTCAACCGGTCCGGTGATGGAGTATCTGATACGGACTCCCCCGCACAAGTGTCAATTCCGGCAATATTTGAGTCCTGCAGGTTGCTGGAAAGGCCCATCATAGGACAGAATGTGCTGAGGCTTGAGATACGCTCCAAACCCACGAGGGATAATCGGGCGCTAGGGCCGTTATCGCTGAGGGGGTGATCGGGGCTTAGGCCTAGCGCCCGAGCGCCGTTATTGGAACGTGCTTTGATTCGCGCACATCGCTATCTGTCGGCATTTAGTCTCAGCAAAATGTGGAGGTGCAAGTCGGCGCTGAGATGCATGGTGGTCATGGTACTCCAACTGAGATGTCGCAAAAAGGCATGCAGATGGAGTGTCCCTATAAAACCCAGTGCATTGCTCTGCCACCCTAGTTTCCATTCCAACCTATGCACATTCCATAGACAATTGCAGTGCGAACATGCCGAAAATTACTATTGTTGGAGCCGGGTAAGTGGTAAGCAAGCCGACGAGAATATCGCTAACAAGAACTTAGGATCACCGGCATGGCCATTGCCAGCATGCTGTCGCGCTCCAACGACGTGACAATTGTCGCCCGCAACCTTCCTGGGGACGGCGAGAGCCGAGAGTGGTCCAGTCCCTGGGCAGGTGCCTGCTTTCTCGGGCTCGATGGATCTACTCCATTCGAACAGAAACTCCAGACAGACTCCTTTTCATATTTGTGGAGTCTCGCAAAGAGCAATCCAGAATCGAGTGTTAGGGTATGGCGTTCAATTGTGGCTTTGGGAGTTGTTCTGATCGGGATAGATCATCGAGATGCACGACCTCCAAGACGACACACCATTGGAGAAGATTTGGTATCGAGACCTGATGCCAGAGGTAAATCACTGGGAAATGTATAATGCACGTGTACTAATTGTATCGATAGTTCCGCGTCATGTCTAAAAGCGAGCTGCCGGCAGGGACCAAGGTTGGAATGAGCTGTAGGTTGATGCCCGGATATATATATTTCAAGTACTAATTTGCAGACAAATCGGTTGTCATCACACCGGCGATTTTCCTGCCATGGCTGCGCAAGAAACTTGAAGCAGCCGGTGTGAAATTCGTTCGCAAAGATCTCAAGTCACTCTCAGACCTGAAAGGGTTTGGCCACGAGGTTCTCGTGAATGCTACAGGCTTCGGGTCCAAATTCCTGGCCGACGTTGCGGATCAAAACGTCCAGCAGATTCGCGGCCAAACTGTCCTAGTAAAGACACCACATGACAAGATCTTCATGCGTCATGGCAAGGATTACACATATGTTATACCACGTCTCGACGGGACGGCTATCCTCGGGGGTATCAAGCAACTTGACCAGACGTGCGTGCCGCTCGTCCCTTGTGAAATTCTACTCTGACCTTCGCTCCAGATACCCGGAAGTCGACCAAGATATCAAATTGGATGTAGGTATTCCCCGCCAAGCCGTGAGGGACCCGGGCTGATAGTAGAAGATTCTACGACGCGTTCATGAGAACCTACCGCAGGTCTTTCCCGGCAAGCAGCCGGAAGACTTTGAAGTTATTCGTGACAACGTCGGTATCCGACCAGGGAGAACGGGAGGGGTACGAGTAGAAAAGGAAATCGTCGACGGGGAGAAGATCGTTCACGCGTACGGGACTGGAGGAGGTGGCTATGTGTTTAGCTTTGGGCTGGCGAGAGCTGCTGGTACGATGGTTAACGACTTTCTTTTTGCTCCGCCGAAGTCGCGGCTGTAGAGAGTGTTTGAGAAGAGTTGCATACCGTTAGTAGTTGACATGACAGCAATTGATGCCTAGCAATGATGCGCAGAGCAAGTGTTGATTGATCGATCTGCGCTAACAATCACGCCGACCGAGAGAGTGATCGCGGGCGGAATGGTTGCCCGCCTAATGGCACTGTAAATACTGCCGCGTGTCTCTGCCAAGAGAGTCACGTGAAGGAAAACGCGACAGGTGCGGCACACGTGATCAGGAAATTTATTCTGCCTTTGGCAACGACGAAACGACCATTCATCACAAAACACATTCAGGACACAAAATGCCTAATCTAAGCCTTGGACCTCTCTCTGGCCTTACACATACACGACATGTGATTCATCTATCCGATGGCAAGCGCCTGGTTCTCTTCCGGCTGCCGTCGATCGAAACCCCGCTAAGCCGCAAGACGAAAAATGACAGCAGCGATGGATGGTCCTACTACGCTATGGAGGCCGAGTGTCCTCATGCGGGTGGTCCGATGGAAGACGCGTCAGTCGATATCGAGGATTCAGCGTACATCGTTTCGTGTCCGTGGCATGCGTACGACTTCAACGTAGAGACTGGCGAGTCTAGTGTTGGCATCAAGGCGTGCACGTTCCCTGTTGACGTTCAAGGCGAAACCGTGACTTTGACATACCCGGATGATGTTTCTGTTTCCAAGTTGGAGCCTGTGAGTGAGAAAATCAAGTTGAAGACTCCCTGCGAGCAATCTACACCCGCAGCCGAAACAGTGCCCTCGGACCAGCCAGCAACGGCGCAGTATCTGGACGAGAACGCTACGCTTTGCGACTGGTGTGCTCATATTTTGAACACGTCGAACCCAGAACACAAGATCGAGCTCACCCATCACTTGTTCACCAAATTTGCCGCAGGAGAAGGTTCATCGCCGCCCATGACAATTATCTCACCTAACTCTGTCTCACTCCCTCCTATGCCTCCGCGGGAAAAGCTGGTCGAAGTCCAACCCGGCAAAATGCAAAAACCAGGGAGAGGCGGAACCCTGAAGAGCAGAATCGCTATGCTCCATGCTCTGGCCAACATCGAGCTCTGGGCGATTGACTTGGCTATCGACATCTGCGTCAGGTTTGCTGAATTTCAAACGAAACCCTCCTCAACGGAGTCCGAAAAACCGCTGCCACGAACTTTCTTCCACGACTGGCTCAAGGTTGCCAATGACGAGGCGAAACACTTTTCTCTGCTCCGTACTCGTCTGGAAGAGGTGGGCTCTTACTTTGGCGCTCTCCCGGTTCACCACGGTCTTTGGGAATCGGCTACGCGGACTGCGCATGATCTTAGAGCACGCATCAGCATTATCGCTCTTGTTCACGAAGCTCGCGGGTTGGACGTTAATCCGATGACCATTGCCAAATTCCGCGCTGCCAAGGACGACGAGAGTGTTCAAGTTCTCGAGGTGATTCACAACGACGAGATTACCCATGTCACAACTGGCCATCGGTGGCTGTCGTGGATCTGTCAGCAAGAACAGACTGACACCGTGGAAGTGTTCCGATCCAACGTTCGCAAGTACTTCATCGGCGCACTCAAGGAGCCTTTCAACCGGGACGCCCGAGCGATGGCGGGAATGGACGAACGCTACTACGAGAACCTGGTCTACTGAATAAACCGTGGTGGGAATGTCATTCATCACGTCATCATCATTAAACATCTATATCTATAGGACAAGTCTATGGAGTCAATTGGGCAGCTCATCGACGGGCTCCAGCAATGGGTCCCACACGGTCGGCCGTCCTTTCCTCACCTCCCGCCACTCCGGCAAGGCCATAATGGTCGCCGCATACGCACGCAGTTCCTGGGGAACCAAATCCTCGAGACTGATATCCGTCAAGCGCGCAACGAAGGCGACAACATGGGTATCTAGCACGGTCGGACCGACGTCGCCGTAGATCCAGATAGTACCCTTGCCATGCTTTTCGAGTTGCACGACTATCTCATCCAGAAATGCCGTGGTCTCTTTTGTCAT
The DNA here is from genome assembly GCA_000812125.1 of Aspergillus ustus. Classification (NCBI taxonomy): domain Eukaryota; kingdom Fungi; phylum Ascomycota; class Eurotiomycetes; order Eurotiales; family Aspergillaceae; genus Aspergillus; species Aspergillus ustus. Next base: position 384,908 of record JOMC01000065.1, read on the forward strand.
GCTGTTCCCATCGGACACATTATTCGCGACGACTTCTCGTTGCTTCCTCTGGCTAGTTCTGTCAGCCGCAATACACGTTTAATGTTAAGGTTTCAGGGACGAACCATTCCCGCTTATACTCGAGTGCCTGACGGTGCGTGGGAGTGATGTCATGGTTTGCTAAAAGGTCTTCGACGGCCGGATTCGGACTGCTGTAACCCTCAAAGTTCTCGTGTAGTTGCGTGAGCAGTCGCGATATCTCAGTGCGATGGCTCTCAGGGAGTAGCGCTGGGCATTGTTCGCACACCCAGTAGACGACCGAAAGACAGTCTGTCAAGGGCGACGGCAGGGCTTTGCCGGTCAACGTGGGAACCTGACGAGTCAACAACATTATTCAAAAACACAATTGAACTAAAATTACCTACCCGACCGAGCGGATTAATATCTAGGAGATACCACTCCTGCAAATTCTCATTCTTCTCCAAATTCACCAGGCGATACCTGAGATGGCCTAAGTCGCGGGACGCCCGGGCTTTCCCCCGCAGGGCCAATGCGACCGTGAACTGGACGACAATACACTGGATCGAAAAGGGATAGACATAAAGACACAGACCATCGTTTCTACTTGATTGCCGTACTTTTTTCCACAGCCGAGAGGCCCTTGACATGCTCGCTCACAGGTGGGAAGGGAGAAGAATGAGTGTCGAGCGGCAGGTTCTTGATTCTGGCGATCGCAGGAAAAACCCACCAACGGACGTCACAGTTTCGCAGCGTGGCGGCTCCCCCTAATTTATCCGAGCCCGCCCAGTGAGCCCACCGTCTCGGAATTAGTGCTCCCCACCCCCTGGTGCTTAAGCCGGGCTGAGCCAGTGAGCCTTGCTGAGCCCTGCTGTCCCTGGCTGGGCCCGCCCTCACTACTCTGTACTCCGGAGTTGTACTCGGTAGTCGGTGGTCGGCGGGACTGCCGGCACCTTGTCTCATCGATTCCACATGTATTCACGGAAGCTTGGCGCCTCCACCAGCTGTTTTACATTTGTTTCTCTCTCCCTAAAAGGGCAGTTTGGGGTCAACCCCTGATTCCGCAAGAATTATCATGGTGAATGCCCCCTTCAACTGGCGGAGAGTTCATCCCCGCTCAAGCCGCCAAGAAAACAACATGCTCCCCTGTCGCATGTTGAGTCCGGGGGCCGCGGGCTTGTCCAACCTATCTATATATTCCATGGCCACCCAGGTCCCCATCTCAGACTCCAGCGCCGCTCTCTTCACTCGATCAAGCTATTGACTAGCTCGGTCATTCATTCGTTCTTTCTTTGTTTTTATAAACATACATTCTCTGTACAAAAATGAAGTCCATTCTTTCCCTTAGCGCTCTGCAGCTGCTGGTCAGCTCTGCTGCGGCCCTCCCGGCTCCTCAGTCTCGTCCCCTGACAGACCGGGACTTCCCATGGCACATCACCGTGCCCAAGAACCCTGGCATTACCAAGCGCCAGAGTAGCCTCCCAACAACCTGGGATCCCCCCTCCGACCTCGTGACCCCGCTCGAGGAAGTCTGGAAGCACGAGCTGGAGACCTACAGCGACCCGCTCGGCTTCAAAAACTACGGCTTTGACCAGGTCATTGCCGCAGGCGGGAAAATCAACTACTGTGTCCGCTGGGAGTCTTCCCAGACCATCACCGCCGCCCAGCGCGAGCAGATCGCCGCTGCCGCGAGCCGCTCGTACAACAAGTGGATTGCGGGCCTAGCGGGCTTCGACGGATGGCCCTATGACACTGTCGACGTTAACGTTGTCGGCTACGCCGTTTCTGATGCTTCGCTTCTGGAGGGCGATACCACGGGCCTGGATATCTATACTACGACCGATGCTGATGGCATTCCAGAGTGTGACCCTACGTGTGGCCGGTTCTTCCATCAGGATGGGGACTACAGTGGTTGTTCCGCTGGTGCTGATCGCCATTATGGTATGATATTGTTTGGTCTAATCAAGAATGAAAGCGGCTAACAAACTTTAGATGAGAGCTTGTGGCTCACTGATGGTTTCAGCGGTGGCACTGGTGGTGACTGGGGTCAACGCGTGGGCACGGAGTACTTCCTGGAAAATATCGAGTCCGATAACATCCACATCTACCTGCACGAAATCGGACACACTTTTGCTCTGGATGGTATTGACCCCACCCGTTGTCTTGACGGGTTGAAGTGCAAACTAACTCACGTCTGTAGATTTCTATGACTGGACTCCCACTGGCGTGTCCAACTTCATCATGCTTGCGGGCTCCGCAACGGAAATTACCGAGTTCGACTACTGGATGCTTCGCGACTGGTGGCGCAACCTTAAAGACCGCTACGACCTGGCGGACACCGGCTCGTCGACTTCTACCTCTTCATCGTCATCCTCGGCCGCCTCCAGCACTCTGGCCCCGGCCCCGTCCACAACGTCCGCGTCGCTGACGCTCCCGACAATCTCATCACCAGCCATTCCCACCCTGGTTGCTCCTGCACCCGAAACTGACACTTCGTCGAGCATTCCCGTGGCACCAGCGCCCACTCCTTCGGCCACGGAAAGCGCGGCTTCTCAACAGCCATCCTCGACCACCAAGAAGCCCTGCTCCCGTCCGACATCTTATCCGTCTTGGGGAAACAATGGCTGGGGTGAACACGATTCGCAGGCACACCCTTGGTCGAACAAGCGTGCTTGATTCGTGAACATTTCAAAGTATCCGGGCATAGATACTAGTAATGTATATTGTCATCTCTTCACTAGTATAGTTTTGCTAGCCAATGTGAACACCTATCCCACTGAATGAGATTCGGCCTCTAAGTGCATCATTTCCCTTGTGGGTGAGCGAAGTGTCGCTACTACCTAGAGTCTGAACTAGCTCGAGGAAACCTTAGACCAGCCAATGGTGTGCTTTCGAGGAACGTCATTGCCTCACTGGGAAGGCCCCCGCCCAGGTTCCCCTGCGTGCTGGACTGCGATGATAATCACAATCCAAGCCTCCAAACTTGTAGAGGGGGATAATATTCCAGTCATCAACTCTGATGCTATTTGGGGTCAATCTAGGTACACAGAATTGCTAGAAACTACATAAGTTTTCTCTGACACCGGGATCCTTACCCTGTTTACCGCCTACCACACACCCCCCCGGTTTGGGGGGGGGGGGGGGG